>MU399494.1:998432-1333417 GCA_022578845.1 Hypoxylon cercidicola | reverse complement strand
CCCGCCCCTCCTCCCCCCGCCCCCGCCCCCGCCTCGCCGCGCCGCCCCGCCCCCCGCCCCCCCCCCGCCCCCCCGGCCCCCCCCCCCCCCCCCCCCTCTACCGGTACCCTAGCATTGGTTCAATTCAAGTTGGGGAACTCCCGATGTTCGAAGCTACCTAAAGCATAGCCCGCACGATCTGATCATACATGCATCTGGCGTTGCCAGCATTGGTAAAACAAGTACGACCCCGATGCGGCATGATGACGATCGGCTTTCATATATCGAGTCTGTCGTATATGCACTCTGTTGAAAATCACCGTATGTACACCAGCTAGAAGTCCCGGCCTTCAGTCAGCCTTGCGCGTTAGACCTAATGTACCGGCATCAATTTGACCATCAAGGGGGGTTTGTGCCATGCGATGTAGTTCTTCTGGTTTGTAAGCCAATCGCTAGACTCGGGCATTAACTCGACGTCGAAGTTGTAAATGAGCTTGGTTAGGATGACCCGAGTCTCCATGCGGCCCATCGTAAGGCCTATGCAATTCAGCGGCCCGGAACTGAACGGCTGTAATCATTCCGAGTCAGTGTTTAGAGCAATGCCATTGAAAGCGCACAGTAGCAGTGGGATGAACTAATAGACCACATGAGGACCGCTTCATTTAGGACCGGACTTACCTGGAAGAGTTCTCGCGCATCGCTGGCGTATCTTTCGTCACCTAGCCATCGTTCAGGGACGAATTTCTTGGCGTCTCGAAAGTATTCCTCCGACCGACCGACAACGTGGTTGTGAATACCAATGTTCGCCCCCTCAGGGATGAAATATCCATCTACGGTGCAACCCCCCGACGACACTGCCCGAGGATTGAACGACGTCGCAACCGGGGGCCAGATGCGCATCGACTCGTCGATTGCAGCTAGAAGGTATGGCAACTGAGTTACGGCGGTGGCTGTGATGTCCCGTGCGGAAGTGAACGTGGACCGGATTTCCTGCTTGGCCCGCTCCATGGCGTTCGGATGCTTGAGCAGAAGGAATAGTGTGGTAGCGGAAGCCGTCGCTACTGTTTCGGAACCGGCCGTCACGAGCATCTGGGCATTGGCATACATCTGCTCTTTCGTGAGCATCTCTCCGGCCTTGCTTTCGCTAGCGATGAACGACATGTAGTCCGGGTGATCGGTCTTTCCGGCAGCCATCCTCTTGTCTACGAGCTCTAGTGTAGTCTTCAGGTGATAGCCCTGCGCGTCGGTAATGCTCTTGGGAGTGAAGAACTTCTGCCAGATCCACAGGGCCCAAGGTGATATGTCGTTGAGAGCATGCATGTAGACACCGCTAGTAAAGTACGTCATGCTGATCCGGATCCAGGGATGCCATTGTTCTTTCTCGATGCACTCGAATACGTCTTCTCCGAATACTAGGTCACCTTGAATGTCAAAAGTCGCCCACATAGTATACTTTTCTATGTCCACCGGCTCTCCCCTCGCCGAGGCGTCACCCAATTTCTGGATCATAGAGTCAATGTATCTCATGACTAGAGGCTCTTGTTCCCGCGAGGCCTTCTCAGAGAAGGCAGGGTTGAGTTGGCGGCGTATTCTGGCGTGTTCTTGCACATCGGCCTGGAACATGCTCGGGACGCCGAAGATATCTTTGTCAATAGCGTTCTTCGGGTCTCGAGTCAAGGGTCCTCCTTTACCATGGCGAGGGCCGTAAACCTCTTTGAAATCGGAGGGACCAGCGCAAGACACTTCGTCGGGGCCGACACGTACGATTGGGCCGTATTTCTCGTGCAGCTCGGCGAACTTGTAAGGCACCTGTCCTTGCACTCGAGACCAACTTATAGGTATAGGCGAGATGGCGTAGAGTTTGGGGCCTGGCAAGGGAGCCAGAGGGTGGAGAAAGACATTGTAGACAGCCTTGGTGATTCCAAGAGCAAGGAGCTTACATTTGGTTTAGCTGGTACGGACCTGTATCATGTGTTTAGACCATTCTTACCAGGAAAATAGCAAATGTGAATAGCTCTGCTAGAGAGCTATTTCGTAGAGGTCCTACGAACTGGGTAAATTCCGTCGACATTTTGCCTTGCTATTCGAATCGCTAGCAGGGCTCATGAATTTCCAGGAGGTCAAGCTCTACCCATCGTAGGACGGCCGGTTTATTAATATGTTGTACCTTGTCATGGCTACCACTTTACAATATATTTATTCCCGTAGATCCAGAACTGCCTGTAGCAGGGGGGTGCTACCGTCGGCGCATCGGATATGCTACGTAAAAGGGGGGATGCTAATTATGATGATAGGCACATTCGTATATTGGGCATGGTAATAATTCGGCGTTGTGGATTTCCCAGTCAACTTGGTCGGTCAGAGAACTATGATGTCGGCACTTGGATAACCCCATCGTTGCTTAGAAATTGGTGAGGAGTCGATGTCATTCCGGCTACAGTGTTCGATATCTAGTTGCTTCAACGTTGTACAAGCTACTGTGCTATTCCCACGGCCGCAGAGAACAAGATAACTACCTTCTCGTGAGGACATTTGAGCTGATGCGTATTGTTTACTATGAGCTCATCCCAAGATCGATTTCCTGGCATAAAGCCAATGAAGAAGTAAGAGAATATTGGACATTCTTGGCTACTGTATTCGTTCTGGGAGACACGGCCAGACTTGGGCTGCATTTCTAAGCATTGAGACAACCGGGAAAGTGGATATCGGCAGTTTTAGAGAGTGGTCGTTCTATCTCGGCTGAGCAAAAGTCTGAACATGACGACTTAGGTGATGTAACGCCGTAACGGAAGAAGAGAGGATGTCGGGAGGATGAATGATTCTCCACTAATCCCCGCGAGGCCGATGTCCGTGTGAGAAGACTATGTACCTAGCGGCTCAACCCCCACCATTAGAACGTTTCAATCGAAAACAGCTACTGCTACCCCACATCCAAATTTCAGGGTCGAAAGCTTGAAGAGACACAACACACAACCCATTTACCACCAACTCACCCAATACCACAACCCAAAGATGTCACACGCGAGGATAGAAGAAGTATCAGACAGCGACCTGTCGGACCCGAGCGAGGGCGACATCGACGACTTTGACGAATCCGACATCCTCCGCGCCATCAACCCGTCATCCAAACCAGCACCAGCAGCAGCAGCAGCAACCGCATCCCGAGCGTCACAACCAACACCGCCATCCTCCACCTCCCGTCTCCAGCACCCCTCCGCCACCCCGCAGACGCAGCAGATCCAGGCAAGCGACATCAAGGACTACCAGATGCTGTACCCGGTCTACTTCGACACGACGCGCACCCGCGCCGAAGGCCGGCGCGTGTCCAAGTCCCTGGCAGTCGCCAACCCCCTGGCGCGGGAGATCGCCGCGGCCTGCGCGACGCTGCGGCTGTCGCCCGTCTTCGAGGCGCACCGCGTGCACCCGAAGGACTGGGCGAACCCGGGCCGGGTGCGCGTCAAGCTGTCTTCCTCCTCCTCCTCCGTCAAGAACAAGCACCACCTGTACGTCCTGGTGGCCAGGCACCTGCAGGCGCACCCGACGACGGACGCGAGCGACGCGCTGCGCCGCGTCCGGGTCCCGGGCCTGCGCGCCCCCGACGACGGCGAGCCCTGGCCCCGCCCCGCCGTGCCCCGCGGCTGGAAGGTCGGCGAGCTGCTGCCCGCGTACAGCGCCGCCATGACCGGCGGCGGCGTCAGCGAGAACGCCTTCAAGGACATGATGAAGGAGATGCAGGGAGGCGGAGGGGGACCGGGTGGCCCCGGCGGCAGCCCCGCTGATATGATGAGCATGCTCGGCGGGATGGGCGGGATGGGTGGTGGTCCCGGGGCCGGCGCGGGACCGAGTGAAGGAGGAGGTGGTGGTGGCGGTGGGAAGAAGAATAAAAAGGGTAAAGGTAGAGGTTAGAAGTTATATTAGAAATCTCTCAAGTGATCTTCTGGTCTAGAGAGCAGGCACAGGACGGGATAGCTACCTAGACAATATGATAATCTGGTAATCTCGTCTTGGGATATATCTCCCCATTCTTAAGGCCATCAATATCCCAGGCGGTCTATAGAAAGGATGTGGATGTGCTCGTAACTATAGGACCCTTGGCTCGTATTGCACTCAGGTACAGCTATAGCTTTTATCATACCAAGTACGAATAGTATAAGAACAAGAATAAGAATAAAGTATTAGTAACTTCAATTTTACCCCATACACTATACGCTATCCACTTCGCGAGGCGCTATGAATGCGAATGCGAATGTAATGATACAGGTTTAACAAAGGGTATCTCTGACTCTTCTCTTCCTTCGTATCTCAAAATGCTCCCCTTTCCCCCCTTCATTCCTTCTCCCCTATGTAATTCTACACGACCATTCGAACTGCCCAAGGTAACTGTAACTTTTTACATAGCAGCGGCCAGTCTCCCCCGCAACCCCTCCCACTCTCTCGACCCGACGATCTGCACCTCCCCGCCGCCGACGCCGGCAATCACCTTGCCGTCGACGTCGGGCAGCCGGATGTGCAGTCTAGCAGCGGCCTTCCGCATTTTAGCTTCCCGCTCCCTACCGCTGTTCTGCTCGGCGCTGCTGCTACCGAGCACGACCCGCGTCTTCTGCACGATGGAGTCCTGCCAGCAGCGCCAGGCCGCGTAGTCCTCGGCCTGCCGCGCGGCGTGGTATTGGGGCGTGGCCTTGGCGGGCCGCCACGCCATCTTGTCCTTCGGCAATGTCTTCAGATCGTACACCGTGGTCGACGTCGCCATCTTGAGCAGCTCGCCCAGCGCGTCCCGGCCCTCGGCCACGACGAGCTGCCGCCGCTGCTCGGCGACGGGCACGGGCTTTCGCAGCGGCGCCGCGAGCCAGTCGTGCCGCGCCTGCTCGGTAGCGCGGGCGCGCCGGTTGTCCTCGCGCAGGTACCGCACGGCGGCCTGCAGGGCGGCAATCTCGTTCTTGAGTGCGTCCATCTCCCTCGCCGTGGCCACCGCGCGCTCCTGGCCGGCCCTCCTCGCGCCGCTCTCGCCATTCTCCTCGCCGCCGAAGGCCCGGCTGTCGCCGGCGATCTTCTTCCACTTGTCGCGGTCGGCCTCGAGCGTCTTGGCCTCGCGGTCTTGCTGCTCGATGTCCTTCTTGAGGCTCGCCACACGTTCCTGCGCGTCCGCGATCTGCGACTCGAGGTCCGCCATCCGCGACGCCTTGGCGTTGGCGTCGCGCATGCGCGCCTCGAGCGTCTCGATGCGCAGCGTCGCCGTGCTGAGGTTCTCGTCCCGTAGGGCGATGGTGCGCCGCGCGTCGTTGTAGTGCTCCTTGAGCTGCCGCAACTCTTCCTCGGCATCGATGGGGATCGTCTTGAGAGCCTTGAGCTCTTGTGCGCGCAGGATCCAAGGCGCTGGGTTACGTTCGAACTCTTGCGTCTGGGACAGATCAGCACAGACGGCCGCAAGATCTGTGATTTGGCCTGTGAGGACGCGGAGTTTAGAAAGGTAAGTCGAGAAGAGGTCCGATTCGGCTGATGAGAAAGCAGTCATAACTGTACCGTGTACGGTACTCTGCACTTCGGTGTACGTAAACGGCTCCGGACGGCCTTCTTCGCTTAGTAATTTATGAAGATCCACTCCGATCTTTCGAGACATCTCGGCGAGCTCTTGACTTGCAGTTTCGCACTGCTCAAATGCATCCATGGTATCAGGGGTCAGAGCTAGCGATCGTGCTCTAAGATCTTCTAGAGACCGTACGGCCTTGCTCACGACGACCTTGGTGCTTCGGGTCTGGCTAATAACAGCTTCGGACTTCTTAGCGAAATGCTGGGCAAGCTCATCCTCGTCGCCATTAGGCGGCACCACTCGTTGGACCATATCCTTGATGACATTGAAGGCGGCAGCGGCCGACTCCAGGTTGCTCTGCATCAGAACCGTCTTCATTTGTACCTCGTCTGCAAAGCTCTCGAGGCCTTCCGAGATGTGTACTTCGCCCAGATGTGTCATAAGAGCTATGGTACGTTGTAATTCACTAGCACACTGCTTCTCCTTTAATTCGTCACGTCGCAGGCCGTCGATCCAGGCATTGAGGGCTCTCTCGACAGGCTCGAGCTCGTATAAGGCTCCTTCGTACTTGGCAAACTCTTCTAGTGAGCAGTGGCTGATGGCATTGACGAAACGATCGCACATGGAAGACACCCAGGTAAGCTTGTCTAGAGCATCGCAACCAGCGAACACATCGTCTTCGTGGCCGGGATGTGGTTGTCCGTTGACACGATCTTTGACAAATCCGTGTAGGAGGTTTGCCTTGAAGGCTAGGCGGCTGAACCGCAGCAGCGCGAGGACTGAATCTCGATCGGCATCGTAGCTCTCGGGTAAGAACAGCTTGATAATCTGGAGATGTTGTTGCGCTTCCTGTGCATCCATGCGCTGCAGCTCCAAATCAATAGTCTTGACCTGGGTCTTGGCAGCCGAAATCTGGAGTTTTTGGTTAAGATCCATCATCGCTCTCGATTTACTGTTGAGCTGTTCAGACTCGGCCTCGTTGACGGCGTGAGATGCACGTATGTCCTCGAGATCAGTTTGGAGGTTCGTGACGAGCTCTCTGAATCGAGACAGCGTGTACTCCATATCACCTATAGTGTCATCCTTCTCGGCGGCTCTTCTCGCTTGCTCAGCAATGATGCCGTCTTTGAAATCAAGCTCCTCTTGCATCTCCTTTTCATTCTGGACGTGGTTGACCTCGAGCTCATCATTGATCTCCTTAAGTGCCTCGAGATCATCTATCACGGCCTTCAGCTCGTTGATATGTTCAGATTGAAGCAATTTATCGTAGCTGAGCTGTTCGATCATGGTTTCCGCGCCGAGGTTGTCATCAAGCTGCTGTCGGAGGTCTTCGGCACGAGTTTCGGATTCGAGTAATTTCTCCTTCGCGATCTCATACTGTTCCTTGATGGCGTCGAAATCTTCAAGGTCCTTCTCGAGCGACCTGATCTGTGCTCTCGACTCCTCTTCCTGCTGTTGGGTGAGGTCTCGTAGTCTGATGAGCGCCTCGCGTAGTCGTTCGTTATGCCTTTCCATTTGTAGCCATCCTGCGCTTGCTCTTTCTTCAGGGGACATGCCGTTGGAATATTCCGAATTCTCTTCGCGTAGAATCTCTACTTCAAGCTCAAGCTCCTCTGCCTTCTGCTTCAGAGCATCTAGCTCGACCTTATAGACTTCAGCAGTTTCCTCAGCCATCTCTCGGTCTAGGGTCGCAAGCTCCATCACGGACTCGTGTTCCGCTACGATAGATTCAACCTGCTCCAATCGTTTTTCTGCCTCCTTTAACTGGTTTCGTAGAGCGATGTTCTCCTGTACCGTGGCCTGAACTTTGCCCTCGATCTTCTTGTTAACACTCTCGAATTTGTCCCGCTGCTCCTGGAGCCTTTCCAAATCTTTCATCTTTTCTCGGTCTTCCAGTCGCTTTCGCTCGAGGACCTTCAGCTTTGCTTTCAGGTCTTCATTTTCTCTGCTAACGGCGTTGCTGGCAGCCGGTCGAGTAGATATTGCACTTCCAGGTGTTCTCGCGGACGTTGCGCTCGCCGGTGGTCTGGAAGATGTGCCCGATGACGGTCCTGCGGTGAGCTTTTCCAATGCTCTGGTCCTCGAGCGAACGGGGCTGAGTGTCTGCTCTCCATCACTCTTAAAGGGAGAGCCCATATCCGACCTGTTCCCGGCTTCATTTCCAGACAACGAGTCCCCAGACCGCACTCTCCCCGACATGGGTCGAGCACCTCCACGGGCAGGTGCAGTAGAGACGCGACCACCAGGAGGCCTTGTAGTTCCGCTAGCAGTTCTACCAAAGGTGGATGGTGTTGACGACTGTCTTCTAGGGCCGGCGGCAGGCAATGCGGGTGGTCCCATGGACGTCCTATTTCCTCCAACTGAAGGTCGAGCCCTTCCGGTTCCAATCGACGAAACGCGGGCATTGGATGGGGTACCGGTTCTCGAGTTCGCAAGACTAGAGGCAGCGGTCGCAAGTTGCTTCGTGGGAGATTTGGTAGGAGACTGTTAAATTAAAGTTAGAACTCGGAGAAGCAGAACTATACTGGACCAAGGCCGTGCATACCCTCGCTATACTAGAAGGTCGAGATGTCCTGGGCACTGGGCTAGGACTCGGAGCGTTCAAGCTCATCCGCTTGCTCATGGTAGGGTCCGTCACGGAGCTCGATCGTCCCGCAGCTGTGCTCGTTCGTGATCCTCTTCGAATAGGGGCGGCCGCCTTCGGTGCCGGGGCAGATTGCAGTACCGTCACGGTCGGTGGCCGAACAAACATGCCTCTACCCGGCGAGCAGTCGAAGTATCTTTCGCCCTGAACGGCTCCATCGTTCTTCCCGGTGTCGTCCTCGAGCTCGACACCTACCCAGTCTCCTGCAGCGAAATGGGTCTGTCCGACATAACGAACAACGGCATTGCGACCGTCGCTGAGGCGGATCAACTGCCCAACTGCTATGTCCGACATACTGGGCAGCTCACCCTGGTGGTTAGTACATAATGAAATTTGAAATCGGGGGCGTTGGGCGTTGGGCGTTTGGCGGTGACCCTGAAGCTTGACGTTTGGAATTTCTTTGTTGTACTACGCGTTTCCTGCTTCGGTTACGCGAATGTTGACTATCGGTCTTATCGCGGAAAATCACAGTGTCGAAGCACGTGCTGCTCTAATTGCATACGGTGGGGTATCGCTGTATTAGTAACATGCGGCTACATACATTGTGCCACGCAACAACATCATTGTCAGTCGTCTGTCATGTAAGTTGAGAGGCACTCAATATTCACAATAAGCCTTGATTCTGGGAATGGGTTGGGAAATAGTCCCCTTCCTTTACTACCCAGTGAATCAAGTGTATGTATTGCCCGGTCCCATTCAATTGCTTGGGATCGTTGAGATCACATACTGTTCGTCAGAGGCTGAGACCACCTTCATTTCTCAGCCAGACTTTTGTGTGCAACATACAGAAATGTCTCGCTCTTATTAGGATCAACCAAAGGTGTGATCAACTGCCTAGGTAAAGTAGTGAGACTCGAAAAGAAGAAGTTTCATCTTATAAACCATGGGAGGCCAATTGCAGTCATGCTTTAATACCATCCATTCATGCGTACCAATTCATTACACGGTTTTTTTTTTCATCCTCCTTTTTCTAAAAAAACATTCATCGAGAACCAAAAGTCTCAAACCATCAGAGGGGGGTATAACTAGGACCACCACGATACGTCACTTCGCTATTTACGTGCTGTCCGTCTGCCCGTCGACCTTAAAATTGCCCCGTCGCACCCACTCTTCGACCTCGAAGGCGAGCCGTCGTTCCATCGGACCACGCAACGTCTCATCAAGCTTCGGCTGGTTCAGCTCCAGTTGTTTTTGATCGAGCTGGCCGACATCCTTCTGGTAACCGCCCTTAGTCGCATCCTGCGCTAATCCGTCCAAGTTCTTGCTTGGCACGTATAGTATCATGACGGACTGGCTGACGAGTTTGGTATAGCATGTGATCTCGGCCTCGGGCACTCTCGTGACTTGGATAGTCAAGTCTGCGCCGATATTTCCGCGCCATAGCGTTGCTAGCCACTGCCAATGGTCTCTTGCGCTGTACGCGTCCTTGACTCGTAACAACTCGGCGTATCTCTCCGAGATAGTCAGACTCCAGCCATCCGCTACGATGGCGACCGGGAGTCGCGCTTCAGGTTTTGAGGCTTCTCCTCCTTCGCCACTCGTCTTATTGGAGGATTGAGACTGGCCCGTGATGTATCGCTCTATCACGATCGACTTAATGTCCCACTTCAACATTCGAGCCTTATAGATCAGCAGCTGCCTCTCGTCTAGGTCCAGGTTATACTCGTCGAGACCCTTCCATTCTTCCGGCATGCTCATTTGAGCCTCGATGGACTGGGCGGTCTCATCCTCAAAAATCCTCACCGCATATTTGCCCGAGCCAGACTCCGTCAGTGCGTTCCTCACTACACGAGCTACTTGTCGCGATAGGTTTGAGTCGTGAGTTTCGATGGCTATGAAAGGACCCCGCGTCTTGAACGGATGAGATGGCAGAGGCTGGGTGACCTGTTGCAATATGTCGAACTTGAATAAGAAGGGGTATTTTGGCGGGACCTGCTGGACCTGCTGGGCTTGTCTCGGAGGGCCGATAGTTCCATTCGATATACCTAAGCCAGTGCCGTGGCTGGAAGTGGATGCCGGGCGTACCATTTCGGCCTCTGAACTCTTCGCCGGCGAATTCGAGACCTGCGTGTGCAGTGGAGGTAAGCGAAGCGACTCGTCGAACCCCGTATTGGGACGTGTCGGAGGTTGGTACGATGTCGAAGCCCGGGGCCGTGCCTGCACATGATGTGGAGGAGCAGCAACGTAACCACCTTGGTGATAATGCATGCCCGGTCTAGGTAGCGATCCAGGTCCGAAGCCGCCTGCCGGGTTGGGTGGGTGCTGGTAATGCGGTTCGCCTACAACATAGGCCATGGACGACGGAGAATTAGGGAGATAGATACCGGGTACATCGGTGCGACGTCGCTTTGCATCGGGCGACATCATTGGATAGTCATCGGTAGGGTGTTTGAGATACCTACGATCAGGTCCGTCAGATGACATGGTGCTTGAAATAGATCCACGTCGAAGGTGGTCAGTCTCGATTACACGAGGATTGGGGGTTTGGTAAGGAGGCATAGTGGTAGGTCTTGCGAATTCAGGCGTTGCAGCACTATAGGGGGTCGAAGGAGTTCTGGGTGTCGCAATGTATCGACCGCCGCACTTAGGACAGTGGCCTGGATCCTCGCCGCTCGCAGATAGGGGCCTGGTATTAGCAGTTTTGCCTCCTCTACGGGGCTGATATCTGTAGTCTGGGTATTGGCGCTGATGGCGAATCTTTTCCTCCTCGGCGAGCCGCTTCCAGCTGTCTTTTACATCCTCCGGCTGCTCTCTCCACTGTTCGCCGATGAGCTTGGAGATCTCCGGGTTAGCGAGTCCCGGATGCCGAGCCGCAACCTGACCTTGGTAGTGCTGCCGGTAAAGGATGAAAGCTGTTGCACGTGGAAGACAAGACGGCAAGAATTAGCCTGATGGTCTCTAGACCTAGACGGGTCCACGATATGTTCGAATTATGCACAGGTGTTACAGGGTGGAACAATAACAGAAAGCAAGGCGAAGTTTCAAATATTTTTCATCTCCCCCTTTTAAACCTCTCCATACGAAACTTAGTCCATGAGACAAAGAGGTAGCCGCCCGAGTTTCCCGTCTCGGCACGAAGACACCTCTGAGACCTGTAATGTTTCTGGAGAGGCTAAAAGGGAAAAGGGGGAATGCCAAAGGATATAGGGGGGTTAGAGTTGGGATAGGAGGTTTTTAGTTTGTTAAGAAGAGAATACGGAAGTCGGAAGTTAAAAGCACGACATACCGTTGCGAGGTCTAGGAACCTTTGGTGCCTTGGTGCAAAGGCATATAAGTTCCCTGGGTCCTTCACTTATATTCGACTTTGCCGTGCTAGGAGTGTAAAGTCGGAGATCTTGGATTCGAGGGTGGTTTGCTTCTTCGACATCGATGGATTGGATTCGCTTTCGGGCCGCTCTGGCAGCTGTTGTTGAAGCGGTGTGGTCATCAAGAGGATGTCTTGATCGAATAGGCAAAAGTTCTGGTATTGCTCCTGCTACTTCTCTGTCATGGGGGTTGGTTGCCATCGCCTGTTGGGCCCGACTCTGCGGCAGAGGGCTCGTCGTCTTCGCTGAGGCGGAAGATGTGGTGGGAAGGGGTGAACGATCACTAGGGGAGGTAGTGGAGGAAGACGGAAGGTCATTATTATCCTCAGTCATGTTCTTCACAAACGAGTGAAGTAACAAATGGATATGTCGGTGTGGGGGAGGACACGCAGCCCGAAGAGCGGAGTACAGCCTGGCAGCATACACCTACAATACGACAACGGCTTCAAGATTCAGGGGCTTCTACATATGAAGACGAGAGAGTGGCCTGTTGGAGATGATGATGCAATGAGTTGGGATCTTGTGGTTGTAGATGTGGCGGTGGATTTGGGGAAGAAACATGAGACAAGAATAAATGGCATGGGCAACAACCAAGGGCTTGTTGGGATTGTCTTCTTTGTTATTACCTTCCATTCATCTAGGAGACAATGATCGTGGAAGAGGGGAAGGGCACTGTCAATGACCTTATGTTCGCCTCCAGGACTGTTGGTACGACTACTTCGCCTGCCCGCGCGAATACAAAACTAGTGCTGGCCATTATTGGGAGGTGTGTGCGGCCAACGCAGTTAGCAATCAGACGAGAAAAAGTGAGAGGTTTCGTAGGGTCGAAAGAATAAGAAAAAGGGATACAGGTTTCTTTGGGACTATGTCTCGGGAATATACTGAGGCCCAGGCTGTTGCAGATTTAGAGCCACTTTGCCTCTGCCTATCCATTTCCTGCTTTCTCTTTGTCCTGCGTTTGCAACAGTTGGCCCTAACAGCCATCTGACCGTTCGCAGTAGCTGATAATAGGTTAGTCTAGCTAGCGGTAGGACAAAGTAACAAAAGTCCTCCAGCTCAAGGGTGAATACGATGAATAAGTCATAGTAGCCTTGTCTATGAAACCTGGTTACAAAAGGAGCTGGGAAGTTTTCCTCCTTTAAAGCTCGAAACAATAAGTAACCCCATACCATGGTCATAGAGACATGAGGAATGCTCTGCTCTTGTTCTCCTCCAGCTGGAACGGAGAGAATGTATGTTGTCTCTTACAAAACCCTTAGTTGTCATTCAAGCCAACAAAGACAATGTCAACCGAAATTAGCTTGGGTACTCTATTGCTTGATCCTAACTGCTTGTCACGTGGTTTTCGTATCTTTTTCATTGTTCAAACCAAGGGTGAAGGAAAAAACTGCGTTTTGGAATGTCTTAGAGTCTGGAGGGTCTGAGGGTGGCGATCCGAAATCAACCAACCAGATTGTGTCTATTGACTAGATGAACAAACCAACACGCGCATTCACTTAGGAACTCCGAAACCCCTCCGTAATGTAATTTTCCTAGCCCGACTCCCTTGATTTTTGGTTACGGCCTTTCTGGAGCCGCAGCCTTGTGAAATTAGATGATTACGACGAGTCCCGTCCGTTGTCTAGGGCTACCCGTCTCCGCTCCACGTACTTCGTACTTCATGAGATATATCCACGTCCTGTCTCACTGCTCAAGAGGTCGGCACTCCGCCGCGCATCGAGGAAAAGCTCCTCGCACTCTGCAACGTCTTGTATGTCGATCTGACTACGACCGTTGACTCGAGAAAGAATACTAGTTTCGATAGTTAGTGGTTGATCCGTTTGTAAGTGGCAAGGACTATTACCTTGCAGGAGTCAACAGCTGGAGACAATAGCGGAGACTGATTCGGACACCATGCTCCGCGATCTTGTCAATAGCGGCGTCGGTGATCGGGACACCTTCCGTTGTTGCTCGGATTCGCACAATTCTCTTGATCTCATCTCCATCATAGGGTGTAGTCGGGATGATGAGAAGGCGGGCTAGGAAATCCGGGGGGACTCCGTGCGCAGCAACAACGCCATCCGTACCACGGATCGCACACATGCCTCGATTTGAGGCGAGGACTACGATTGGCGAGATGGAAGACTCCAATGCTCGATTGAGATACGTAAAGCACTCGATATCAAGCATGTGTGCCTACTACATATTAGCTTACCAATTCTGTCGGGAATTAGTTTAAGGGCCTGGGATTACCTCGTCAATGAACAAAACACCAGGAACGAGCTCAGCTACACCCTGGTCGATATACTTGCTGACCACCTTGTCGATCTCGCTTCGTAGCTTGTCCGTTATCTCGGTCATCTTGGGCTTCATCAGTTGGCCCATCATACTCATAATGTCCTGGCCACCTTGTGGTCTGGCGTTGGCGACATCGAGGTCGTGAAGCGTAACGTCCTGCACAATCTCCTTCTTCTTGTGTACTTCGCCCTTCGGAATAGGGACATACTCCTCCGCTTCCAGGTCGAATTCCGTGGCGTATGCGTCAGATCGGCCAACTCGCTTGCAGGCGCCGGTGTTCGCCTCGATGTAGATGACATCTCCAACCGTGACTCTCTCCTTCTGAATTGCTTCGTATATGCTCGGGTCGAGTCGGAGCTTCTTCTGGCCCCTCGCGCTCTTCAATCCTATCATCAGTGTGCTGATAGTCTTGCCGTAACCGCCCAATGGGTTTTCCGACTCTTCTGGAGTTAGTTCTGTAACCTCGCCTTCGTAGACCTCCTTCGTTTCTCGAACTTTTAGGCCGATCGCTCTTCGGAAGTTCTCCATTAAGACCTCAGTCTTCTTGACCTCTGTTGAGTAGATCTCGCTTCCGACGATGGGGCAGAAGGGAATCTTGGTGCCGAGCTCGTGGCTGAGCGCGAGCGCAAGAGCAGTTTTGCCAGTTCCAGGGCCGCCGGCAAGTAATACACCCCGACCAGCCATCTTCTGGGCGCGAATTAGGTCGACGACGACACCGGCAGCCTATGTCAAGTAGAATAGATACAGGTCAGCCTCATCTAATCTTTCTCATTAAGAGACGTTCAACTCTACCTCTCTGGCATGCTGTTGGCCTACGAAACCACCAGCCTGCTTCTCAGCCGTGCCATCGGACTTAAGACCCAATCCTTTGATGTGAGTGTGCGCTGCGGTTCGATTTTCGCGGTTGTTGCCCTTGACCTCGCTGATTTGCACCATCTTGGCGAAGAGATGAAATTTGTCGCTACGGTACGTGGAGGAATAAAGCGCTTTGCGATGTTCGTAATTAATCAGCGACTGTTATTACGTTTCGAAAGGTTGAAGAAAAAGGTCGTAGATTTGCAGGCTGAGGTTTGTTCAAAAAAAGAATCAATACCTCAGGAATTATGAACTTATCAGAGGTTTGGAGTTTGGAGTCTAGAAGCTTGGGAGCTCTAAGTCGCGAAACTTTTCTGGGTCGCGACTGCACGGACTGTGTGGGTACAGTGTCTTTTAATATGCACTGTGCGTTAATCTTCCAAATCTCGAGGTCACTGTCGACCTTAGCTAAGCCTTATGATTCTAAAAAACAAATCGGTCTGCAGCTTTCTTCGTCCTGTGCGCATATCTTGAGTGATACAACTGGTAGAACGAATGACTACAGGTTAGAGAAAATCCTTCAAATTCTAAGGGTTTTTTCGGGTTAACGGTTCTCGGTGTCAGTACTCGAATGAGTATCTTAATTTTTTATTCTATAACTCAAGTACGCCATTATTAAAAAAGCAAACCACTTACAAGAAAATAATATTTTCTGCCTTAGGTACTTGTAATATCACTTCTGAATCACAGAATAGAATTATGATTTCTATCGCTCAATCCATTTACTCAATATTAATCCAATCTATAACCGTCTGTTCTCTATAGGATCATCAAGTCGTCTAAAGTCGTCTAAGCATAACCCCTTCCCCTATATTTACATCCGCATCATCACTTAACATCGGCGCGCTCTCGCTATCCGCCGGGGCCGCAGCAGCAGCAGCAACAGCCCTCTCCACGTCGCCTTCAACCTCCTTGGGCTTCTCTTTCTTCGTAAACGCCACCCAAAGCGCGCTCCCGACGATCAGACCACAGCCCGCGAGGCTCGTCCAGCCCATGACCTGGCCGAAGATGTAGCGGTCAAAGGCCGCGGCGAACAGCATGTGCGTGTACGTCATGGCGGTAGCTCGGTTGCTCTTTTCGGCCGCGAGGGCCGCCGTTACGAGCACTTGCATGACGAGGCCGCAGATGCCGATGAAAATTAAGAATGCCCACTGCCGCGGCGAGTGCGGGAGCTCTAATCTGAGCTCCGGCTGCCCGTAGTCGAAGGCCGGCGCCACCGTGAGGGTCGTGGTCGACACTACGACGCACCACGCGCTGAAGTAGTTGATCGAGGTAAGGGGGTGTGCCCTCTTGCCGATCCACCGCAAAGAGGTGAAAGCGCCCGCCCCTCCTAATACGCCTAGCAGGGCGAAGCCAATGGCGGATAGGCGCTCGGCACTCGTTGTGATGTGATCACCTCCGGGATACTGTGAGGTTTCTGCTGCTGTCACGTTCGCGATGATCTCCGCTTCTATGCTGCCGGTAGTGGAAGAGGGTTCGCCGGAGAAGAGCGACACGGGCCGGGTGATGAGTATCACGCCCCCCAAAGCTATGAACGACGCAATCTGTTCCTTCCGCGTGAAGGGTTCGCGTATGAAGACGTAACACATGTACCCGGCGATATTGGGAGCCAGGAAGGTAATGACGGTCGCTTCGGCGAGCGGTAGGTATTTGACTGAATACCACATGCCGTAAATCCCAAAGAAACCACATAGCCCCCTCGTTACTAACAACCACCGTACTTCCTTCCGCCCCAACATACCATGGGGTACTTTCTTCCACCAGATATAGCAGGAGGACCCTACCAAGGTGATTGTCATCCGTGCAAATAGGAGCTGCATCGGATGCAGGCTGTTTTCTTCCACCTCGAGCAGGCGGGCCGTGAGGTTCATCAAGGCGCCAAAAAGCTGTGCCGCAAGCATTAAGATCAGGGCCTTGTCCTTCCGCCATATTGATCTATACCACGTTCGAAACCTTGAGTCACGTTGCGTCTGTGAGGGTTTAAGGGGACCCGGGGAGAGGCCCCTCGAGCTGGCCGGAGTGGCCAGTCCATCGGGGGAGAGGGAATCCGAATCAGCGTCTACGACGGTTGATAAATTTGAATCGAATGTATCCCGTTTCTCGATCTTCTCGATCGAAGAACGGGCAGGAAGGTAGGAGAGGACGGTGCCGTCTTCACCTTGATTAATATGTTTAATCTCGGGCTCCAAAGCCGAAGACGACATAATGGCTCAGAAGCACTCAAACAGTCCCAAAGCAGTGAGCACCGTCCGCAGCCAGGCAAGGTTTTAGATACGACGGTTAAGTATGTATTCTAGGATGAAAGGTATTCCCAGAGCCAGTTGTACAATATACTGTATCTCCCACTTCTCTATAACGACAGGAAAAAGAGACTAGGGTTCTACCTTTTACTAACGGTTCAGGCCGAGGGAACACGGCAACCCACCTGATCCGATACTGGACTTATCCTAAGCGGGGGATAGCAAATCATTAACAACAATAGCCCTAGAATTGGGGCCGTACCCATTCCCAGATGCAACCACAACCTACATAAGCGGCCGCGTCGGCCCCAAAGCTTGTGTGGAGACATGCTTAACTTACTTTGAATGGGATACGACATAGTGGTTGCGAGGGTGAGGGCTAAATATGCATCTGGGAGAGCACATGGCCTGCTAGTCGCCGTGAACTCCGGCTTGGGGGGGCTGTCAGTATATGCCGGGGGGGGGGGGGGGATTGCTACCATTACCACCCCTGGATATCTAGAGATCTAGAGCTACAACAGTAGAGGTGAGGTTATGCGAAGGGAGTTAGCGCCGTCACTCTTTTGTTATTGTCGTGGTTGTCCACCCCGATGTCGCGGGAACTGCTCGACGAATCGGTCGTGACCCCGCGTGGGCCGCGAATCCGGACTAGCCGGCCTAGTAATCGCATGATTCCGGGGTCGCGAGGGGAGGTTTCTCGGCTTTCGACGAATATTTATTTAAATACCATGCTAGGGTCGCAGTTCTACTCATCTCCCGATGCAGTAGAGTAGCAATGTCTAGCTTGTCCCCCCAACGCCCGGAGTACTACCCCAAGAGACGACTCGCGAAATACACAAGTCTAAAAATGAGATGGTCTCGTGCGAATAAACATATCCCTTGCCGCTGGCTGGTAGTGTGTGTGCTTGTGCTGTCGCGGCCAACCCAAGTTGGACAACTCGATGGAATGGGATATCAATTGCAAACTGAATGTATGCATCGATCGGTCTTGATCTTCGGGCCTAACCTAAATTATCGCGACTCTAATATGCAATCTGGTATTTCCCCGCCTAAAACTCCGTTGCCATGCTTAAATACGCAAATTCAATAGCGATGCTGCTGCTCACGTAGAACAGAGCACCGTGTTTCGATGACTTAGTGTCACTTTTCTGTCACAAGTTCGTCCGCCTATTTCGGGGCCTTCTTCCTCTTCTTGCTGCTCGTTCCCTTCGAGGACACTTGATTGTAATACTCCACATCCTCATCCTCGTCTAGATCGTTTAGGTCATCGTCCCTAGCGGTACCCGTAGTAGTAGGCGCGGCGTCTTTGGCGTGGTCCTTGGCCACGGCGGTCTCGTCCTCGTTGAAGCCCTGGCGGGCCTCCTTGATCTCCTGCCGTTTCTCGATCATACTCCGGACACGGCCGAGATACTGCGGGTTGCGGCGCAGCGCGAACTCGAAGTCGTCGAACTTCAGCTTTTGGCGGCCTGCTACTTGGGCGTGACGACTAGCCTCGAAGCAGATGCCGTCGAGAAACTCGGTCACGATCTCGTCTAGGACGCGGATCGTATCTGGAAGGGGATCTTCGACATCGCCGTACGCGTAGAGCAGACTGGAAACTAGACATTATTTAGTTTTATGCTATTCGACCGTAATGGAGCCGGCAGACGAGGAACTTACCCTCTTTCCGATTAAATGTCTCTTTGCCGACGTTCTTACCCGCGCGGGCTCGAGGCTCCATGGCAAATGCGAAATGGGGTTGAACAGGATGACCGTGATGCTGTAGTTCGCTTCTATGAGAAAATACTGGTCCCGGGCGTTGAATTAAATGACAATGACGCAATAGGATAGCAAGATGATTGTAGTCTTGCAGACGTCAACAGTTGATGTTTGACGAAGGTATAAGGCTGAAGAAAGTGGTGGACTTGTACCTCGAGATTTGGTAGTGGGGCCAGATTAGGTAGAGACTGGAACTGGAGTAATCCCTGCTCAAGTAATCCGGGGGCCCCTGCTCCTGTCCCTACGTACCTGTTTGCTACGGCGTATTTTCGGATAAGTGTTTAAGTGTTTATGTAATTACTTGACAGCTGGCTTTGCGAAAGGCTGAGATGATCTAATGACAACATCTAAAGCTTCCAGTATAGCAAACCTAGGATCTTTCACCCATCGATAGTCTGCTACACTCTCACACTAGCTGGCAAAATGGTAAGTCAAAGCTCCATTCTATTCATACTCTTCAGAGTTAGATTAACAATCGCCAAACTAGTCTGCGCTCTTCAACTTCCAGTCTCTCCTGCTCGTGATTCTCCTTCTTATCTGCACATGCGCCTACGTACACCAGATATTCCCAACAATCCTAGACCGGAATAAACAAGGGTAGGTCGATTTCTACTCGAGACTATGCGCAGTACTCTGGCGACAGGAACTGAACGTGAGACGCAGGTTGATGGGCATCTTCTGGAAGGCAGCGCGGGTAGGGGAAAGGTTAAGCCCTTATATAAGTTTATGCTGCGTCTTCATGGCGGTAAGCTCTTAGGTGCTAACTCTAATGATTCTGGCTAATAACAGTCAAGGTCTCGATGTTTATGGGCAACTAGCATATCGTTTAGCGACAAAAAGTCCGTTGCATTGCATGGGGCAAAGGGGTTGGCGTTTTGGTTTTGACGATGCAGAATAGCCATTCAGGGCTTGCGGTGTGCTATGATGGCAATGCGTCACGAACATTGGGGTTCTACATACTCGAAACGACACATGCGAATACTTCCGACGGACTGCGAAACTATCTAGTAATTCGACGATGACAAGTAATCGCCTTTCTTACGTGGCGTCATCTCGAGCCTCTGCTGAACTCTTACGAATTCCTGCGCCGCCACCGCCGCCGACCGAGCATTGGAATATTAATACGAAGAAAAACTCTGCAGCATTTTGCCATGTTACGGCGGGTGATTGAGTGTGGTTGGGTGCGATACTCGGGCGAAGATCCTTCGTGCCATGGAACCGAATCGCGTCCCCGAGGTGTGCGTCGCCTTTCTACTCGCCTAAAGCGATACGATCCATCATATGCCTTGGCGACTTTGGTTGACTGCGCTTGAAGTTATCCCAAGCTGAGTGCGATGCTCTCGGTCATCACAACGGTCCGAGCTGTTCTGTATTTAGTAGCATAATGGTCCTGGCGGATGCCTCAATAGGGTGGACGACAAAGCGTCCTGCTATGTAATGTGCGCCATGGCGGAATATAAAGTCCTACATATCTTACTCAGAAGCTAAGCTGCTTAATGTTCTGTGTGTTATTAAATAATACGAGCATTACAAATTCAATGCTTGACCATGATGATGCGCATTGGGGTGTCATTAAACAATAACCAATACCTACGATGTTTCGCCGTCAAGGGCTGACCTCAGTTGGTGATAAGACTCTTGCTGACAGCAGGTGTATACCTTGACACCCTCAGCCTTGTATTGACTGCATGTCAGATATAGTTACTCGTTATATAGAGATCGACGTGCCCCTACAACCCAATAACTCATATTCCCAGGAAACGGGTGCATCATGAATGGGCGCGAACACACCGTTCTCGATCCTTCGGCCTGTCTCCGGCTGTGTTTCAAGATGACTTGCATAAAAGAAATGGGCTTGGTATGGTCGCACGGTCTTTTAAGTCGAATCGCGTCCGAGGTGAGCAGCCAGGGAAATTAGCTTGCCATGCAATTTCATAGACCGAGCGCAATCGAGAAACATTGCGGTAGCTTCTCAATAGTTTCAAATACTACCCATCTACGCACCCTCTCCGGCAGGACGGATCCGGGGCTAAGACAATGCCTTTAAAAAAAGAAGCAAACTATAGTGAACTGACGTCATGACCAAAAGTCGAAGAGCCGCCATTCTGAGCCTCAATTTGGGTACAGTATGTACTAGGTATAGTAGATTACAATTAGTGGCCTCCTGACTGGGACGACACATTAGCGATACACCCAACACTACCCAACCTAGATTTTCACTCGGTCCGTAGGGGATGAGAAGATGATGCGGGTTTTTCGGGAACTCGCCAGTCGCAATTATATTAGCCGACGACTGATAGGTGCGATCCCGAAGGCGTTTGCGAAATGTGACCAAGTGTCGTCGCCCATCCGAGCACTACGCCGTATCGTTAGCGGGTGGCAGCAGAGCCCTGTGACATCCCATCCGCATATACTCTGCTAGTTTGTCAGTCTTACGATGCATCGAGTTCGACCTAGGACCATCCAGGCAGCCAGGGACGCGCCCCGAACGCACTCGAATGACGACGGGCGGCGTAGCCGGGACAGTCGGAATTGGTATGAGATTACGGGTAGGCAGATCCTGCTTCTGGCTGGCTGACTCGTACGGAAGCTCATGACGATCAGAAAACAAAAGAAAATTCTAGTAAGAGTGGTGGGCGTGGATGGGTTAGGGAAGATTTTCATTCTAAAAATTCCCGAAGGAGAGGTAGTCCCCGGCGAGCCACAGACTCGATTAATGCACCCTTCGCCGAAGACGGTGGTTTCAAGACCGATGTTGTCATCCAGAACTGCTGATGGTCGTTCGTAGCACCATGTGAGTAGCAAACACGTTACATGCCAGAAACGGGAAACCTTACGAGTAAGGTCTTGACGAATCAAGTGGCGCAATGGGTCTTTGGGCTTTCCTATGTTGGCGATACGTTCGTAACCGTGCAAATTTTGTATGATAGCTTTACTGACGGGTGACGTTGAAGATTACTATAATAAATTCCAGTTGTTACGAGTCAAGATGACCTCATAATCCAGAATTTCGAAGGGGCGGACGAAGCGGTTAAGGCGGATGCGGCGCCGTTGCCAACCATCTCGGAAGACGAAGTCGCTTGTAGGTAGTGTCAGTGTTGGTTGTATTACCATCCCGCTGATACATGACAATGATACATGACATTGTTACGAATCTCAGGAGGCGAGGTCTTACCGCTTGCGCACGCCGCAGACCTATCAACCTTCTAAAAGGCTAAAGGTAAGCAGCATTTTGGGCCGAAGCTAGTAGGCCGGGAGGCTGGTTGCGTGCCCTGCTCTAGCCCGTTCGGCACGGAGTCTGAGAGTATGTTGTATTGCATTGTAACTGGTAACTGGATTGGAATGCCACCCCAACCCGGGATACCGGAAAATACCTCCTTGACTTGGGCATTGCTCATCGGCGATATCGTTCTACGACACATACCCAGGTATTATACGACACATACCAGGTATGTAAGTACCTACAAGTACCACGCTCAATGTTGTAGACCGCCGATTCCAGCCCCGTTGCAAGCCCGCTCGCCTCACTTTTTTCAATAGCCATCCGTAAGAAATTAATATCGAACGCTGGCTCTCCACGCAGCACGCATCCCGCAGGATGCATCATGTTTGAGTCGCAAAAGAGCAAAGTGCCAATAGCAACTCGGTCGCATGCCTATCAAAGGCAAGACTGACGAGACTGCGACAGCATCTCATACACACCGCTAGGTTAAGCAGCCAGCCAGCCAACAAGCAATAGATCAGGAACCCGCAGCTATTTAGCTGAATCGGAAGTCTACACATTCCTTCCCGGCCCTTCTGCTTCTGTCTTGACCTGTCTTGACTGCAGAAGTTCAACCATCGTCAGACTCGTGGCGATCTCGTGGTCGTTCCTCTCATCCAACACTCCAGGTTTCCGAACCGCGCTGGAGCGATAATCAACTATTTGCTGTTACATATGCCTACCTCCCACCTCTCACTACATGAATTCTTACACAACCAGGCACCAGACACTATGATACAGGCGTCTCGGCTCAATGTTGGAACCATGCCACTCACCGATGAATGCGCGCTGCTGCACACCATGACAGGTCATTCAGCCGGCAGGCAATTACGAGACCTGCATTTTTGGAGACTCATCGCAGGGTTCGTACCTGGTTACCGCATACGAGGTATTCGAGAAATGACAGAGTGTGATTTGGCGGAAAGCAATCGATGGCTGGAAGACCACACATATCTCCGTCCGCACATACATACACCTACCCTAACACGTACTCATGCTCTACACCATCAGTGCTTTTTACCATTCCTTTTTTTCCTCTGTTCCCGTCTCGATGCAACTCCTGTCGAACGAACTTTTGCGCGACAACTAATACCTACATGCATTGATGCGTCACACGCACACGCACCTATAACTGTCTATACATTGGACATATAGGAGACACGCAATGAATAGTCTGCAGTAGTACCTTTGGGTTACACACTCATAATAGTATTGATTTAGGTTAGCAGGTTAGGCAATGAGCATGCAGGGACTTATTATGATTCCTGGCCAGACATTGGCTCACGATTTTGGGACCTGGACTGGTGCCGGTCAGTTCCGGATTTCGCAGTGGCCTTCGTCCCAAATCAATGGAACTCAAACCAGCCTCATGGCCTGGAACTACCTAGCACCTGGCAGCTAAGCTGCATGGGATTGTCTGATTGTCTAGATTATCTGGGTTTATCTATATCGGCTTAGTCTAAGGCGACACCTCCTTGAGCCACTTTCCACCTCCCTGGTCTAAGGGATTTTATCCCCTGACCCCCCCTGACCCCCCTGACCCCGACAGAGTCGAAACGGGTTTCTCGCATGGACGTTTCTTTTTTTTGGGCTGAATTCTTTTTTCTCTCACACCCTTTCGCCTCTTCCACTCGTTCCATCAGAAAATCCACAGCTTCCTTTTGCTTTCTAACTCTCGCTTGGGATGAGCCGTCCCCACGTCTTTACGTCCCCCGGGCGCTAATTAAAGACCGTTTTCGGAGTATTTTCCTCAGCTGTGCTCGCTGATCTGCTGGACCATAGGCTAGTGCTCTTGGTGAAAATCTCATTGTTACCATCCCTTACCAGATCCCAATTTGACTATGACCGTTCTGATGAGAGAATACCAAAAAAATCCCACCTCCTGCACGCCAAGACAGCCGGACCCAACCTGACTAAAAGAACAAGGGCAAGCCTCAATGTGTCTCTCTGCCTGAGCCTGTGTTTTGTGTGAAGATATTATGGCTATTCTTGCTCTGCTGGCGCTCGGCACTCTGCTGATCGCAGGTTCTCGTCCTTTTGGGCTCTTCGGAGACGCATACTCCTGAGTCGTGGATGAGTCCATCTCTGGCTATTCTTACGAGGACTGACATTCTCGTGGCTATTGTGGCGATCTACCCATCCCTGGTAACTCTTAGGGTCCCCCCTTTGGGTCCCACGCCGCCACTGCATTAGGAATTTCCCTAATGATCTCTCGTCTCAGCCAGCAGGAACGAGGCGCCCGGAGGTGACGAGTCTCGCAGCTCTACGTTCCAGTTCCAACTGGTGCATCATTATAGCCCATAGTCCATAGCCCACAGCCCAGAGCACATAGCACAACCACGCATGTCAGGTTATAATTGTAGGTAGCACCGGACCTGGCCCCATCGACTACATAACGCTACTACATACTACATACCACATACTACTACTACTGCTACTGCTACTACTACCTACCGTTATCCACGAGCCACGGTCCGCGGAAGGATGCGGTCTGGCGTGTGGTGTGTGGTGTGGGTGCAATAGTGCATTGAAGTATCGATGCTTCACTTTCATTTCCCCCGGACCATGTCATGTCTATTATCCAAAGTCCACCCTAGACCCCCTTACCCGCGTTGACCGTGGATACCTGCTCTCCCATCTAATAAAATAAATAATAATAATCTACTTTCCCGTGATTGATTACTTGTTTTAGAAGCCCAATGCAACGCTTGCCCTTTTCCATGTTCTCTTCGGGCCAACACTTGAGTACTTATTATTATTGATCGCCTCGTTCCTGGCGCCTCGCGATATCTGCTTTCCCTTTCCCTTTGTTCGGCCCCTTCCCACCCCATTTACCACCCCTTTAAGAGAGAAAAAAAAAAAGGAACGCAGAGGTACAATACAGTACACATACCTTAACGCAGCTCCTTGTCTACATCCTTCCTTCAAGGATTCCTTAGGTGCCTGCAAACATCCATATTTCCCCTGGATAGTAGCTCCTAGCTGCCAGTCTTTTTCAGGATTGGCTTGCAGCATCCGCTCAATCATAGACAGCCATGTAAGACTCAAACCCACAGACGCTTTCCTACAGATGCAACAAGCACCAATCCTTCACACCTCTCGATTCCCTTGTCTCCAAGGGCACAACAGGCGAGCTAGGGGTACATCTGCAGCCAACCGCTTTCACGAGACCAATCCGTCCAACATCGGAGCCGTTTGCCAAATCTCTTATATAGAGCCCGTTCGCTGACCAACTTCCCGATTAGTACACATAGACTTCTCTCCGCTGTCAGCTAGAAATTCCCTCGAGCACGTGAACCGAGCTCTCGAGGATAAACTAATAACTCATACCACCAGCCAAAAAGGCTAACATTCAAGCTTATCCCTTCAGCTTCGAACGACTGTTGGTGAGGACGCTATAATTTCAGAAAGATGGGGGATCAAGGTACAGGCGGGATCGAAAGCCGAGGAGTCGAGAGTAATACGACTAGGCGTATGTCCGAACCACGACCAAACTCCCACGATGATCAGATGAAGCAACAGACGCCTGAGACAAAAACGACCAATGGAGAGAGCGAAGAACAACAAAAGTACACACAGACCGGGCCGCGTCATATAGTGCCGGTTCCGGTACACGCTAGCCAGGCGTCGATTGCGGCGCCCAGTCTTTCTCGGAATCCGTCGACGAGCTCCAATGCGTCTGGAGAATCGCGGAATATGTTTGAATTCTCAAGATCCCGCGCCCACAGGCTACCGGAACCTCCTGTAACGAAGGCTACTTTGAGCGAATTGGATGTAAATAAGATTATCCATAACCCAAAGCTACGCCACGATATCAACTTTGACCCGGACCTACACTTTAGACCGAATGTCGACGGAGAGAAGGGAAGACGAAAGCAGGAGAAGGCCAATCAGTTCTGGAACATGCTCACAGAACAGTTGCAACTGTTCATCATCGACCGAGAGCAATTCATGGTTCGATTTGGACAGGGCGAGGATTGGTGTCTCCCACAGCTGTTGAAGTCGGTGAAAGAGATTATACAGACGCTGGTACCTCAGAGGGATCGCATGTACCTGGAAGAAGGGCTCAATGTCGAACTGATAATGCAGCAATTCGGCAAGGGAATCGCAGATCTGGAAAAGTTGGCCTCGTGGTTGTCTGGCGTCCTCAAGTCTCATTGTGCCCCTATGAGGGACGAGTGGGTAGACGAGATGTACAACCAACTGACGAACGGCAACAAAACGGACGACATGGAAGAGTTGGTACAGGGCATGCGCAGCCTCTTGAGCGTTCTCGAGGCCATGAAGCTCGACGTCGCCAATCATCAAATCAGATGTCTTCGGCCGATCCTCATTGAAGATACCGTGCATTTTGAGCAGCGTTTCTTTCTTAAGAAGATAAGAGATCATAAGATGGATCCAATCCCGGCCCGGCAATGGTACCTGGCAGTGAGCCAATTCTACAGTAGAGATCCCGCGTCGATTCAGGCTTTTGGGGAGATGGGTCCTTTCTTCGAGGGGATTTGCAGAATGGTACTTCCATCAACTGATATCTATTCTCACCCGGATACCTTCGTCTTCGATGAGGAACGAATCGCCAAGCTCCGTTCTGATATGCTCGACGCAGTCAACTTGGAGGTTTGCATGCGTGTATACGAATTAATGGAGAGAAGGTACAGATATTACAATGGGATGTCCATGATGAGCTCGGTCCCTACGTCTTTCCTGGCCGTTCCCTTGTCCGATATTTCCGGCGTGAGCTCGAAAAGTGAAGACGAAGGAAGCGAGAACTTCTTCAGCTCATCCAACTCAAGGCCGCCCAGCTTGGTGTCCAGTTCCGCCGGATCGGCTCACTCGTCTCCTCGTACCTCCCTCGTTCTACCCACCCAACCAGTCTCCAATCGCCTGGAGGATCGGCAAGTCAAGGCTCAGAACCTGTACAACTCGCTAGTTGCCCTTCTTCAAACTACTCCGACCAGCTCACGATCCGTGAATCGATGGAAGGCGATGAAGGATTCACTAGCGCTACAAATCTTCCGATTTGCCAACGCACCCGCCCAAGACCTGCTACTGTTCGAGGCTGAGCTTGACTACCATATATCTGAGCCCGGATCTCCCATCTTCCGGCAAGTAGAAGAATATTACTTCCTTCGCTTGCTCATGGACGTTCGACAACGTGTCAAGGACTTCAAGGGGCTCACGGGCGCAGCTCTATTCTCGGTCGCTACTGGCGGCCGTCTGCACGGCCCCAGCCGCACCTGGGATGGCCCTCGCGAGAACGTTGGTCGGGAGCGCACTTCGCTGGAAAACGCCATCCGAGAAGCGCGAGAAGAGGGCGGTGTAGAAGACATGGCCACGCGGTTAGCCCACATGGGTCTCCTCCATTGGCGAGTCTGGTCCCACCTCATCTACGACGGAGGACTCGACAATGCCGTGGCTGAGCCTGACATACCTATGGCTATCTAGTTCTGAGCGTAGGGCACGGGGGAGCCTTTGGGATCTTTCAGTTTACGAAATCTCGCATTCGCACCGAAATGACCTTGCATTCTTACTCGTCATTATCGTCATCGTCATTCCCATTCATGACTGCGTTCTGAGCGATGCCTGGAGCGAGTTGGCATCTTTTAATACCCATTACACCCCTCTTAATCATGTGGCATTTTTGGACTTTTTTTTTTTATCACTTGGACGGTTTTTGATCCAATAATCTGGACTAGCATCGTTTTGGTGTTTGTTTAGGAGTATCAGGATTTTTCACGTGGGTTTTCTGGCAGCTGTGGTTTAAGGCAATGGGACGAGACAGGCATAGTCATTTGTTTAGATCTGCATTGCAAACCCATGTTTTACATTCTATTTCTTCTGTATCCCGTTTGGCGAATGGGTCTGCATCAAAACAAACATACCCGGTTTCTACATTTTCAGAGGCGTTCCGTTCTTTTTTCTTACGGAGGAGGCGGGAGAGAGGCGAAGAGATTGCTTATTTTTTTGCATCATACCTAAGAATACAGGATAATTTTCGTGTTCGCCCCCCTTAAAAACTTCATGTCACCTTCTGGAGAAAACAAGCAAGCGAAAGAGGGGGACAACGGATAAATGGAAGTGGAAGAATATGTAAACGCCTCGGGGCATAGGTGGCGCCTGCGCACACATCGAGCATACGATGATGGGTCGCGATGGATGATAATGGAACGGTCGTGCTGTAGGAAGAAGACCTCGCCGCCAGGTTGGTGCGTAACGGAATAATATCTTGCTTTGGTTGGAGCGGGTCGAAGTGGTGAGTAGAGCCGACAGCCAGCAGAAACAAGAAGTAGACCCAAATCCGTCTAATAGATTCGCATTACGAAACCCATTGTTGGTGCCCTACATCTTTCCCCGAGCTCACCGCTTCGTCGGGGAGTCCGCCACGTATACGGATCGTGGCGACCCGCGGCGGCCGTGGCGGTGAAAAAAATCCTCATTCCAACCCAATATCGCCGTGCTGGCGCTTATACGCCTGCACATAGACGTATTTGGTGGTAGACCTGCATCGCGTATGACATCGGATTTAGGAGAATTATCCTTTCAGCTTCTTTAGGGGGCTGAGGTTTGACGCGACCCAACATGAACGCAAGAGCATGTGATCTCCTACCATTGGGGGTTTAAAAAAGGAAAAAAAAAGAGAAAAAATCTTCAAATTATTTTCCGCGCTCGGTAGGGTTGCCCCCAAAATCCCCAAAATTTTAGGGCGTTAATTGAACTTTCCAAATCCGTCGAGCCGCCTGGATCTCCAGCCAACCATTTCGCGCGCGTTCCTGGCTAGGGCTGGTGAAACGAAAAAGAGAGGTCCACCCGTAGACGCACCTCGTAGCTGAAAAAGGGGGGCGTCTAAAAATATCTTCGCACGACTATCTTTGCTTTCAGCTGAGACGAACCGTTCCGCTTGGACAGGCCGAGCGTCGGTATGGTACTTGAGGTGATCAGATCTTAGCTAACTCTATACGGCTATATGCAACGTGCTCGTCCCTATCGTAACTTGCTACCTACGCTCTGAATCTTTGGTCGAGTGGGCATTTATATACTCCTCGCCCCATATCGAAACTACAGGCGTCTAACGTGTGTACGTGCGTATGGCTAAGGCAGGTAACGTGTTCAAATATCTGCACTCTATCCACTTACAAGAAATTACCTGGAGTATTTTTAGAATGTTCCCTACGTCTACTAGCTGGGTCGTAGCTATATTCGGCTTATATGAGCTATAATCGCGTATGCCATGTGGAGTCGGGTATACAGTCTCAAGTGGTACAGCGGTGATAGGTAATATAACTCTCATCTATGTATGCAAGGCTACGGTGTCCGGCATGGAAGCTTCATCGACCTGTAAGTCCCTTGCCGATATACCCTACGTGTCTTTAAATACGTTAGGTAGGTATCTTATTAAAATATCCTCTTTCTAAATCCCTTGCCTACCTAGGTATTCATGAGTGAGTCTCTCTCACTTTCGGTGAAGCGAGGGAACCGGTGCAGTCGATGGATTGTATTATTGTACCTTTGCATGTGTAAGTGAGAACCCACAACATTTATATCCCACCGTCCCTCCACACAGACGTGCATAAACGGACCCCAAATGCCACGATGACGAGGATGGGGTAGCGAGACGCGCTGGTTGGCTCCCGGCTGGGGAGCATGCAGAGGTAAGCAACGGTAACCGCGCTGCATTCCTGGGCCGCAGCCACGCATATATTACGTGCCACCCGACCACCGCATGACCGGTCCGGCCGGCAGAGAATCTCACCTACCTAAGGCATGATTCAAGCGCGGGTTAGCCGACGCCCTATCAACCCCCCGATGGGTTTTTACATATATCTCAACTGCGATCCTGAATAAGCGCCAGCAACATCGCCCCTAGTCGTCCACACCGCCCGCTCTGGTGGCCCCTAGGAGCAATATATTAGTACAATATATACGGGGTCCAAGGATATCAAAAACAATGCCGCGAGCTGTGTCTATCCGTTGATGTACATCTATGTACAGATAGGTAGTTCTAGTTGAGGTGAGGTTATTATGTAAGCCGTCACAACACCCTTAGCCTTAGCTACGGGGGCCAGAACAAGTACCATATGCGGGGGAGAGCATGGTTCAAGCCTTAGCTAGATCTAGTAATATTATTTTTAATATTATTTTATAGACGTACCCCCCTTCCCCATCCCTAGCATCCTTTACCCCCAAGCTCAGCTCAGCTCAGCTCAGCAGATGTCGAACTTGGCAACGCTCGGGTCGTGATCGGACGTGGCGTCGTCGTAAGGGACCCACGTATTCACGTGGAGGTGCTCGAAACCGACGGTCGCGGCGGCGAGCGCGGGGCTCACGAACACGTGGTCCAGCTCCTGCGAGTTCATGTCGTACAGGTACGTGTAGCGCTCGAGGGGCGGGATCCCGGCCGCCGTGTCCAGGTCCTCGAGCCCCGACAGCATCCCGAAGTCGGCGACCGGCTTCGCGAACGCGAACTCGTTGTAGTCGCCCAGCGTCATCACGTAGGCCGATGGGTCTTCGGCTAGGATGGAGGCGACGAAGGACTAGACGGGGAAGAGGTGGTGTTAGTATGATGCTGTTGCTTGGGCTTTGCTTCGCTCTCCTTTTCTTTTTTGTTTTTTCTTCTTCTTCACTTTCAAGAAAGAGCAAAAAAGGGGGGTGAAGGAGGAGAAAGGGGAGAAAGGGGATGATGGTATATAGCATGAGGAGCACACTTACAGCCGCAGTCTCAGCCTGCGCCTGGCGATCCTCGACCCCTCCGTTCACCGGCGGTCTTGCGTCGCCATGCAGCGAAGAGCTTCCCCCCTTCGAGCCCCAGTGCACGTTAACAGTAAACAAAGTCTTCCCGGACCCATCCGCGAGCTCCCACGCGGCGGCCAGCGGCTTGCGGCTGTTGGTCCAGGCCGCGCTGGCGGGATCGACGTAGCCCGGGTTCAGCTTGAGCTCGGGGCCCGGCAGCACCTCGTTAGCCATAGTAGCGTCGCCGGGGTTCGCGCCTCCGCGGAGCTGCAGGACGTCCGCCCGGTACAGGTACGCGACGCGGATGTTGCCGCCGGGCGCGCCGCCCGACTCGTCGTTGGCCGGGCTGATGTACGTGTAGTTGTACGCGGCGCCGCCGAGGGCGTGGATGGCGTCCGCGAGCGCGGTCAACGTCGCGTCCGAGCCCACGGTGCCGTCGTCCGCCTCGCCGTTGTCGTCCTGGATCTCTTGGACCGCGATCAGGTCCGGCGACCGCATGTACTCGACGACGTGGCTCGCGACCGCCTGCACGTGCGCTGTGTCGCCCCCGTAGAAGTTTTCTACGTTGTAGTCGCCCACCGTGATGCCCGAGCACGTCCCCTCGCTCGTTAGCGAGGTGGCCGGAGGCAGCGGGGGGGCGACCGACTCGACGACGGTTAGGTTTGTCAGAGGTAAGATGCGGTAGAAACCAAAGGCCTGGAAGACCACCCCGGTGATGGTCTCGAGCCTGTCGCCTAGCTTCGTGTCGGTTGGGTTGTCGGACCCGTCGAGCGGGGAACCGATGATGATGCCCTCCGGGTTGCCGTCTCCGGGGGAAACAGTCAGACCGGTCCGGTCGTTGTCGCCCGTTGTGTTCCAATCACCAACGACCCAAGTGTCGCCATACCGGTTCGGGCGTCCGATCGCGCGCGGGTTCTCGATCGTCACCAGCTCGCCCATCAAGCTCTCCCAGAAATCCAAGCCGTACAATTCCGGCTCGAGCTGGGGATTCGCGACGGAGATCAGGCTCTGGTTGTTGGGCACGGCGAACACGTCCCCGCCGTCAAGCCCCGAGTACTGGCCTGTGGGCGGGCTCGGCGTGCCCTTGCCGATCACGAGCGGCTCGACCTCCCTTCCACGCTCCAGGACCGCCGTGACTCTCGGCGACCCGAGCTCCGTCATGTAGATGTAGTCTCTGCTAGAGCGGTACTCGCTCACTCTCCCGTCGAGGACCACGACATCGCCAACGCTAATGCTGGTGTTGCTAGCAAGCGCCGAGCCGAACACGTATAGGCCGTCGGAGACGCGCTTGTCGCAGCCCGGCTTGACGGACCGCAGCCAGATGCCGTCGGGCCCCTTGGCCGTTACGATTCCCGTGACATTGGATACGGTTTTTCCGTTGAATGGCGAGAGGAACCGATCGCCGTTGATCTGGGCAATGGACTGCGCAGATGCGACGGCGGCGGCGAGCAGAGTGGTCGCGAACCACCGGAGGGGCGCAGTAGCGGTCTTCATTGTCTCTCACCGGAGCGCGTTTGCCTACGCCGAGTTCAAATGGAATAGAACAACGACTTGCACGGCTTTGACATGTGAGAGAGACGCGTCGCCATACTTATACAAGCACCGCTGTCTACCGCGCATTGCTACAGCGGAGATGAAAAGTGGACGACGACAAGCCCCGAGCCCAGCTATCGTCCGCCTGCAGGAACACGGGGATCTGGATCTTGTTTTCCACGGCTACACGGCCATAAAAGAGAAATCGATCTAAGACCTTGCCTATTGGGCTCGTAGGCTGCCGAATAGGTACAGGGGGAAGAACCAGTCGTATCGGTTGATCCGGTCCACGTTGCATCGATATGAGGCTTGGCGATTTCCAGAAACCGAAGGTGAATGATGCATGGCAGCGCGCCGGTTGGCCACCCTTACACCTTGGCATCGGCGAATGAGCTCATTGGCTTTCCTCTATCAGCCTCCTTGATGAGGACACATGCTGCAATCTATAGTTCCCGTTATTAAGAAGGGCTAACGAAAGACATTAAGCTAAAGATACCGAGGTTGAAGTAATCGTTTTCTCATTCTCATGCTCCAACTTGATAATAAGTCGCTCGCTCGCCGTGATCGAAGATCCAAAGCTAGCCAAGTCCTTGTCAGGTAGCTAAGCCTAGCGGTATATATAGTATATAGTATAGCCCAACAACAATCCCCGAGTCGCCATCCCAATGCAAAGTGACTTCAAACGAAGAGCTAAACCCTCGGCTCAACTTTTGATACAAGAGCGAAAATGAAAAAGGGGTATGTCTTGACTGAACATTGCTATGCACGCCAACCCAAAAATATGCCAGTACAATATTCAACACCAGAAACGAAGGACTAGAAACCGCCTTATCGAGGGCTTAGAGGACTTTTCCCAGGGCCCTGTGCTCTCTTCAGCGCACGTAGCTCGTCCTCGAGCTTTCTTCGCACCATTTGTTCCGCCTGTAAGGTATGTTAGTTAATAGGCTTCGTAGGGTAACGGAGTGCAAGAGAAAACATACTCTTAACTGCTCCTCGTACTTCTTCCTTTCGGCCCTCAGACCTAATCGGTAGGAATCTGTTAGGTACGAAGTCTTGTTGGGACCACCGGGAGATAGTGGACCTCTCGCAGATCCCAGACGTTCCTTGTCGAGCTCGTCTTGCAGCTGTTCCTTCTCCTTCTTGAGTCGTGTGGTCTCACTCTCCAGTCTCTCTTCGAGATCACTGGTAGCCTCGTGGAGTCGCTTCTCGAGTTCTTCATTCATTATATCCTTCTCATCCTTAATCTTGGAACGCTCGGCCCTGACTCGATCAAGCTCATCTTCCAATTCTCCAATCTTCTTCTCGCTTTCGAGCGATTGCTTGACAACATCGGCCAGATCTTGGGCAGTAGCTTTAAGCTCTTTCTCCAGGGAATTAACCCTGTTCAGCATCTTGACAGATTCGGAATTGTTATGCAGTGCTGCAACTTCTGCTGCCCTTTCTTTCCTCGATCCGTAGGCACCGTCAAGCTCGGCCTTGGCAAGGGTAGCCTCCATCTTGAACTCAGCCACCATGCCCGTCATTTCGTGAAGCTCGACCTCCTTGGCCTTAAGCAGGTTTTCTCTATCCTCGACAGCCTTATCTGCAGCGTTCTTGGCATCGTTGGCTTCTTGTAGTTGTGTAGTTATAGCCTCGATACTCGCTTCGGCTGTTGCGAGACGCCCCTGGACGTCCCTAGCGCTGGATTCGAGTGATGCAATCTTAGCGTTCCGTTCCCGAAGTTGCTCTCGGGCCTCATCAATAGCGGCGGATTCTTCGGTTTGACCTTGCTGTAGCCTCTCAAGATCTTCCATCACACGCGTTAGTTGTGAGCGGACACTGTCTGTTTCCTCATCCGCCCGATGAAGCGATGCCCTAGCTTCCTCCAATTCATCGATCTTGTCTCTTAATGCTTGGTCCTTCTCAGAGTCAGATCTGCTGTTCAGCTCACGCTGTTGCTTGATCTGCCGTTTCAAGACTCCCTTCTGCTCCTGGAGCTTGGTGGCTTGCGTGTACAGCCACTGGATCTTGGTTGAAAATGCCGACAACGAGTAAGGCTCGTCGAAATCGAAGGACTCGCCATCAGACATGTCCTCTTCATCCGGCTCAAGTCCCTTCTCCAGGCGAGCTTTTCGTCGTTCTTGCTTTCGTTGCCGTATGTCAGCATAGCCCGATTGGATGATATCCCAAAGTCCCATAAGAACCGTTTCGGAGTGTTCGCTCTTGCTCTTGTCGGCAAAGTTCGCGTTCGTCGCGTTTGCAGCTTGTCGCAGTTCCTCTTCGACTATGCGCAAGGAGTCTTGCATATAATCCAGCTGTTCATCAACACCTAGGTCCACATCTGGCGGTGGCAGATGATTTATATTGGCGCCTAGTAATAACTCCTGGATCTGGGTGTTGAGCGCCTGAATCTTCTCTGCTACCACCACACTATTGCCTTGACCCGAGGCAATGGTTGCTAAACCATTTTCAAGGTAATGCAAGTGGCTGCCGATCATGTCGCCGAGCTCAAGCCGACCGGACGGCGCAGCCCTGTAGTTGCCATTCTTTGCTGGATCCGAGCTGACAATGATTTCGCGAAGTTGGCGATTGTAATTCTCTAATTTGCTTTCTGTGTCCGAAATCAACTTCCACTGACCTGAACCCTGGCCTCGGAGTTCGTTGATCTCTGACAGCAGAGATTCGGTTTGAGTCCTGAGTTCGCGATTCTCCTCTCGCAACCTCTCGCTCTCTTCCGTGAGCTGCTTGGTTTGTTCCCGAATAGGTGATTTCATAGGAATTTCGATCGTATTTTGTCGAGTTCGGTCGTTAAACATATCAGATTGGTCAAAGGATCTGTATAAACTAGCTTCGTCGAAGGTGAAGCCATCTTCTAAAAAGTCCAAATTAATACTGTCGCGACCAACCGATGTGGTATACATGCTCTCGGGACTAGCGGGAACACCGTTGACAAGAGGGACCATCGGAGAATGAGTGGCGGTTTTGTTAGCAGTCTTATGTGTGAGTTGTAAGATGCCGGCGGTGTGTTCTAATAATCGCCTTTGGGGCTCCATGGCGCGCTTCTCCAATGCCCATAACTCAGAGGCTAACTCCTCGCATTTTTTCTGGATTGTGGCGAGTTCATGTTCGGCCTCCCGCGCGGCTTCTGTTGTACCACTATGACGGTGGCCTAGAAGACTCTTCCTCGCATGATCAGCTCTTGACGGGGAGTATAGCTTGGACATTGATATGGCAGCATCGCGGTATTTAGACTGAATGGCAAGGTTTGATCGAGTCTGTTCGATGCGCTGGTTCAAGATCTGACATTGTTTCTTGAGGTCGTCTACCTCCTCCTGAGATAGGATCTCGTATTCTTTGCTATCGAGTAAGGCAGTTTCGGTGAGTAGATGGACCTGTACAGGATCCTTGAGATCGACTAGGACCGAACTTTGGACTCGTTCCGGATTCATCTAAGCAACCGTGAGTATATGAAGAAGCGGACGCGACAAATCGCGATATAAATAGTATAATATGAACTTACTGGATTGAATCTAGGCTTCTCTCTTTCGAAGCCATTTAGACTATCCTGTCGATATGACTCTACTAGTACCGGCCCCCTTGGCGAAATGGCTGGGCGCAGAGGAGGCGGCGCTGCTGCGTCGAAGCTATTCTGACTTCGACTCGTAAACCGGTTCATCCTTGTCACTTCCGAGAGAATCCTCTTCTCTTCCAATACATTATATTACGGAATGATCACGCGCAGTTTCGTTATTTGTCTTCGTACTATCGTCGCGTTGTTCGAATCACCAAAGTCGGAAGCTGGCGCAGGGATTGTAGTTGCGAAAATGTTGGAGGCCGAAACCAAGATAGACTGACGAGTCAGATATGGAACGAGTATACAAAATAAACCCAAAAGGTAACAATTGATTGCGCAAAAGAGTTCAAATCCAAATCAGCTTGAGTTGGGTCAAATCGGTAATAAGGGAAAAGGAGTTTCGTTGATGATCTGCGAATTACATGGGAATTACATGGGCCCAAGTGATTAGTGGCGCACTTTCCGAGCACGCGCTTTCACGTTAGGATGGCAGCGCTAGGCCGGGCTGGGTAATTTTAAGTCGGATTTGCGCTAAGCATATACCCACGCTGTGGCTGGGGGCATAGCGTGGAGGAAGATGTAGCCTGACTATCTTCAGTTCGCCAACTATGTAGCTAATATTAGAAGAAATTCCTATACGATATTTTCCTTTTTTTTCCCTTCTCACTATTCTTTTTGTTTCTGCTCTCTCCGCCTCTCCTTGCTTCCTGCCACGGTCCATTAGATTGCCGTGAATGCTACCTGTGATGGCTGGATACCTAGTAGGTACATACACAGTAATGCCTAAAAATAGTAAAATAAAAAGATGCCCCTGCAGTAGTACATCCACTTGTCAAACTCTTCCCGCGATATCTTACCTGTGTCTTATGTGCTGACGATCAGAATTGTATCCACGCATTAGGTACTTGCACGCGTTTAAATGAGTCTTAACTTACCTAGGTATGTAAAAGATCGCTCATCTCACTTTCGGAATGCTGAATGATTCTCGTTCTTCTACATTAAGGCTTCAAATATCGACAGGGGTCTTCATACTGTAGGTATTTTTTTTTTGAATCACATTATGATCATGTAAGGATGATGGTACTTTACATTTCACTGCCGGGTAACCCCCATCCTGGCTGTGCTCGTCAGCAGTGCCTCTAGGGCTGTTGCACACGTGGGTGGCTTTTGCAAAAGCCAGCAAATCAACCAACGTAGCAGAAAACATTTAGAGTACGGCACCGAATTGCTATATTCCTGGCAACTTTTGCTAGAGACAAAGCAAGGGGGCTTATGCAGTCCAAGGAAGTAGAGCATGAATAGATACTCTGCCATCCTCGGACCTACATATAGTTTATTACTTTAATATTAAGGTCACGCATCCAGCCACCACGATATATGCAAGGAGAGGGCGGATGCCTTCAAAGCCGAGTCCATCGGCACCGTAACCCAACACCGCATCCAGGTATAGTACTCAATCAGAAATTTTCGATTTGCCTGCCGAATCTTAGAACGCCCCGTGGAACTGGTCCATAACTTGTTGACCCATCGTCCTCCGTCTTCCGCCTTCACCATCAGCCTGGCTCTGAGAGCCGGTTGCCGCGGCTGTGGATGCACCCTCTCCCTCAAGTCTCCTGCGCAGACCTTCGAACTCTTGGCTTCTTCTCTGCGTTCGCATTCCCACGACCCATCCGGGCAGCCTCCATCGTATTAATGACCGGGGAAGCACTTCCATTCTCCATGATAAGCCCATCAACCAACCCATCAGCGCGCCCAACAGCGATCCAGGCCACTGGAAAAGGGCTAACTGAAATGCAAGGAGGTATCGATACGACTTGTCGGAGAACGTGATACCTGGCATCTGGTCATCTGTTGCTGCAGACGTTGAGGTAGCCACTTTGTATTTATATATTGGCGGCACCATAGCATGATATTGGGCTAGAATAGCGAATATTACGGGCGTCGGTCCGGCGGGAAGGTAGTTGAAAAGGCCAAGCGTAAGTGGTCGTAAGAAAAGCGCCAGGACTGTAGGAGTGAAGATGCTCGTAAAGAAGAAGCTGATGAAGATGAAGGTCTAGAATGCTCACTGTTAGATACATGCCTACTAGATAGAAGACAGCATTAGACAAGTGAAATGCTTACAGCGAATTTCCTTGACCCCCACATTCTCTCCACTGCTCTCATATTGTACAGAGTCATCGCGGCAAACAGCACTTCGGCGGAATTGGTATAACATAGCTGATAGATGAGAGCCCTCCATGTCTGGTGGAACCGCCAAATATGCAGATCGACTAGGATATAGAAGTAGTGCTTGATATCAAGTAAGCTAACAGCTATTGACATTGCAACAAGACCGTAAACAAGGCTGCGCGTTACCGGCGCATTGGTAAAAGACATATTGCGTCAACCCTCTTTCAAGAGTGTCGTGGGGGCTCTCAGCGCATCGCAGGGCGTTCGTCAACAGGCTAGTCAGGCACAGGCGCAACTTCAGTCAAAGGTAGAATTCCTGTCGAGCTAGGTCCAAATCATAGTAGAGGTACCTGGGCTAGGCCAAGGTAGGTTGTGCAGTCTGAAGATATCGGAAACAATGCTCTGGCAAGATATTATCCAAAGTTAGTCGTTAGTCATGAATAAAGTTGGCTTCTTTTCCCGGTTACGATATTGGCAGCTTCCGTACCGCTGTACCCGATAACCTTATTCAAAATTCATGGACAGGGTGGCTTCAACCTCGTACATATTCATGCGGTTTATTACATATCGAGAAGTTCATCTATCCGGCTTAGCTGATTTAAACCCTGCAAGCCAGCAAGGGTGGCAGCTGAAATGCTACTCAGCCTTATTGGCCACAGCTTCTTGCTTTGCATACCTACTGTAGGTAGCTTACCTACGCCAAGCTGGGAAACTTGCCTTCTTCCGTAATCAATCAATACAGCGTCCACGAATTCACTGCGGCTAACAGCCACCATCGTCGTCATCTCTCTACAATGCAACGACACAGGTAGCCTTTTTCAATACATTTTTAATTATATTTGTTTCGAGAGTTCCCGAGGACTGTCAATTACACGACTAATTCGCGTCCGATCCTCCTTCCAACGACACTCCAGAACCATGTCCGACCTATACCTCTCCCACATTAGGAATTGGATCTTGAAGTCTCCTCCTGCAGAATGGCTATTGACAAGTGCCAGAGAGTTGCTTATAGGCACTCTCAAGCAAGGACCAATACCTCTGCACGTCGCTTTCGAGATGGACGGGAATAGGCGCTTCGCCAAGAATCACAAGATCGAAACCATAGAAGGTCATCACCTTGGCTTTGAAGCTCTCGCAAGGGTTCTCGAGATTTGCTATAAGTGCGGCGTCAAAGTTGTCACGGTTTACGCTTTCAGCATAGAGAATTTCAACCGACCGAAGCACGAGGTGAAAGGTCTGATGGCAATGGCCAAGGTCAAGCTAGAACAGCTCGTACAACACGGCGAACTCCTTGACCGGTACGGTGCTGGCATCCGGGTCTTGGGTGAGAGAGATTTGATTCCTGTCGATGTATTGCCCTACGTCGACCGAGCCATCGAGATGACAAAGCACAACAAGGAGTGAGTTCGCCCTCAATGTGGTGGTTTTTACTTTTGGCTAACTTTTCATCTTAGTGCTGTGCTTAACATATGTTTCCCCTATACCTCACGAGCCGAAATGACGAGTGCTATCAAAGCCACGGTGGATGAATATACGACAGCTCCTAGACTGCCAAACACTCCATTCTCACAGTCTCGAATCACTCAGAAGATACGATCTAATAAGTCCAAGAATCCAGACTCCCCGCCTAGGGATTCCTCTCCAGACCAGAATAACAAGTCCGATGTTGACGACTCTATGTCTTCAACAACCGCCTTGGATCCTGACTCGCCACCTTTGCAGTCTACGCCAGTGAAGATAGCTAAATTCCAGAACCCGGAAGCCATCACAGCCGAAGTCATCAACAGCCATACATACACTGCCGAGTGCCCGCCACTTGACATGTTCATCCGTACAAGCGGTGTCACAAGACTAAGCGATTTCATGCTGTGGCAATGTCATGAAAACACCCAAATCTTTTTCTTGAAGTGTTTGTGGCCTGAGTTTGATCTATGGCATTTCGTCCCAATCCTCCTGGAATGGCAATGGCGTCAGAAGAAGCTAGTGGAGAAAGAGAGCACCCGAAGATGAGAAGAGGGTATTTTCAATTTGGATGATACCAACACAGCATACCCTTGGATTGGCGTTAAGGCGTATTAGTCGAAACTCTGCTGTTAGCAAAAGCAGCGCATGTCTACATGGCACTCCAAGTAAGCGGCTTAGAGAAATGGAACAGTATAGAAAATATAATATCACCAAATTCGAAATCAACATGATTGTGCTCTATCTACACCATGATACACCTGCTTGTTGCTATGGATGCTTATTCGATCTTTTGATCAGTGTGAACCCCCTTTTCTTTTATCCGAACCCGCATCTAAGCACGATTTGATAGTGACATCTAATTGGTGAAATTTAGTTATGATTCCGGTATGACATGGCTTCGGGGGTCATTGCTGCATTGTCACTTGCAGAGACAAATCAATAGGTAAACGATGAAGGGTAAGACGCGGGTCACCTGCTAATACTAATAAGCGCATGCCGCTGTGCCGAGGCCTGCAGGGATTCTTGGCTAACTGAAGTCATTGTTTCAGCAAAAGGAACCAAAAAATGTATTATCTTATCGCGTTCGCGTTCGAGGACGGATTAATTGTCGGATCAAATGCCTGGTCCTGTTCCCGTCAATGCCCTGGTCTATGTTCCCTTGGCAGTTGGGTCACAGGTGGAGCTCATCTGCCCAATGAAGGCAAGCGAGCCAGTTTTTGTGCTAAGGCTAAGAAACCTAAGAAACTTGCCCGCCGATAGAAGCCCGCGCGCAATTGGGGTCCTGCAGGTCGCTGTCAGTACACTGTCAAGTGCTACAAATCTCATCCGCCCAGTTGCAGTTGTCACTTTACTTTTGCGCGTCCTTTTACCACGGCTTCTTCCCCTTACTATTCGTACCTTTTCTTTTCTACTCGTATTGTCTACTCCATAGTCGCAAAATGACATGAGCTTCGCAATTTGAAGCTCCTTGTCACTTTGCTCTTTCCTCAAAGCCGCCTGACCTCGAAACAACAAACCTCCCACTTGCTACTGCTCCTCTCCTGTCCCGACCGACACTACCTGACGCCCACGCCTTTGACAAGACAAGACAATATGAAGACTGCTAAGCCGCCTCAAACAGAGGCTGGCCCCTCGAATCGAAGGGCACAACCAGTTCGCCAAACCCGAGCAAATCCCCCACGAACATCCTCTGGCCCCGGTCGCGCTTTTGCTGGCAGAGATTCTCTCGGAGGCGGCCAGAGCCACGACCAACCTATCGACATTTTCCCCGCGATTACATACTTTACCGATGCTATAACATCCCTTCCCAAAGACCTCGTCCGACATTTCACCCTTTTGAAAGAGGTCGACGCCAAGATCTTCGCCCCAGAAGAGGTCCTCTTTCAGCTCGTCGAAGCTGTCCTCAAGTCCAACCCTCCCGAACCTAGAAGCGTCAACGATGCGTCCAGCAGTATCATTGCGGCCTCGACTCCAATGAGCGCCCAGAATAGCTCAACCGGGTTCCCCGGCAGCGGCAACCCTCCTGGATCGACCGACGACAGCTACAACTCTACAATCTTTGACCCAAGCAACCTTCCGCGACGACAGCTATTTCGCCAGACTGCTTTCAAGGTCCAGGAAATGCTCGTTTCCCTAGAGGAAAAGAACCACGTCATTTCGACTGCGAACGAGGCATTGTCTAAGCAGCTTGCTCGCATTAACGATGTGTGGCCGCACCTGGAATCCGAATTCAGCGACGAGGCCAAATGGGGCAGCACCACACACTGGGCCTATCCGGAAAACCGACTCAATCGAGCGAACCAAGCAGAGCGATCGCGCCGAGACGGTGCAGCTACGATTACAGCTGCCGCCCAGCAGCTTGCTGAAGAAGCCGCTGCACGAAGCGACGCGAGAAAACAAGCGCTAATAGCCAAGAAAGGTCTTAAACATCATCATCAAGACTCGGACGCAGATGACCACGAGGGCAAGCAGAAAAGCGAGTCGACAAGAAAGGCAGCCAACAATAACAGTAGTAAGGCTCGGAAGGCTGCCGATGCAACTGCACCTGTGGGATTGGGTATTACTGCAGGCGCCTCCACTAGCACTACCAACGGGAATCCCCCATCTAAGAGACGAAAAGTCGACACCAGCAAGGCAGTCAACGGTGGTCAGCCCATGGAACGTGCGATGAGCTCGGTCTTTGGACCTAGCGCCACAAAGACTAAGACCGCCAGTCCAAGGGCAACACCAGCACCAGACCCGCCTAAGAAGCGTAAAGCTCTCCCGACTGTTAACGGGGCCTCAAAGAAGAGGTGGGTATATACCTTACTACCTTTATTGCTTCTTATGCTAATCATTTCCCTTGTAGTAAAGCGACTGCGGCATCCGCTGCGCTTTCGCCCTCGATTGCAGCCTCTCCAGTCCAACCTAACTTTGATTCTAAAATTGTCGCTCGCGGCTCTCCTGCGCCTTCTATAGCCTCGGCCCGCCCTGTATCATCTCGAGCCAGACAGAATTCTATACAATCAAACGTGGAGAGTAGCCGACCGCGACCAACTTCATCGGCGTCGAATAGACCCAACGGTGTCAAAGCTGCCTCTCCAGAGCTTACGGTGACCGGTCATAACGGGACGCACCCACAGACCGACAGCAGGCCAAGTAAAGAACCACCTGCGACAGTTAAGGTTGAAGCCTCGAAAGAAGAGACGGTTCATACCATTGCGAGCGCTAGTAGCGCAAGTGGAAGTGGCAGTGGCAGCGGCAGTGGCAGCGGCAGAAAAACCAGCATCGCGAAGGGAGATGATTCCGAGCCCAAGACAGGAGATTCCATACAAACCCCGGTGACAACCACGACAACCACGACAACTGTCGTCACGACCAAGAGCGGACGAGCCAGCAAGCCGTCAACGCCCGCATTGGGATCGTTTCCCGATCCGCCGCCCAGATCTCGGTCAGCGCGGAACGCAACAAGTACCAATACAAAGAGGAGTCACAAGAAAGGCGCAGCTCAGCAAATGGCGGCGCGAGTTGCAAATGGTGCAAATGGCAGCCCTCATGGTGATGACGAGGGCGACGTCGATGCCGACGAGCCATTGTATTGCTATTGTAATGGCGTTAGTTACGGAGAGATGGTTGCGTGTGATTACGAGGAATGCGAGCGGGAGTGGTTTCATCTGGACTGTGTCGGCTTGAAGGAAGCCCCTCCATCGAATGGTAAGTTCCTGTCCAATTGTGTCAGTACTGGGGTGAGTCGGCTAACCGCTGTGATAGTGAAATGGTATTGCGATAACTGTAAGATCCGTATCAGGTTGAAGAAAGGAAACAGCAAATCCTAGCATTGGCTTTGCATTTCTTAGATGGGTATATGGAGCGCCTGTGTAGGTACCTGGTGGAAGTGGCGGAGTTAAGGGTGTTCAAGTCAATGTTGACGATAGCCGGCATTCGGCAGGGAATATCGGGGCTAAGGACATACATAACATGACTTTACGTATATTGGCGTCTCGGAACTATGAAACTCTAGATAAACATAGCTAATCGTGGGTTCGGGGTAGCTTCCAACAGCCTATTATCACGCAAGATGGTTGGGTTCGGGAGGAGTCTCATGAGAATAGGAGCACAGGTCGGGTAGATACTGGCGTTTCTGTACAACCTGGAGCTCTTTGAACTCTTTATCTGGTCACTTACTAAGTCGAGACCGAGATAGTGGTCATCATGAAGAACATGATCAGGTACATAGTAAAGCCTCGGAACGGCAACCCGGCTTTACATATTAGACACTACTACCACATGAGGAAATTTAGCTCCTATATTTAGTCAATAGCACGAGCTACCTTGTTTTGCTCTTCCTCCGACTAATCCAGGGGTTAGTATCAACAGATTCGTAAACCGATTTATTTACGAGGCAGATGCATATATCTACGTACCTAGTGTAAGCATCCACCTTTTCCCAAAGACGTTGAATCGAAATATCAGCCGCAGGCTTGGATATGGAGTAGAGAGCACGAACATCGATTGGCTCTTCGAATCCACCAACAAGGGCATGAGGCTATTTCCCCGCAAACGACTATGTATGTATCTTATAGGTAAACCATGCGGCTCTAGTTACATTAAGTTGGCCACCGGGAGCAAGGGAGAAGTCGACCAATGTTGCATGACAAACCGAGGCTAATAGCTAATAACAACGTCTCAAGTAGTCGTGTATGTTCCAGAACGTAAGTCCTGGATGGCTGGTTCCAAGACCACGTGTACCAAACTATATGTACGAGGTAGGTTGGATTTGAAGCGGTCAGGAATTGGTGAGACTGGCTTTTCTCCTCGCTCAGTCGGAGAAAATGTCTTTGATTACCTGACAACATCACATATGAGTACCTGGGTAGGTGGTCCAGGCTTACTACTCATGATGTTTTCTAAGATCAATCGTCAAGTCACCAGTTATAATAAGAATATCTGATGGAAATGTAGCATATTCATAAGCATATACCCTTGCTTAATATTCGAGATGAATCTATATTCAGGCCTAATACAATACATATCCGTACATACGTGAACCTACCTAGATACCTTATATGTATGTAAGTAATAAGTACATATTATCCAATCCAGGGAACAATAGTAACGGTTCGTGGTTGATGGAGATAGGTTCCTTGCTAGGCTTGGCGTTTTAGCCACTCACGACATCTTAATGGTAGATCCACGGCTTCCCAAACTTTTCTCTCCACAGGCTCTAAAGTTTTAGTCTTTCTTGTTTCCCCAGAGTTGCCCAGAAAAAAAAGGGAAAAAATATACCTATATGGCGATGACGATATTTCCCCGTAACAACAGACCGGGATCGGCTGACATTCTCATTACCAAATAGCCATCCAGCCCATCCAAGCGGATCTCACGGCCAAGGCGTCTTCGTCTTTTCGTACCAGTTGCCGCCAGTCTCGATAGCAATAAGCGTCTGTGGGTATAGCTCAGGTGACAAAGAAGAATCCATCTTGATGCTATTCTTTTATTTCTCTTACCCAATCCATGAACAATGGAATCATGGGAGTTTGCTCATACGGGCACTTCCAGCCGCTTGTGGACCTTTGCCTCTGCGTATAGGCATTTAAACAATGGCTAATAAATCGGATGGCAACAAAAACTAGCCGGTTGAGAACTAGATTCATGGATAAGCCTAGGAAGAGATGAGAAAATCATACACGTGCAGCCTCATAGCTCCGTGCTTGGTGTTTGTCACACTCCATTCTTACGTATAAGAAACTGGAACCCTCTGGTTCTTCTCAACAACGACGACAACAAACACCGCCCCATGTCTTTACCTGTCTCTGATTGATGAGAATCTCCAACACGAAAAATTACGGTGTCCTAGGATCATACAGTGATTTTGACATTCATAAGAAGATTCTAGTTGCGCCATCTCATCAATCTTTCCCCGCATTGCGCCAACGAAACCTGTTACCTAAAAAGTCGGTGTTTTGACTAAGAGAAAAACCCCAGGTCGACGGGGCCTATTCTACCGTACTCTGCTGAGACCTGGCACCTGGTGGGAGTCCTTGGAAGACGGACTGTGGCCGTGTCGTGTCCTACCGGGGAAGGCAGCACATTGCGCTATCGAAGCCTCATCTTGCATCGCTCGTCAATGTGACTGCGACCCCGGCTCCATCTTCCGAATATGGATCAAACCACCAGTTCTCCTGTTGTTGAACGCCCATCCCAGCAGCTCTCTACCGCCAAACTTAAACAGAGCCCAACGTCCGACCTGCCTGACAACATGGACCAGCACGGACATACCACTCCCCCGGACAAATCTTCTCGCTCGTCTTTCTCTTCTGTCCGGGAGATTGACTTGGACGTGGCGCAGACCTTTACTAGTACTAAGATCTCGTCTTACTCAAGGCTAGCGGAAGAAGTTATCGAGGACCAGCCGTCGCCACCGGAGATGGCCATTCAGACGCAGTTCGTTCCGCCTGTGACACAGCCGAATAGCAAGCTACACGGTTGTTGGTTTCCAGCTGTTGCTGCCGAGGGCTTCCAAGGCTGGAAACAGATCGGAGTAAGGGGCAGGCAGGCTAGCAAGAGCTACGGAGATCTTCAGGCTTTGAAAATTGTCTGGTCGACTCCGGTTACTTCAACCCCAAAGAAGGACCCCGAAAGAGTGGCCCCGGGACAGTCGTCCATCGAGAAATTGCCCACGGAGATACTAGGTAAGCCCCATGAACCGTTATCATAGTGACTAGTGCAAGCTTCTTACAAGTTGAGTCAAAATCCAGGCAAGATCATTGATCACCTCGTCCTTGATGTGCCCCCGAATGGAATATCCGCGCGCAACGTGGATCTGATGAGCGTATTGCTAACATCGAGAACGCTCCATTCGGCAACACTGAACGCGCTCTATAAAAACATCACGATACCACACTCGCGTATCTTCCGGAAGTTCCTGTCGCACATTGCACAAAACAAGGAATTAGGAACCATCGTGCGACGACTGGACTTCAGCCACTTTAACCCGACGACGCTTTTCTCCACGGCAAGCGAGCGCGCTACTACCCGCAACTTGACCCCCGAGACATTGATGCAATGTTTGGAGCTGACCCCTTTTCTTCGTGAATTCTTGGCACAGGAATATGTCGAGGATGAGATCGACGCGAACGTTCTACGAAAGTTATTTTTCAAACTTGAAAGACTTCAGGCGGTCGACTTTTGCGGCTGCTCTTCGACCGGTTTCAAGAACGCTTTCCAGTCGATTCTTCTATCGGAATGGCCAGAAGCGCTCTCGATATCACGACTCTCTCTACACAAATGCATTACTCTACCAGCATCCGTATTCGAAACGTTGCTTCCCCGACTAGGCAACTTGACGCACCTGGATCTCTCTGGAACTCGTGTCACGGACGAGGCGCTGCAGTCCATTCCACACAACGCAAAGATTACCCACCTCAACTTATCCAAATGCAAGCTACTGACTGCTGATGGCGTCATTGGCTTCCTAGCAAATCATCCGGCAGTCAACGAGTTGGTGTTCTTGAGCCTTGGGACAGACGCACGGAGCCACCAGCTACTAGACGAGGACGATCTAGCCAACCTGATTCCAGTTCTTCCACAAACACTACGTTCACTAAGCCTCAAGGGGAGCAAAATGATGGCTTCACACATCGACTTGCTCCGACCGTTGACGAAGCACTTGGAAGAGCTCGCGTTGGGTCGGCGGCTGAAGATTGGTGATATCGACCGGCTCTTTGTGCCCGACGAGAACATTAACGGCGACTTAGACGGGCAGTTGGGATGGATCCCGCATACGCTCAAGTACCTGGATTTGTCTGATTACACAGCGGCCGAGTTTGACCTCATCACTTTGTTCGGGCGTAACACGTCGATCATGAAGAAGTACTCCTCGCCGCTGGAAGTAATCGAAGTCACAGATGACCTATACACCCGCCTGGAAACGTCACCGGCAGTGAGACGGCTAGGCTGGACTGTCACCGAGAATGGAAGCAGAGCGTGGCTCGTCCGCGTCCACGACCCCGAGGACGGACCTAGAGATTCCGGACTTCGGTCTTGGAAGATGGGCGCTTCGTTCTGGGGTATGCGCAAGATCCCAATCGCTTCCGCCGAGGTTGGTGGCATGTACGGCTCGTACATGTTCAAGCGAAAGCTATGAAGGACGATACCTACCCGTCTCCTTGGAACTCCTTGGATTGCCCTGTTGTATTAGGTACAGGCAGATACCCTTGAATACCTAATTTCTCAAGTATTGTAAATTGGCATAGCGATTTTGGATATTGATTGGACCAACGATTGATGGACGAGTTATGACGACACAAAAGGCTGGCTATGATTAGACGCTTCTGGGAACAGCGGTAGCGAAAAGTAGTTAATAGGCACATAATAATCATAACGGATATTTTTGCAACTGCAATGTGCCCTTTACTCACTGAGTTGTACGGTTGATTATTTATTTCAACGAGCTGATGGCGGAATGCAATTCACTACCAAAGGTTTTTGACAATGATGTGAACAACGAGCAGGTACGTCATGCTGACATAACTATTTTTGTTCCTGCGCCACATATGCGCCTCGTGATTTCAAGCCACAGAAAAGTTCCCGACTCCCGACTCCCGAATTAGTAGCACAGCCCCTGCAAAGGCAACGACATTCGAATCAAGCTCGCTCCCGAGTCGCAGAGCTTCCTATTTCCGTCGTCACCAACGAAAACGAAAATCACCAGTCTGACTTTGGAGCGCAACGCCATCATGGCCCCTTCAAAGCAGTCCATGTTCCGCTCAGCGGACATGAGCATGGTGCAGCTTTATATATCCAACGAAATAGGCCGAGAATGCGTCAACGCGTTGGGAGAACTTGGACTGGTCCAATTTCGAGATGTACGTGCTGTGCTATCGTCTCACCCATCGTCCCATCCTACTACAATCCTGGTCTGGATACATCGAACGATACTAACACCTTTGCAGCTCAACAGCGATGTCAGCGCTTTCCAACGAACCTTTACCCAGGAGATTCGAAGGTTGGACAATGTCGAGCGACAGCTTCGTAAGTGCTGACACACCTGCATCTCGTGTAACCTGCTCCGCCTTGTCTAACAATATTACCTCTAGGATACTTCCACGGTCAAATGGAAAAAGCGAGTATACCCCTACGAAAGTTAGACCTCGAGGTCGAAACCCTTGCTCCTCCAACCACTAGCGAGATCGACGAGCTTTCCGAACGAACTCAAAGCCTCGAGCAACGCATCTTTCAGCTAAACGACAGCTACGAAACGTTGAAGAAGCGAGAGGTCGAGTTGACTGAGTGGCGATGGGTTCTTCGCGAGGCTGGAGGTTTCTTTGATCGCGCTCACGGCAACGTCGAAGAGATTCGTGCTTCGACTGAGGACGACGATGCTCCTTTACTCCAAGACGTTGAGCAACACAACCAGGCTGGCGATGTTGAGCGTTCTTTCTCCGGCATGAACATCGGTTTCGTTGCTGGTGTCATCAATCGCGATCGAGTAGCCGCTTTCGAACGTATTCTCTGGCGAACCCTGCGTGGTAACCTGTACATGAATCAGTCCGAGATTCCCGAGCCTCTGGTTGACCCAAGCAACAACGAGTCCATCAACAAGAATGTCTTTGTCATCTTCGCTCATGGCAAGGAGATCTTGGCCAAGATTCGAAAGATTTCGGAGTCAATGGGTGCTGATATTTATAGCGTCGATGAAAACTCGGACCTTCGCCGGGACCAGATGCATGAAGTTAATGCCCGCCTCAACGATGTCCAGAATGTCCTGCACAATACTCAGCAGACCCTCGAAGCCGAGCTGACCCAGATTGCTCACTCCCTGGCAGCTTGGATGATACTCATCACGAAGGAGAAGGCGGCCTATCAAACGCTAAACCTCTTCTCATTCGACCGGCAGAGACGAACCCTCATCGCCGAAGGCTGGTGCCCCACGAATGACCTACCTCTCATTCGGACTACTCTCCAAGATGTGACCAACCGAGCAGGCCTATCTGTTCCGTCTATCATCAACGAGATTAGGACAAACAAGACACCTCCGACATATTTGAAGACCAATAAGTTTACGGAGGCGTTCCAGACCATCATCAACGCTTACGGCACGGCAACCTATCAGGAGGTCAACCCGGCTCTACCCGCTATCGTTACCTTTCCTTTCTTGTTTGCTGTCATGTTTGGAGACTTTGGTCACGCATTTATTATGTTCGCGGCTTCTCTGGCCATGATTTACTGGGAGAAGCCTCTAAAGAAAGTCACCTTCGAACTTTTCGCCATGATCTACTACGGTCGATACATCGCCCTAGTCATGGCTACATTCTCTCTATTCACCGGTCTCATCTACAATGACGTCTTCTCCAAGTCCTTCACCTTTTTTGACAGCGCTTGGGAATGGGAGGTACCCGAAGGATGGCAACAGGGTCAGCCTCTTACGGCTAAGCTCAAGGGCGATGACCGATATCCATTTGGTCTCGACTGGTTCTGGCATGGCACCGAGAATGACTTGTTATTCTCCAACAGTTACAAGATGAAGATGTCTATCATTCTTGGATGGGTGCACATGACATACTCGCTCTGTCTGTCCTACTTCAACGCAAGACACTTCAAGAAGCCGATCGATATATGGGGCAACTTCATTCCGGGAATGATCTTTTTCCAAGCTATCTTCGGTTACCTCGTCATCTGCATTATCTACAAATGGTCGGTAGATTGGTTTGCCATCGAAAAGCAGCCACCCGGACTCCTGAACATGTTGATTTACATGTTCTTGCAGCCGGGCACTTTGGATGTTCAATTGTACCCTGGGCAGTCAGGAGTCCAGGTTGCATTACTACTGCTCGCTTTTGTCCAGGTTCCGGTTCTACTCTTCTTGAAGCCGTTTTACCTACGGTGGGAACACAACAAGGCTCGCGCTGCGGGCTATCGTGGTATAGGTGAGAATTCGAGAGTCTCGGCGCTTGACGACGACGAAGGCGAGAATCATATTGGCAACGGCAATGGCAACGGCCGTCTTAGTGTGGACACGGATGACGGTGAAGGTGTCGCTATGATTGTGTATGGTGACGATGAAGAGGGCCATGAGGAGTTCGAGTTCAGCGAGATCATGATTCACCAGGTTATCCACACCATCGAATTCTGCCTCAACTGCGTCTCCCACACGGCATCGTACCTCCGTCTCTGGGCCTTGTCGCTCGCCCACCAGCAGCTAAGTGTCGTGCTTTGGGACATGACTCTCGGTCCGTCGCTTGCCAAGCCGGGTGTCGTGGGCGTCATTATGACAGTCGTCGCATTTTATTTGTGGTTTTTCCTTTCTTGCGCCATTCTCATTTGTATGGAAGGCTGCAGCGCTATGGTAAGTCTTAAAAACCCGCTCAATTCTATGATGGGATCACTGGCTAACGCTGCTACTTATAGTTGCACTCTCTCCGTCTGCAATGGGTCGAGGCACAGTCCAAGTACGCCGAGTTCGCGGGTCACATGTTCACCCCATTTTCTTTCATCACGTTGCTGGAGGAGGACGACGGCTTGGCCGAGTTCCGGGGTTAATTCGCATACTAGCATAGAATGGGCCCGAGGGAAAGAGTGTATGAGAGTTGTGTATCAGTAAACTTGTATTATGCAAATCCGTAGCTATAGATCTGCCGATCAATCGATACTACTGCAGCTTTAAGATGGGATTCTACGACTGTGAAACGACAACGTTGTTGCGCAAGGAGCCATCGACCTCACTGCTGCAGGCCCCGGGTATGCATACAAGAGAAGACCCTTTGCTCTTGTCTCAACCCCCTAACTGGGTCAAGATGCTGCTGGGTGATCCAGATACGTGTCTAACACAGGTAGGACTGAGCAGTCTCGAAAGATCGTAATCTACCAGTAAATGCATACTTTTACTCTCTATTAAAGGCCAGAGCCAAAAAGGACAAGATTTCTGACCACTTATGGACTGGTCCCTAGCTACGAATCAACAGCCTAGCCGATCGAATGGTCAAGCCTCGGGATGAAACGATTAAGGAGTATAAGACAAGGTTAGAGGAATTGGTTTCCTACGCGTCCAATCCTTAGCCAAAGCACATGAACATCGGAACTGGTTCCATGAATCTCGGGGAAAATAGAGTAGGCCTTGTCTCCAAGGTCATATGCAATAAAAATGGCGCCATGAGATGATTAGAAGACTGGGGTCGTGTCAAAAATTTCCATTTGACTTTACATCTTGAGTACCTAAAAAATGGCTTTGGTACCTCTTGTAGCGGACGAAGACGCGGATGCTAAATACCTCGTCGAGAAGGTCTTCCAAGAAAATAGGGCATATTCAATTTACGCTGCTAGGGAGTACATCCAAAGTTGTTGTGCTACTGAGACTCTCCTCGAGGCCTACATGTCTTTCCGGTTCGGGCGCAAAACAGTTTCCAACGCATTTAGTAACATAAGGAGGAGAAGATCTTCTCGGTAGCCCAAGGCGAGAGCTAGACAGTCTCGAAGAAATTAAAGAAGGATACCAAATGAAGCTATTGCCCGCAGCACTTGACAAATGACGAAGATATTCATGATACATCAGATAAGCACGAAGGCCGCAGCAATGCTAGGCAAAGTTGATAATTCCGCAAGAGCATGGGCAAAGCCATAAATGATAAACCAGACGGACAGCTGCAAGTTCTCATCTATTTCAAAGTCATTATCTCTATCGTGGCAGCAAATAGGCGGGGGGATAGATAATAGAACTGCTATCAAAGGTCCCCAAGCAACAGGTAGCGGCAGGACACACCCCGCGAACACACGAGGCACTTCACCAAACTGCTACTCAAGGGAAAGAGGCCGACCGCACAGTACTTGATGGTATGTAGAAGGAGTTCGTCGTGGTCTTGCAAAATGGCACCGTTTATGCAATTGCTTGCGAACTCGGTAGGTGTCTGGTGGGCGATCTTCGAAAGGTACGTTGGGAAGGATTGATAGGCGCAAATAATGGTTTGCAGGATTTTCTGAGGAATAAAGTCAATGTACAAGCAGTCATTTCTGCTAGTTGGCAGCTAGGGACACAGATCGTGGTGTCAGATTGCAGTGATAGTCAGATACACTTGATATTTCTGATCAGTTGCTGCATTAGAATGAACCATAGTATTGCTGGTAATTACACATAGGCCGCACCGCGACGAGGGAAACCAATTCCAATAACACAAGAGACCGAGACATATTCTTCCTCCCATCCCTAGGCGAGCTAGAGATGACGATGAAAAATGAGGTTCGCGTCACCTGGAGGCAGTGTAATACCAGGGACACGGTGGGAGCGATCATGGGCAAGCCCAGAGGATGCGCTCCCTAGGTACAAAAATAAGAATAATCACGATTGAGTTCAAGTAGAACTCTTTCAGAGATTAAACTGAAAAGAACAGATACTACACTTGATCTAAGCCAAAAGGCAAAGAGAGCTAAAGAAGAAAGGAAAAGAAATTCTAGAATGGTGGGAGGGCGGCCGGTCTTATATACCTTTTTTCTGCCAGGCCCCAGAGCGGTGAGGGGCGGCAGTTTCCAGGCGGTCTGGAATGCTGCTGCCTCAGGTACCTAGGTACCAACCCAAGTCAATGGAAGCCTAGACCTTGATGGGCTCAAACTTTTTTAATTGCGGATACTACCTTAGGCAACTGGCAAGCAACTGCGTCCTGTAGACAAACAGATCTTAATTCAGTCCAATCACGTAATTGTTTGCTCAGGAACAATGAGCTATTTCGCTAGCAAACCATGGCACTGGCAAACAATGGGCTCCAACAATGGGAAAAATTAATTATGTGGGGCGTACTAGTGAGTGTGGGCCATGCGGTGTGCGTTTGTGCCCCACCAACCAAAATTTTCTGCCGCTCGCCGGCTGATTGTGCAGTGGCTCACCGCCCGAGAATTCTGCCGCCGCAAAGTCTATAAAAGAAATGGCAGCCTCCCACTTTCTTCCCTTTCTTTTTTCTTTTCTTCTTCATGTCGACAAGTCAGTTCACCCCCTCCCCCATACTGGGCCTTCGAAGCATCTAAACTAACCACCATTCGCGATACAGTACTTCAGAGAATCATTTCTATAGTATTCGTCCCACTCTGTGTTTCCTACAGAAGCCACAGATCCCACCCTGGTTGATGAACGATATCCCCGCCGCCCTAGAGTGATACTTCTACTGGGAGCATCGAGGCCTCTGGCCACTTTGTTCCTTACTTTCGATCTGCCCGCAAGGGTGGCGGCCCCTCGCAAGAGGGTGCTGTATAGAGAGTGGTGATGATCTCAACCCCGATTGCCATGGTCTTGCCTTCGGGCGCGTGGCCGGGGTGGGCGATGGTGGACGTCTGACAGGTTCTTTCTATCTTTTTTCATTGCTATCGTGTGCTTGACACGCGATGTGAGGAAGAATTATCCTGTCTGTTGTCTACCTACTGTGAATACATTCTGTGATAGCCCATCACAATGTCGTGTTGTTCTTCCAGGTTTTTGATGCCCACTGTTGACCATGATGTGACCATGTTGCAATCGCGAAGATTCTGCTGCGCATTTTCTTCATCTTCGTGCCCGTCCACAATCACGCTCTCTACTCATTATCTAAGACTCCCAATCAAGATCTCGCTCTGCCAAACGGCCCCAAACATCGATCAGCATCGTAGTATCGTGACGCAGCCAGAGGAAGCTTTGCGAGGCCTGTCTACTCCATCTTCTCCCTTGACTACAGCACTCTACATAACTGAATGAAAAGATTCGATACGGCCGACAACTTCAAACGCACAAGCTAGCATCCGACCCGACCTCTACCAACCATCCACTACGCGACGTGTATGACTGCCATCAACGACTACGATTTCACGACTTCTTGATCCTGCTCTTTCGCTTCATCGTCGCCGTCAGCGCCCGTTTCGACTAGTTCGTGAAGCCCTTGCGGAGCTAGACGTGTATTGTCGAGATAATGATTTACCACTTGCATATTCATTACAAGCATAGGACTTTGGATTATAGAAATATACAGTGGTTTAGAGGTGAGCAATGCTTGTCGTGCAGTAGGAAAAGGACCATCGTAGCCGTTCGTGTTCCTTTTAAATATGCCAGTAACTATGTGTAGAGAGAGAGAAGTACCTAATGTCTATCAATATTATTAGGTTACGATCCGAGAATATGAACGTTAGTGCTAGCATCTATATAGTATCTACCTAATTAGTTTATCCTGTAATATAGGTAGTGTTATAATCCCAGTCCTATTTCCTTGTCCGACAACTTTCCCCTGTGTTCAAATATCTGGATGACCCTACTGAACTTGCTCCCGATGGGAAACCTGTTCCCGAACTTCCTCTCGTATTGGTCTCGTATGGGCGGCGCGTACATCGGGCTTTCGAGCTCGTGTTCGATCAGGCCCATCGCTAACTTGGGGTCCGTCATCCGGCTCTTGTATTTGATGCACATCTGGACTGTCCGTCTCCCGTACCACTTGCTGCGGTTGGCTATCTATCTCTCGGCGAGGTGGTGGTCGTAGGATGGTAGCGAAGGTGGAAGTAATCACTCCTAAAGTTTTGAGGATTGTATTTAGAGAGATGCAGTTTTGAGGTTTCATACAGGAATATTAAACAGTTGATTAAAATGCCAAGAAAGGCACAAAGGTAACATAAAAACAACTGAGACTATTTTTAAACTTGCTGAATATACTCAGTGGCGTATAAGTGAAGTTGCAATGTCCCAATGGTGTCTTTGATTCTCCGTCATATTCCCTACCACAAGAGGTGTCCTTACAGCACTTGTGAGTTTCCGACACGCTGGAACAGAAGCCAGGTGTGTAGATATCTTCTACCATTGATTTTCATGTCACGACTCTATCAATCTTTAGACTGAAAGTCGTTTTCCTGGGCCTATTAACAAATCCTTCGATTTAGCCTACTTACCAAGCTAGCAAGGTCCAAATAGGACTCGACCGGTAGACAATCCTCGTCTGCCCACTAGCCCTTCAGCCATGTCGTTTGTTTCTACGTAGACTCCAACTACGGAGACGTCTATACCTCAGGGGAAAATAGAAGGAAATCACAATGGCGAAAGAGGAAATGATTCAACGCGAGATCCGCCCAATCCCAACGTAAGTAAGCTCTCTATTAAGAATACCTAAATACCGGGGCCCGCCATGCATCGAGAACGACCAAGCGTTCGTTCCAAAGGAGCAACTCACGCGATCTACCTGTACCAGAGACTGACGACACCATCCATACGCCGACAGGAACCTAATTATGCGGTAACCATGAAAAAAGAAATACTAGGGGATATCATAACGGAATAATAACTACCTACTACTGAGAAACTCGCCAAAGCTCTGCGGTGATAGCTCGGGAGTTCCGACAAGACAGGCAGGCTACCAACTTTTAAAAATCCACGCCGGCCTCGTACGCACGCCCGCCGGTCCCTCGTCCAATGGTCTGGTAGCTCTTCCATTCACCGTCGGAACCAAGGGTGTCGAATCGACTCGCACCCATCTGGGCATCCGTATAGCCTGAGAAGTAGAACCCGATGACAACCACCAAATACGTTAAGATCAAGATGCTGCCCTTGAAGTAGTTGCTCTTCCCTTCGCCATACATGTAGCTCAGAAGGAACACGCACAAGATGACCGTCACCATGTCCCACTGTGGGAATAGCAGACTGAAGGTCCAGTGGGTAGGGTCCGTATTGCCTGCAGGCTGAAGGGGATAGACTGCAGAGAAGAAAACAAGGGCCGGTATCTGGAGGAGACAAACTTGTAGGGCGTATGCGGAACCGATTTCCATGGATAATGCAATATTTCCATTCATGGCGAACGAAATGGCATTCTATAATGACACGACAGCGGTTAGCTCTAAGCTTACAGTTCGAGATTCCGAGTCTCTACTTACCAAAAATTCAGTAGTGTTCGGTACCAGGGCGAACAGCGTAACACCTAGGAATTTCGGATCGACGGCGTAATTGTCCAACACGACGTCCACCGTGTCGACCAGAATCTCGGCGACAATGGCATAGAGAACAGTGGCGCCCATCAAGATAACTGCACTCTTTGTTCGGCTCCAATTCGGAGCATCGTGTCCTCCGTGGGCAGCCTGAGCATGTTCAGCTACTTCTTCGGGATCAGGGAATGTTGCTGAGCGAATAGGCGTAGGACGCGGTGCCGAAGTGTTAGTTCCTGTATTGGACGGTTGAGTCGAAACACGGCGTGGGGCACGAGCATCACGGGCAGCAATGGCAGCTGCAGTCGCGGCTACTTCTGTAACACTACGGACGAGGTCACTGTTTTCAGCATCGGAGAAGCCGGGTATGTGCATATTGGAGCGAATACTGGCCATAATATTCTCAGTGTCCTTCGGAGGAACCATATGAGGCGTCTGGACACCACGATTGACCGGAAAAGCCCCTGATGGCTGGCTCGAGTTGTGGCATCCTTCACCCGAAAGCCCGACTTGCTTCAATGACTGGCCTAGAATACGCTTGTAGAGATTGCTATCTCGAATGTCGGCACCAGCTGAGTCGGCAAGGTTGCGTGCCTCAGTGAACCGAGCGGATGCGTGTTGTTGAGACTGTTGAGACTCCTCATGTTTTTTCTCGTCGATTTCCGTGTTCCAAATGACAGCGGCATGCGTTCGAAGAGTGAACCATAAACCGATGACATAGGATAAGAATAAGCAGATGGCGGCTGCATAGCAGAAGGGGCGTACGGCTTCAATATAGAAACGGTCGTCAAGTGCTGGTATCTGCGAGTAGTAGCAACGACGGCAATCCCGTTCGTTAGACATGTAATCGGTGCAACTTTGACACCGAAGTTCATGAGTGCCATAAATTTGGTAGAAGAGCGTCGGTCCAAACGCAGCAATGGTAGCAAATATAAGCATGGTTGAAGTAACGCCGGCGGATCTGGCATTGAAGCGTTGCGTCTTGCGTTTGATGGCCCCAAAGCACATGGACAGTCCGGGTAGAAAGAGGATACCTGCGAAGATACTCCCAATAATACTACCTTCGACTAGCTGACCCTTGCCGTCTTTGAGTGCAATGCAGTAGAGGAAGACCTCCACGATGGTCGAGAAGAAGGCGTTTATAGCCGCACCCAAACCCATGGAAGATTGAGCTGAGATCGACGCCACGGCCTGGCCAATGAAGTATGCGAGAGGAATGATGGAGAACAAGCCGGCAACGAACAAGAAGCCCGGAGACGTTAAGAAATTGTCAAGGTGGAGAACGCTATCCAGCACAAGCCAGTCGAAGATGACGAAGATGACGACAGCCATGAGATTGATGAGGAAGATGTTAGTGCCGTCGATAGTATACTTCCAATACTTTGAGCCCACAGCGCGGTACGTGCAAAGTAGGATGGATGAGTGCGGGCCATCGGAAGTCCTAGGAGTGATGATATCCGAGTTGAAGGACAGTGCGAGTGGATGTCTTCTAAGATGATCGAAGAGGAGGTTGGTGACCTTGCCCATCGGGATCCAAAAGACCAGGAAGAAACAGATAGCAGAGACTGTAATCAGAGAGGGCGTAATGAGGCCCCAGAAAAAGACGAAGAATATAACCCGACCGATATTCCATTGTCCTCGACCGAACAGACGTCTCTTCAGTCGTCGTCCCGGATCACTTGAATGTTCATAGCGGCCTGAACGAGGGAGCAGACTATCCGTCTCGCTAGGTTCAGAATCAATACTTCTCCTTGATCTACCCACGATAGATCGATTGCGTTCGGGCCCAAAGAATAGTCGTCCGTATTCGAGATCGCCGCTTTGCCACTGTTCGTATTCGCTGATGCTTCGACCCTCACCTTGATCTTCATCCAGATATGCTTCATCCTGCTCGAGTCGAACGAACTTCCCGAAGGGATAGAAGAGATATCCGGCCAAGCCCCATAGTACGCGCCCGTATTCTCTGCCACTAGGAGTAGCCGCGAAAATGAAGCAGGCCGTTGCACCAAGAGCAGCAAACAAAGCCATCCACCAACCAAACGCCAAGGTCCAGATGATATTAGAAAGCAGTAGCCAATGACTAACTCTACCGCCAGGCGAGGAATGAATATCACCCTCGGCAGTCTTCTGGACTGATCGATCTTTCTTGTATAGCGCCGGCTTCCAGATTCTGATACCGAATGGATGCGTCTCATTGATGGCTTGTTGACGATCCTTCAAGGTGAAGCTCTCAGCATCACTGACATCATCATCTTCGTCATCGAGAATGCCGGAATCAGGAGACTCATCTTGCAGCCCTCCCTCCTCGTGAGGCTGGGAAGGTAAATGTTCTTCCTCCTCCTCCTCCTCCTCTTCTTCTTCTAACCGCTCGGCAATACCCTCCTCGTCGGGACCGTTGCTACGGCTCGAGTGTACCCGAGACAAAGCTGGTGGGGCCATACTTCGCCGTCGTAATGAAGATACCGGCCTTCCCGACTCATTATTGTACGATGGCATAGGGGAGAAAGCCTGTCGCCCAGTAGCATCGCTTTCTACTTCGGTAATATCGTCATCTGTCGAGAAGATCTCTCCGCGGTGGGGAGCCAGGGTGTTTGAAGAGGCCCTGCGAGGCATAGCGGGTTTCCTAGGACGCTGCCGGCCACGGTCTCTGTCTGGACCTAGTAAGGGAGAACGGGGTTGCTGAGCTCCGATCCTGGAGTGGGTTCGGTCGTGGGCGGTGGATTCCCCTGGGTATGGTGTACCACCGCTCGTAGGCGGTGGTGGTGTCTGAAGTGTACCTAGTCATGGAGTTAGGTTAGCCTAGCTCGCTGCTAATGGGGCACTGGCAGGACATAGACCAATCCCCGTTGGAGTCAGAGTTATAAAGCTAAGTAGACAGGTTATGTGGAGGGAAGCGTGGCTAGATAGTAGATTGTAGATATTAGCAACTCACCATAGGATTGGTCTGGTCTTCTCCGCACGGTCTCATTAGACTGGTAACTCTCTGGGAACACGTCCACGTTTCCATATTCCCTGGTTTCGCGTCGGACAGGCTGTTGTCGCGTATCCGTTGGCGACGGCGTAGCAGTGCTATCGCCATCCTGCGAATGGGGATCCATCGCTAGCAGAGGATATGTGAGACCTCCACCACCAACGAAGACTTGTTAAACTAGCTGGGGCGCATATGAAAAGGAGTTCGAGTCGCCGAGCCAAAGATGTGTGAAAGCAGGGTAGCAGGTATCCGTTTTGGTCTTGAACTTGGATAGGAAGCTAAAGCGAAACAAGAAGTAGAACTGGCTGAAGCCGGAGGGGATGCGATAGGGAGGTATTGTATACCGCTGTTGGCTGCAGGTCTAGCGTGCTGTATGTTGCTGCTATGTTACTGCAGCATGTCTCGTGAAGTCCTGATGCGGAGACACCCAGTGATAAACAAGTCGGAGATGGCCAAAGACAAGCAGTCTTTATTACGGGTTGCTTTAAGGGTCGAGACAAGAAGAAATTAGGATAGGTTGCAATAGGTTAGAGAAAGAAAAAGAATAAAAAAAACAGGCAGCTTTTCGACTGTCAATCTGAACTGTCAGATCTCACGCATGGCATCGGGCATGACTATCGCGAAAGTAGCACATGCGTCGGGGAGCGACGCTAGAAAGCAGTTAATACTGGAGATGGAATGAGGTCCTAATCCACTCCCGAGTCGTGATTCTTCCTCGTGATTATTTACAGTGTGAGTGGACAATGTTTAGCGCATCCTTGTCGACTGATCCCGCCTGGAGAAGGCTTGATTACCAGATTACCTACAGGTTTACAGGGAAGTTGCAGGGCAGCTACAGGGAGCTATTGGGGGTCTATGGCGTATAAAATGTGTTATTTCCACCCAAGATGGAGGTTGGCGCTGCAACATTGACCGAATCCCTGCTAGTGTGATATGGGCTTTGTGGACAGCCGCGCCTGTCGAGAAACATTCGGAATTGCAACTGCGTTATCGACTACTTTACCAGGTAGAAATATTACTACCTGGTAGGTAAGAAGGTGTAGAAGAAATTATAGAATTTGAAGTACCTAGGCAAGGTTTGAATTGTTTGTTCATTCGTGCTTAAAATGTACATACTCGAAGCTCTCCGAAGTGCTACGTAATTGATGCGTGCATACATCATGCTTATCAGACGAAGTTAATGCAACTTGCTTGGCATCTGTTCCCACTGAGGTCCACTTTAAATGTGGTACAGCTGCAATATCGGAATTTCAGTATTGCCGTTGCTCCGGAACGCGTTAGTGCAACTGCCTGCCGTCGGTTTCGAGCTTGAACCTTAGGTACCCTTGTGCCGGGGCCATCATTGGCGCATCTTTTAGCCTCATCATCAGTCTGCCTACCAACTTACTACCATCCATCATTTGCTGTCCACTTCCGAGTTGTCGCACGATATTTTTCATCCATCCTCCTCGATAATCTTAATCACGCCCGACCTGCGACGCATTGGATCAATCCCATTTCCCTCTCGAAAGAGCCCAAGCAGCCATGGCGCTCGACAACTACTACCACAACAAGATCGAGGCTATGAAGCTCGAGATCCTCAAGGGTCAAGCTGTTCTTCGACGTCTAGAAGCTCAACGCAATGATTACAATTCCAGAGTGCGGTTACTGCGAGAAGAGCTAGGTCTTCTGCAGCAACCTGGGTCGTACGTGGGTGAGGTAGTAAAAGTGATGGGAACGAAGAAGGTCTTGGTCAAGGTACATCCGGAAGGCAAATATGGTGCGTACCCAAACATCCATGATTGCCTGAGATACTTGCAGTAACTTACTATTCGCAGTTGTCGATGTATCGGACTCGGTCGATATAGCCAAGCTTACCGTAGGCAAACGGGTAACGCTCCTCTCTGACTCGTATAAGCTTGAGAAGATTCTCCCGTCTTCCGTCGACCCTCTCGTATCCCTCATGATGGTAGAAAAGGTGCCCGACAGCACATACGATATGATTGGTGGTTTGGATCAGCAGATCAAGGAAATCAAAGAGGTCATCGAACTGGGCTTGAAGCACCCCGAACTCTTTGAATCCCTCGGCATCGCTCAACCGAAGGGTGTACTTCTGTACGGTCCTCCCGGAACCGGAAAGACGCTGCTGGCTCGAGCCGTTGCCCACCACACGGACTGCAAGTTCATCCGAGTTTCCGGTTCAGAACTTGTGCAGAAGTACATCGGAGAAGGTTCCCGTATGGTTCGCGAGTTGTTCGTAATGGCCCGAGAACACGCCCCCTCGATCATCTTCATGGACGAAATCGATTCGATCGGTTCATCACGAGTAGAAGGTTCATCGGGCGGTGACTCCGAAGTACAACGGACTATGTTGGAGCTTCTCAACCAGCTAGATGGGTTTGAGCCCACCAAGAACATCAAGGTCATTATGGCCACGAACCGACTTGACATCTTAGACCCTGCCCTTCTCCGACCTGGCCGTATCGATCGAAAAATCGAGTTCCCCCCGCCGTCCGTCGAAGCCAGAGCTGACATTCTGCGCATCCACAGCCGGAAGATGAATCTTACCAGGGGAATTAACCTGACCAAGATCGCCGAGAAGATGAACGGCTGCTCCGGTGCCGAGTTGAAGGGTGTGTGTACTGAGGCTGGCATGTACGCCCTCCGTGAAAGGAGAGTTCACGTTACGCAGGAAGACTTTGAGCTGGCCACGGCCAAGATTCTCAACAAGCATGATGACAAGGAGGTCTCGCTCCAGAAATTCTGGAAATAAGCTGGCGGACTGCTGGGGGGTTGGAGACGCTCGCAACCGCAGTGTGCTGCTGCGTTATTACTACCCTCTTACTATTACAAAGTTCGGCTTCGCCAGTCACCGTGGACGACTCGGCCGATGCCAAGATACTATGTTGTAAAGTGTACAATACCTATCCTAGAGATAGAGAAAAGCAACGTCTAAATCAAAGATCTTGCTTGCTATTATAAGATGATTTGTTGGGGTTATCTAACTGTGATCGACCTTCGTGCCTAATGATTATAATTGGGTAGGCTACCGTTTATCATCGTGCTTGCGATGATCAGGGACAAATCGGTATTACGTGAATATTTGGTATAAATCACCAGCCCAGGATATCGACTAGCAGATGCATACTTACACGTACAACTAGATCATAGAACATCTAAAAGCTATATTGTATATTCGTCGAGCTTATAGATTTTACAATTACCTATTACTTATTTATTTTTACTAGGCTATCTACGAAGACGGTAGCGTTGAGAATAGCCTCCTGTAGAGCGTATGGTTATCAACGACGAAGGTCAAGGCGAAGAAAGAAAAAAAAAAAGAATTGGACGAGCAGGGGTTTGAACCCTGGACTTCTCGCATGCAAAGCGAGCACTCTACCACTGAGTTACACGCCCTTCGATGGCTGATTGAGCAGTTTGCTTCATGATAGACGAGCTCCAACATCTGATTTTAAGGCTCTTTGCTAGCACACGCCGGACGATTAGGGAGCGGAAGGGAAGCCAGGTAACAAACACAACATAACAGATCACATCATATAGTTTCGAGAAGCAAAGCAGTTCAAATGCATTGTGTTGATTGCATCTATCTCTGTTCCGTATCGGCAAGTAGGCTGTATGTACCTGTTCAGTGCTTGCCATCGTACTGTTTCGCCCAAGCAGCGCCCTTCTCTTATTGTCCGTACTGTACAAATCCATCTAGTCGACGTGTTTTTTTGCCGACGAGTAATTCTCATAAGCCCCCCCCCCCCCCCTTGGGTCTTCCATTCCCCGATCCCTCCTCTACGATCCGGTTGTTGCAATGCTCTCGTATCGCTCGGAAATAAAAATTCAAAAATATGCCATGCCGTGCGAACCCAGAAAAAAAAAACGCCTATAGTTTACCCTGAATCCCTTTAAACACCCTTGATGTCCACCTTGCCCGGTTATAATAAACCATCTAGCCCTTGGATGTGGACCTTTCCGATAACCGTGTCAGAATGCTGTGTCAATGCAAATGCGAGTGTATGCAGTTTGTCTCGGCCCCCTTTTTTAACCCCCTCTCTTCCCAATCTCATTTTGCAAATCGGCGTCGAGCTCGAACCCATGTTCATTATAGGACGTGCTGCCGTTCCGCTTCGTTGTCACCTTCGAGTTTCGAGTATCTCGCTCCGTGGTCGACTCCTGCCGCCGCTCATGCTGTTGTTCTTTTCCTGTAGTCTCCAGACCCATTCTGTGACAGTCTCGTAGCAGAGAACGAATTGCCGCAAGCTTTGGACCATACTCAGTCTTTGTCTTCTGAAATCTTCCACTGTCGTCTCAACCAGGTCAAGGTTGGTATCATCGAGCCAACCGGCTTCTATTTCCTTCTTTCCCTCTTCCGTCTGCCTTAGCTTGATGCTGGTAGGGGCAGCGCTCCGACGGCGGACAGATGAGCTGTCCTTCATATACACGTCGCCATCTTCGTCTGAGCGCTTAGCCGCAATTAATCGTTGTCGCTTCAGCATGTCGATCACGCTGTCGACAGTGCAGAACGTGCCCGTGCGGCCACACCCGGCGGAGCAGTGAACGAGCATTGGTCTAGCCTCCGTATCAGATTCTGGGTCCTCATACCAGTTCATAGCTGCAGGGTTCTCGGTGGCAACCGATGCAGCGATGGTGTTCGCGTCGACTGGTAAGGCAGATCGTTGCATCACGTTCGCTAATTCGACCAGCGCTAGAAGATGCGAGGGCTGTGCAGGTGCACCAAAGTCGGGCCACGACGGGTACTGCAGTTGGGTGATTTCACGTATAGGGGAGAACGGGTGAGCGGCGTGTGAGAGCGCAAATTTCCGAACAATGACATACGGAGTCTCAGACTGAGCCTGCGGAGGCTGGATGTTCTGGGCAGACTCTAAAGTAGTCGTAGTATTTGCACGACGTCGCCCGTTTTCTGACGTATTACCGGCGGCTGACGCTGCAGGTGAACGATGCTTGTCGATATCGAGTGACACTTTCTTCTCAGACAGCGGCCTCAGCTTGATGGACCCAAATTCCTTGTTCTGCCAGTACGGATGGCATTTAAGCTGGCCGCCTTCGGATTCGGCGGTCAACATAACAATAACACGGACATCTTGATCCCATATCACCGACCAGAAATCCTAGAACATGGGTTAGTTTCAAAGGACCAAGATACGACTTGAACATAGGCTTAACTTACATCAAAAGTGGCTGGCAGAGGACCCTGCGACGCGATATAACGCTTATAGCTACGCGAAGCTTGAACGTGGCTGGCGTTGATATAGTCACAAGCATTACGAGCTTCTCTATTCAAACGCACACGAGCATGCTCGAATGGTAGGATGTCTTTATAACGGTTCTTGACACCTTGTTCCACTCCGGACAAGCGGATTTTTCCGGAGTCGGCGCTGGGAGGTGTAGCAGCATTGAAGGATGCGTAGGCTTCCTTCATGCGAGACTGCTCGCTACGCTCGATTTTAAGAAACCGTTCAGAGGCTTTCTTGCCGTGATCTGATTGCATCGTAACGTCCCGAAGCCAATGAGGAAGTATGTTGGGGTCTAAATTAGAGGGTACAGCGATGTCCATCTGTCCAACGCCGTCCGCCAAGTCCATGTTCTGCCGAATATTACTGAAAAATGGATTAGGATTGTTGGCTCCAGATGGGAGCATTACACCACCTATCACAGGGGCAAAGCTTGGTCGTCCACCGTTCGGTGCGCTGACTGAAGTACCGGGCCGTTCTGAGACTGACTGGTGATCGACATACGAGGGATACTCGGCGGCGAAGGAGTTGAATCCTCCTCTCAAGAGTAAAGGGTTCCCGGAGAAGCCCTCGTTTGAGAATTTCTTGAACATGTTCATAGCCGAGACAGCATCCCGCTTCTCCGTTGAGGAGCTGTCGTACACGACGAGATATTTGACATGTGACCACTGCGCAAATTTGTGCTGGTCTTCTTCGGTCTGAAGAGTCTGCTGTAACTTCTCCAGATTAAACGTGGCGCGCCTCAACAGAGTCGTTGGAATACAGAGGTTTAATGCACCACGGATTCGTGACTGGGCGTAGTGAGTAGACACACGGACATCCAACAAGAGGAACTCGTTCTCGGGCATTTTCTGGAGCATATCCTTAAGATGGCTCGGCATAATGAGTCCAGGCCCACTTTCGAGCGTCGTCGGTAGAGTCTCAGCACGAGGCTTGGAGATTTCAATCGACTGGCTCATCTTTTCCTGAGGCAGCGATAGCCGTGGATGCCGGTCTTCCACCTTAGACAAGGTCGTCCGGCGAAGGGGCTCAAACGGAGAGTCGGCATGAGAAGGAGACTCAAAACGGGGCCCGTTACTAAATGATGGAGGGTTCAGCGAAACCTCGGAGTTCCTCTTCGAGTCTGACGATACATACGCCGAGTCGTGTAGACTTTCCGCATCCACATCCATACGGCTGCCTGCGCCATCTATAGCCCTACCATTAGAAGATCTAGCGCTAGACAGATCCGAGGCGGTATCGCTGTGATTGGTAGGCAATCGCAGCGGTTTAGGCCTCGCTGCGAAGGGGGAGTGAGCAGGTGCAAAATGAGCACTTCCCAGGCTAAACCCCGTTGATCGGTTGGCATCAACTTGACGTCTAAACGCTTCAAAGTCCGGGTTTGCATCGAGTGGTATTTGCTTTGGAATTGCGGCGCCAAACGACTTTATGGACGAGCTCGGCGGACTCCAGTGGTCGAGAGGTGCAGCGGCCGAGTCTCTCACGTCAGTGGCGGAATGGTCAAGGTTGAGGCCGAAATAATTAGGACTAGGTGATCGAACGTCCGTAATAACGGGAGACAGCTTGGTACTGGGCGGGTAGGGTTGACCGACGGAATGAGGCATGCGAGGAGAGGCCAGGGGCGTGGTTGTCCTATTCGTGCGGAATGACTGCATATTTGATTGAGAATGTCGGGAATGTGCTGAGACAATAGGAGGCCTCGAGGAAGTCTTCATGGTGTAATGGTGAGTGGTTGCCGAACGGTCGTTGTTATTCGTCATCTCCGTGGCCATTTTCATTTTCATTTTCGGTTTGCGTATGACGTCGTTTCTGAGTCCAGCCTTTGCTTCCCATTTCACTTCTCCTCCCACCTCATAAACTCGACATGACGAGCGAAAGTAGGACGAGTGATTATTTATGTTTAGGGATTATTAGGTTTTGCAAAGAATGCCACGGCGATGGCATATATATCTTTCTATCCCTATGTCTCTGCGTTGTGTGGCTGAGGCGTGGCAAAGGAGAAGCTGGATTACGGTCAAAATCAAGTGTAAGACAGAAGGCTGTCGAAAGCGGTAGCAACCAGAGGCAGAGCACAAGCGTACAATACGAGTGGAGGGCGACGACGACGGACAGACACGGAGCCCAGCTCTATTCGAATGGCGGTAGCAACGAAAACACCGAAAGAAGAATGGGTGGGGGGGGGAGACGGGAGGAAGAAGAAGGGTCTTTACTCCTGCCGCTCCTTTTCGGGCTTCAGGGACCGCCTTTGCTTTTTTGTGTGGCCCGGTTTAAAGGTTGATGGTGTGTGCGCGAGCGAGCTTGTGCGTGGGATAATAAGGCCTGGACCACCGACGATCTCCCTATACTGGAGCTAGTAGACGCAAACTTGGTGCGGAAAATAGGACGAAAGAGCGCTCTGTTCTGTTTGGTGTAGTAGTGGGCTGTACGCAGGCAAGGTATTGTAGGTAGGTACGGAGATTAGGACGTTCTCGGGTTGCCTGACTGGAGCAAGGCGAGTGACCCGGGCTTGACTTGGGAGTGGGTGTCTCGTGCAGGACAAGGTACTTTAAAGGATGAAAGGGCACTGTAGAAAGCTGATAGATTTCGGGGGGTATTAAGTGACATAGAGGGACGACACTACGGGAGTTTCTGGTCCCTAATAGGGCAAGAGAAATTGTCGCGTGAGGTAATGATCTGCGGATTCAATGGCGCTACTTTGCGACGGCGGCAAGGGGTGAAGGGGCGGGATATATGGAGGCGGACATAATATGTATACACAGGCTTGCTTCATCATCAAGGAACTACTGTTACGGTTCCCACTTGTCTAATATAGCACCAAACAAATAGCATGTTGGATGATAATTGAACAGATGCTTAGAGCTCGGAAAACAGCCCATTGAGCCTCGTGAATGTTATGTACGGACATGGAGTTACACGTGTGGCATGGCTATCTGGTCAGCCATCTGGTCATAGGTAATCTTGGTCATGCTGTAGGTTGAACGGTTCAACGACGTAGCGTCTCAGATTAGAGTAAGTGGAAAAGTGGAAAAATAAAAGGGTTCAAGCCTCGATGACGAAATGGCAGAAAATAAAAGTTGGGGTGAGATAAAGGAGGACCCTTGAATTTCTGATGACTCGGTGAAACTTTTTTGTCATAATGCATGGCGTCCGTGTAAAGAACGCGACAAGACGGGAGGCAAAGCGAGGCGGCGAGACAAATTAGCCAAAGCCAGCACTAAGCAACAAAGCCCCAGCAGCCCAGGCACACCAACAAAGAAGCGCCTCGCCTACGCTTACATACATCATACATACCTACATGTACGTATAATACATACATATGTACACGTGGAAAAAGGTACCTCAGCTCTGTCTGCAAGCATCCGTCTGTCTGTAGACGTCTATGTCATATATACCTAGGAGGGCGCGGCATGTAATGATAACCAACCTTTCACCTCGTATCTGACGGGATGCTGCTAAGGTTCGGCCGCGCGAAAAAAATGGAAATTCAGTCGAAAACAGCCGGAATATTATACCGTTATACCATAAAACACAACCATAGGCCTGCATAGGCTACGAAGCATCACAGAACTTGGGTAGACCCAGAGTACAGGTACTTGAGTGACGCGGTTCCGAAGTGTCGCATCATGCACACGTCATAGTTATGTACCTAGATACAACGTAGCAACTCTAAGAGCGCAACCCTTAGAAAGCACAGGCCACGTGCGATCTCTTTCGCTACATGATAGAAAACAATGATCTCGTCTTGTCTGCCTGTTCGTCTTTTCCAATGATCGTGTATGGATACTTTGAATAGTACATAGACTGGACTGACTACAACCTAGTCTTTGTTTGCTTCCAACTCCCACCCCTAACCATCCCTAACCATCCCTAACCATCCCTAAGCACCCCCTCGCCTTTCTCTTTCCAGGGTCCAACAAGGCCGACTTCCCCGTCTTGGTGTGTCGCATCGTTGTTCTGGACCCTTTCCCCTCTTCCACGATTGTCAAAGATCATCCGACTACGCTTCGTGCCACCCGCGAATATGGCTTGTAAGGACTGACTGTTGCTGGTTCTTTAATTGCCCCGACGTTCTGGACCCTTCAACCGTTGCAATATGGCTGTGACTCCTCTATTAGCCGGCCAGGACACGAGCTTGCTGTCCACATGTCGATAGTGTCGATAGGATGGTGAGGCTGAGATGGTAGTCCGAGGTTTCGGCTCGTATCGGACTTTGGATTCGTTTCCTACCTACATGTCCAGCATGTATCGTACATAGTCTTTATCTGGAACATACAATTCAGTCTTCATACCGCCGAAGGTATGAACCTCCAGCCTAGTCGGTGATGGAATTTACCGAAAATAAAGGAACCCGCCAAGTCCGCAGAGTACACTACTACATCCGTCCATTTGGTATTCCTATTTCCCGCGTTGGCTATGCCATGCGTGTAAGTCCAGGTTCTCCCCACGATGGATTCAACCCCTGGCACTATATGTCCATGTGCCAGGATCAACCCACGCTGGCTTATGTAGGTCAACTAGGATCAGTATTGTACATTGGCATTGTAGATATCGCCGGTCACCCAACCGCATGGTTCTGGGCAGCCGTGCGATACCGAATATTCCGCGGCTCCTCGTGGATTCACTAAGAAATAAGCTACGCAAAGCGGAACGTTTGCGATTGCTCAGGCTAAGAATGACATAAGATGGTCAGCTTTTTTTTGCATGGCACATCGACTAAGTAACGGGGCCGAGCTATAGATTCAACAGACCGGGCCGCTTCTCACCTTTTTTTTTTTTTTTTTTTTCTCTGGCTCCCCGAGCTGGTGATAATGACTTGCGGTTGTACCCTTGACAGCTTATTCTAGACTCATCTAGAAGCTGTCTACTAATATCCTTAGTTAAACGTGCCATAAAATACTGACAAGCACGAAATGTCTCCTGTCAATTATCACGCTCTATACTAAAGGGTAGTGCTTGGCACCCTTCAAGGCTCGTCTAAATCATACCATTTCTACGTCATTATGCTTTACGGCACATTCTACTGTCGACTTTCCCACGAGATCTATTAGTTCGTCCGTTCGAACGGCTGTTTATTGTGGGGTGTTTTTCTTCTGCTATTATGCGTACCTGGGCTAGAATTTGACAATGGCTTTCTGCGACGACCTCCTAAACGAGGTTGCACGCACAGCTGCTGTGTCGCAATGTACGGCCAATCTAGCCAAGGTCCAGTCTGCAAGGCGCCGTGGAATGCAGATCGGCTTGTAGAAATGCCATTGCCCCCCGCATCAGAAAACCAAATGTGCATTTCGAGGGCCTGGAACGCAACGGACAAGAGGGGGGAATCTATCAGGACTGCAGGATCAAATGCTTTTTGAGGCTGTTGCGAACTTGCCTGCCTGTTTCATCGCTCCCCAGCTGATACCTCATGCGAGTTTCCTGATTCCGTCTTAGCGGCTGATCCCAAGATCTAGACATGGGGAAATGCGGTCTCCCATATTGCGTTATCCGTTATCCCCTACATTCCGCCATTTCGACCCTCTCACCGCCGTTATACCAAGCACACACCATATCTCCAATTCCAATCCTACGGGATCGTCAATCTACTACTGACTTAGTGGAGGTATTCCTCCGTCGTCGACTCGCCAGCTGCGCTTTCAACAAAGCAATTATAGTAGTAGTACTATCCAAGCTGCGCAACTTGTCTCTGCTACGTCCGAGACTATAGCAATAGCCGCTGTCACGTGCAGGCGGCCAAGTGATGGGCTTCGGAAGCGGAAACGACACCGCCACCCATCAGCCCATCTAGATACCCGAGGTACCTACGGCGAGAACTAAGGGGTTGGCCAGCTATATGTACCTAATGTATTATCAGAGTATTTGTATTACTGTATTACACCTACTAGCCCCGGCCGCGCCTGTCCGATGCCTGTCCCGTGCCTGATGCCTAGTTGCATGAGAAAAGAATCCAGGGTAGTTGGCTAGGTTAGCAGCTTTACATAGTACCGGCACTAAGTTGCCGAGACACACAGCACGGTGAGCACCTATCGGGCAATTATCCATCCACCCGCCGAGATAGAAGATAAAACAAGCGAACGGTGCCTGATATGGCTGCTATCAATACCATTCTAGAATTCTCTAATATCTTATTATATCTCTGTGATTACATATCATATATCGCCTATCGAGGCTAGTGGAGGTCATATCGGAGCTCCGTAATAGGATTCATAAAAATCAACGGAGACTTGATATCGGAGATAGATAAAAAAATCTATGTCTCTTATCTTCTTCACAAATACGTCCGCTTATAGAGTAAGGTTTATCTTTCTATCTCCTTCATAAACTCCGCTGGTGCCATATAGTGTTCAAGACCAGTATGCTTAGCATGATCACTATGTCTTATCTAGGTGTTTAAATGAATTACCACCATGTCAAGCACGGCATGGAGATCAACGAAGTCTTGATATCTTTGGGCGAATACACGAGTGACACTTCTGAAGTTTCAGATTGCTATCGGGAACTTCAATACCTTACCTGGTATTAGGAGGTTGGTGTGTTTTGTTGCTACAATCAATGGCGTTGTTCACTAGGTACCCAGTGTCGTTTAAAGGGGTAGATTTGTCGAGCTTGTGTTAAAGTTTCGAGTCCAATATTTGGCCATTCTCTGTTCTTACCTTAACATACTTGGCTGGGGACGTACTGGATTCTCTTCACGAGGCGGACATAAATCAAACCTGCTTAGTTTACATAGGAAAATAAATATTAAATTGAAAATACCTATCCATGGCATGGCAGTTGGTTATTCTGCATTTGCCTTGACCTACATAGGTAGGTGTATATAATACTAAAAGGAAAGCATACATCACCCCAACAATAGTACTTAGCTAAAAACTGTGTATCGCAGCAGTGTCACCATTTTATACATAATAATATTGCGTATGACTAGCAGTAGTAGTGATTTGAAACCTGCGGGTCGAAAAGGGGGATCACTACAAATACACACGCGTAGACAGACGCAGACAAATGTACCTAGGTATTCAGCTTTAAGGCACGTGTAATTTCGATCGCCTCATAGTTTAGACAATGTCTACCCTCTAGCTACGATGAGCAAGTTGAAAAAGCGCTATGGCCTCCCAAGCTAAACCGACAAAACTCCCAGTGATGCTAAAGCGAAGAACTCCGGGGTATCATATGCGAATAGGTCGAGTCTACTCCTCCCAGTGCCTGCCCTATTCCTTCTAACCTAGCAAATAACTTCACCCGAGAATGCCCCAACCTTGGCTTCCTCTGACCGACTCTTGTTTCTCATTCGCAAGCTCGGCCTCCACATCCCAAGCACCGAGGAAGTCGCCCAGGTTGTTCATGACCGCTGCAACGTCGTCTACTCCTTGGCTCTCCTTCTGCCAAGGTGATTGCTCGCCATCAATCATCTCTTGATCAAGCATATCTTGATCAACCATCTCTTGATCAGCACTCTCCTCTATATCTTTGGCTGAATCTCCTTGTCCTGGTGCCATGTAGGCATCAGCCTCCTGAAAGGCTGCAGCCATCGCGTCAAATGTTGGGCTCGAGGGCTTCTGCTGTGAGAAGCTTGGAAGTAGTGTTGGCTGTGGTCGAGGCTGCATACCCTCACCACTAGCCCGCCGCTTCACGACATCGAAGTGGTTCTGAAATTGACCATCGATATCTTCGTCTTCAGGATCAACCATTGTTTGTGGCGGAGGCGATGCGGCTCTGGTGACGCTAGGTGCTGATGCTGATAAAATATTGGCATTGTGTTCTTCCGTGGGTAATGGAGCGAACGAAACTCTTCGACTTGATCGTCCGCTGCTCCGTGGATTTGAGTGCTTCGCGCTCGAAAGGATGCTGCGCTTATGTCCCGTAAGTGAGTGTCGGCCACTGGGTTGTCGTGGTCGGCGTTTCGGAGACGGTGTATTGAACATAGCGAATGGCATTATGGACTTTTCGAGTTCAGGAGTACGCGCATTGAGTGTTGGTGCTCGAGGAGGTGTAACAGGACTGCTATATCGGTCACCTGATGACCGTTCCGGCTCAACAGCCAACATGTGTGACTGAGAGGACGGATGGAGCGACTTCTCATCATGGTCGGCAAATGTAGACGGGGCCGACGAACATTTGGGATAAGATGAGATGCTTGTGTTCTCCATCTTCCATGGATTCTGGTGTTCCCCAAAAGCCGCTATCGCAGGGCTCGTATCTGCAGGTATAGTCTTTATAGGTGTGATAGAATGGTCTCCATCACTTAACCTTATATGTCCCAAAAACTCTCCAGCCCATGGGCTCTGCTGTGATGGTCCAATCCTGGGGGTCTCACCACTGCTAGATTGAGATGTCAGTAAAGTGGACTGATATGGGCGAGAATAATATAGGGGTTCGTCAATGGGCTCTGACTTAATATGCTCGACTGTCAGATCTGCCCCCGGAGGTAGATCAGTAACCCACGCGCTTCGTTGGGTAATGGTTTCCGGAGGGTCTAACAGAGAGACCTGCGCTGGGCTGTCCTTCTCGAGGCCCTCTTGAGGTTCGGGAACTAGGGTGTTAATCTCGTTCTCAACAACAGCTTTCGGCTGTTTAGGCGTGCTGCCTATAGCTTCAGCAATCCCCCACTCTACCTGTGACAATGGTATAATGATCGGATTATATTCAGAATCTGATTCGTCTTCTGCTGTGTTCCCGCAATCTTGTATTGTACTGTGCGGTTCGGGTACTGGCATAACCTCTGTTATCGGTGTATGAGTTGTCAGTGATTCGCTTGCTTCAAGTGACATCTTTGGGTCAGCATCCACTGGATCATCAACCAAGGCAGACTGCTCCTCGACCAAGGATTCGGATCTGACTTGATGCGCCTCTGTCATTGTATGATTTACAAGAGATGTGCTGTTTTCAGAGGGTTTCGTCTCAACGACTGTGGATGGCACTCGCGAGCCGTCCTGTACTAGCCCTAGTTCCTTGATTCCTGTGACCTCGTCGTCTGTTGAAAGAGAGTTTGTGCCTTCTGGTGTGCTAGAACCACTGTCCGAATCGACAGGCACTGGATCTGTGTTTTCTACCAGCGGCATTTGACACTCCGATGATTTGGTCTCCGTAGGAACCGCAAGGTTGATCTCGTTGCGCTGGGACAGTCGTATGTCACTGCCATCAGTGTGTTGGTTTCTGGATGCTATTTCCTGTGATTGGTCCTCTACTTTAGCTACCGCGACGGTAACGGCATCTTCGTGGCTTGAAGATTCCGGCGTTCCAGTTTGTGTTAGCTGGGGGCAAGCAGCCGTAATCGGGAGATCCGGGTTAGGTACGGGAGTCGTCTTCTTCGCCGGCCGAGATCGGTAGTGGAAACTCTGATCCAAATAACGCTCCAAACCCGCTTCTTCTTGGCTCTGCTGGTCCTGATTGCTCTGCTGGTCCTGATTCATTGCATCCCTAGCAACCCGTTTTGAAGAACTACTTGTTTCCAGATCTGGAACTTGTCCGCATTTTGGGCCGGCTATAGGTAATGATTGATCGTATGTATCACCAGCCACTATATCCGCTGACCGCATAGTCGAATCGCTAGTAGCTGGCTCCGAAGCGTTGGATAGATGGTCCTGTGATGGGATTTTTCCATGATCAGTAGATATCTCACCCACTCCAGCATGCGTAATTTCTGACCCGTTCAGGTTAATGGTGGATGACGGAGTAGCTAGCTCGAAGCTTCGGCTGGCTGCCTTGCTGGGAAGAACAGGCTGCTTAGCAAGACCAATATTTGCAGGCACGGACCTACTTCGTGCCGACGCTTGCGCTCGTGGCATTGGCATGGGAGTAGACGCTGCGGCAGTAGTCTGGGAACTATCAAACCTTTTCCTTTTCGACTGCTTTCCCTTCAACCAATCCTTCCCGCTAGGCCGCTTCCTATCCGGTTGGGTATTTTCTTCATGTTGCACCTGATCGGGAGCCCAAAAGGGGTCCCTCTCTAAAGTTCCCAGCGACACCTCCTTTACCCAAGCCTGTATTTGAATATGCTTGTCCGTCTCTGAAGGACTACTAGTAACTTGTGATTCCCGATTGCTCCCTGGGCTGGGAAAATGGCAGCGCATTGAACTGTCAGTGGCAGATGTCGTACCGTCCCGTTGCGCCAATCGCCGGGAACGTCTGGGAAAGCGTTGCTTGATGACTGGTGGAGGCTTGGCTGAAAGACTCGATGGTTGGGGATTGGGTTTTTTGGTGGCGGCTTGCTTGGGGAGCCAGGGATTCTCCCATCCTGAGGCTTTATCGAAGGGGCCACGGAGAGATGCAGACATGATGTGTATAGGTTTTCCTTCGAGATAGCGGAGTGCTTGCGCTTCGTATCTGAGCCTTTTGGTGACTTTGGCGGGCTCGTCGAGCTCTTCGTCGGACCCGAGACAGATAATATCGTCTGAATTGGATGGAGGTGGTGCAGCGCAGTAAATCGGCTCATCTCCTAGATGGGTTCGGCTCCATGACTGGATATCGATGCCGTCGTCCATGATTGCCATCTCCATCTCCATCTCATGGTTTGAATCGTAAACTGCATGGATACATGGATACTAAGATCATTTGGACGATGGGTTCGAGGAGATAAGGTTGTATGTCGGATGTAGCGGGCGTGGGAATGAAGAGGGGTCGGTTTCGTCAGTTCCCAATCCAAATGTTTGCATCCTAACGTTTCCGGTGGGTTGCTGGGTGGCATTTAAGCCTCCACTCTTAGGTAATTTAGAGGATTAAGATTTGGAACTAGGGGTCTAAGAAGGACGCGATCGAGCGCGGTTGAGCGCGTAAATTGGTTTTCTACATTCGTAATTGTGGCTTTATTATGGGTCATTAATTCAAATGTGGAACTGTGGCTGAACTGTCCGAGGGCTGTTGCTACGGAAACCGGTAGATGCCAGGTTCGCGTCTTCCGGTGCTTTGACCAATAAGCTACCTAGGTACTTGCGGTACGGAAAACGAATTCGGAATGTCGGATACACCGCCTGCACGACACACCCATTACGTATCTTGGTTTACTTCTCCCGCGTCGCCCAACCACCCCTCGAACGCGACAAAGCCTTACGATTTAATTTTCCTCAAGGCATTGATCCTACAATTGTATTGTATTTCCAATCGTCTCCTATACCTGAGGTCTTTTATTGCAAACACAGAGACGCGCCAACCGCCCCACGTATAATTGTCAACATAACACAACGAATAGCACGCCATCAAATCGCGACTCTCGGAATCACAGCAAACTCCATCGCTTAAGCACCTAATCAATCCCCTCGAAAATACCAGCCTCCAAAATCTGTTTCATGGACCCTTTGCTGGTGTTGTCTATATACTAGTCATAACTTGCCCGCCATGGCTCATGCCTGGCTTGACTCGCTCTCTGAGGATTGGGTGTCCCAACCTAGATCTGATGCTTCGTATGACCAGCTACCCAATTTCTCGAGCTCCCGAGCCAATACGAATCGCAGAGTTTCGCGCGAGCCTCTTAGTCGCATACCAAGATTGAACGCTGGAAGTGCAGCAGTGAAAAGGCCACAGCAATCCACGCAAAATAGCAGTGCTATACACGCCTTGAACGAACGAAGCTCGAACGAAATAAATATCAGAAGTTCCCAGCGCGGTTCCTCTAAAACATCACAAGAGAATAAGGCCTCCCAACGAGGTCGGTATCTAAGCCGGTCCGTGTCTGCGTCCACTGCTGGCTCTGTTGTCCATAACACTGTACAACATAGCAAATCCCAGAGCACATCCCCGTCGAAAGCTAGGGAAAATGTGCCCGAATGGAAGAAACGGCTAGTTTACGGGGAGTTGAACTATGGGGAGTCTAAGGACCTCTTTAGTTCAGCAGGAACGGGTCTGGAAAACATGTTCCGACCACCAGTGGCACAAGAACCTGCTGGAGACGAGACAATCGAGAACTTCGAGGTCGGGCTTAATGAGACAACGCTGCCATCAAGTCCTCCACCTTACTCGAGATTCGCACAGCACCAGACGCAGGAAGACGAAAGCTACGAACAGCCTGCCAATGACTCCATAGCCCTGCAGTCTCCTATACCTCCTAAGCAGATGAAGTTCCGGAGGACGGAAGACGATATTCAGGAGTCGAGCAGAATTGGAAGCTTGACATCTGACGGGCACTATGACAGCGAAGAGGGAGGGACAAATGAGCCTAGCGAGCAATCTGCCATCTCCCCCAATCCCGACAACGATCCTGATAGCTCGCGCAAGGTTAGCGGGCAAAGTGTTATTAGAAATGAGGATCTGAGTCCGATTCTCATATCGCGCCACAATTCCGAGGATGGAAAAGTCATTTTTGCCCCCGTCGAACTCCCAGCAGAACAATTACACAGGCGACTCGAGGTACTCAGGAAAAATCAGATGCTGTTGGATTCGGAACCCAACAGCCGTTTGGAACCAGAATCAGCTACCGTTGCTGAAGGATCTCAGAAGTTTGAGGATACTGATGACTTTGTAAAGAATGGTGGCTTCCTCAATATCCAACGAGGTGGGCGCTCAGCGGAGGGATCTTTTCGCCGACGGCCTCTCAGTCCGCCATTGAACATTGACACATCGGAAATGCTTCCAGAATCGTCCCTCCAAGCCAGTACTCCGAAGCAGTTTCCGACTATCAGAATCGATCGTGTTGCGTCAAACGAAAGGAGCAACTACCCACAGTCCCCGCTTAGCCCTGCTATACCCCCGCCGCCGTATCCAAGTCCCGAGAAGCGATCTCAGCCGCCTTCAGGTCAAAGCGGAAGTCCCTTGAAATTGTTTGGCCCGTATGACACATTCACCAACCAAACCCTTCTTCGACGTATTAGTCAGTTTGAAGATCCGATGAGCGATGGCACTTCGCGCTCAATGGGAGACGATACCATTGCTTTACCAACACAAGAGTCGCCTTCCAAATCCGAGGTGAATAAAGGGTTCATGACTGAGTCCAGTCCGAAGAAGGCGTCGCAGCATGACCCTAACTGTGCCGAGAACCTTGACGGTGTCAGCACTTTCGGAGCTGGAGAGCTTGACGGTTATGAATTTAGTGAAGACATCACTCAGAGTTCCATGGACTATTCACGATTTACGAATAAGGAAAATATGATGCCCGCAGAGGACTCCCTGCCACCGAGTCACTTCGTCAAGTTTCAAATTCACCAGGATCTATCTTTGGAGAACACATCGCTCAACGTCCAGCGGCGGCGCAATAAGCTACCGAGTAACCCTTTCTCCCCTCGGCGCAGCGCAGCTCGATCTAGAGCGTCTAATAGCTCAAGACCTCAGAGCTCTTCACATCCGAGTGGACCTAACTACGGTGTTCAGGCAACACCGAAGAGGGACGGTTCAGATGGTAAGAGACCACGACCCTCGCCGTCCAAAGATCCCACGCCGAAAAGGAGAAGGACGCTGCACCGGTCAGATATTGCCTACGGGCTAGAAGACCGACCTACGGTGGTAGAATCCGTGCAGTCCTCACATCGAACTATGCAATCAGTAATTGGGAAGAAACGACAAAATCTTAGCCAAGACGAATTACAAGAGCCAGCTAGCCCAAGTGTTCTCGCGACACGCCAAATTATCCGACCTAGATCACCAACTCCCGGTCAAAGAGCAGCACGCGAGCGACAACCCCTTGGAAGTCTTCACATCAACCCGGATCACCGAAATGGCGTATCGGACATATCTGTTCAGGATTTTGCCATCGACGGATCGGGAAGGACGTCGATGAAAACCCAGGACTTTTTCGATGCCGCGGAAGAAATTATGGCAATGATTCGAAACAAGGCTCGCCCTAAGAACGGTTTGAGCAGCGTAGAGGAGTCGGAAGCCGAGAGCGCAGAGCAGCGCAATTCATCTCCAGATGGCGTAGAGGAGAGCTCATTTCAGGAGTCGACGAAGGAGCCATTTTCACGGCCCCCGAGCAGGGAAGGGCCTCCTCTCACCAGGGCACCAACCCGTCAGGAAGATCCGGAGCTTATGATTCGACTAAAGAAATACGAGGAAGGTAGTGATCTAGGTGAAATTATCACGAACTCGATGCAGTCGATGGGACGAATCAGAGAGGCTATCAACGAGGCTAATAGCCTTAGCGAGTCCATACGGCAAAGCGTCCTCTCCGGCAAGGGATGGGATAGCCCTCCTCACGAGCAAGAAGTAGTTAGTGACCTACCAAACGTTAGAATCTCGCGTAACCCCGACCGTTCCGAATTTAGCGAGAATACGGTCGAATTCCCTTCCAATGGATCGCAAACATCTGGGACCGTCACTTCGCGCTCTATCCCAACCGGTTCTTCTCAAGGGTCGGATTCAAAGAGGCTTATTGTGCCAGACGTAGTCACACCTCTCATTGGCAACCAGGTGGGCAACATGGTGTTCGATAAAGAGAAGAACGTATGGTACAAAGTGAGGCAACCTAAGCCAGATAACAGGAATATCTTGCCATCCGAAGATAGCGAAGATCCATTCGGTAGTATACCGGATCTTTCAGTCGATATAGCTAAGGAAACACAACATCTTGGACGCGCCATGAAACAAAATTCAGAAGGTAGCGAGCAATCTCTACTAGAAGAGACACCGCCAAGGCCTTCTACTGCGAAACCGTCTACTACTGTACAGGAGTCTCCCAATGGCCAAACAATGACGAATCACATGAAGGAGGCGTTCACGGGAACTAAGCAGACACTGGAGGAGACGGCAGTCGAGGACGATAAGGAGATTGAGCATGAGATAACAATTCACGAAGACCGGATGCAAAAGTCAAGCCCATCGCGAAAAAGAAATCTTACCATATCATTTTCCTCCCCGATTGCCTCTGTCATTCAAGATGTTGCTCATCAGTCCGATGACGACAATGCCGGCCAAGAACCGGGCCCCACTAACGAACCGGTGGAACACGTGGCAACCGACTCGCTTCGAGACTCGCTCCGACGTGGACGAGGATCTAAATCACCAAGGTCCGTTAGTAACTCGGCTGCGAGATCAAGATCCCGAAGTCGTTCGGCGAAGAACTTGTCGGTTAAAGGACAAGATTTCGTCCCAAGACCGGTGTCCCGCATTGACGAACAGGACGAAGATACGGTCGAGATCGGAGAGCATGCAGCATCTGAAGAGCGCCAGATCAGTATTCGTGGAGAGTCGAGTCTTGTTTATCCCGACAATGAGCGTAACCCGAACACAAGCTTGAGCGTTGTGGTGACACCAGCACCTGCGAAGACCTCGTCAGTTTCTGCGACACCAATCATCGGGCAGTACGTTGGCTGCCTATCGCTGAGCCCTCTGTCCGATTTCACAATGCACCAGGCAGACCAGTCTTGTGGCTTGGAGGTTAGCTATGTGGTCGGGGACCGGTATCTTGCTACCGGAGATGGATCCAAGAAGATCATGTCCAAGGCCATTCAGAATCTTGTCGAGAAGATCACCGAGGTCGAACCATTCGAGCCCGATTGGGAGTCTATGAACGAGCTGGATATTAATGATAAACAGTTGACGACGCTCCACATGCTGGATGAGTTTTGCACGAGCGTTGTTACTCTCAATGCGTCGAACAATTCGATAGAGCATTTAGACGGCGTTCCTAGTAGCGTCCGGAATTTACGTATTACGCACAACCATCTTTCCGAGTTGACGGCATGGGGCCACCTAATGAATCTTCAATACGTCGACGTATCCAACAACCAGATCAGGAGTCTACACGCTTTCAAAGATCTGGTCCACCTCCGAAGCCTTCGCGCCGACGACAACCAGATCACTAGTCTAGACGGCATCAAGATGCACGACAGCCTACAGGTTCTTCGCGCGAGGCGCAATCTTCTCACCGAAGTCAATCTTGACGGCACGAAGCTGCAGCGCCTGACCGAGCTGGATCTGCAGATGAACGAGATCAGCTCGATCCACGGCATCGAGCAACTGACGTGTCTCGTTACGCTGAACCTACAACATAACTCTCTACCGTTCTTCGGCCCAACTATGGACGTCGAGGTACCTAACCTCAAATACTTGACACTCTCGAGTAACGACCTCACGGATCTCGACCTCGCGCCATTCCCTTCGCTGCGTCTTCTGCACGCAGACCGCAACCAGCTGACCACCGTGACGGGGTTTTCGCGATGCCGCCGCCTGGACAGCCTCTCGCTCCGCGAGCAGCAAGGCGACGCGCCCCTGGACGTGTCATTCCTAAATGCGGCATACGAGGTGCGCAAGCTGTTCCTCTCGGGCAACCTGCTCGCGTCTTTCGATCCTTCGGTCGACTTCCTCAACCTGCAGCTCCTCGAGCTGGCCAACTGCGGGCTGCAGTCGCTGCCGGCGGACCTCGGCCAGCTGATGCCGAACCTGCGCGTGCTCAACCTCAACATGAACGCCATCGACGACGTCGCGGCCCTGCGGTACATCCCGCGCCTGAAGAAGCTCCTCGTGGCCGGCAACCGGCTCGCGGACGCGGCGCAGGTCGCCGACGTGCTGTCCGGCTTCCCGCACCTGTCGCGGCTCGACGCGCGCGACAACCCCGCCACCCAGGGCTTCTACGCCCCCATCCAGGCCCTCGTGCCGATGAACGAGGATGCCGGCTTCGACGCGTTCACGCTGCCGGACGCGGACCCGGCCCGCGACGCCCAGTTCGCCAGCCGCTCCGACCTCGGCACCCGCATGCGCCGCCGCGTCTACGACATGGTGGTGCTCGACCGCTGTCGCCGCCTGAGGATGCTCGACGGCCTGCCGGTGCAGAGGGGCCGCGACGGCGGCGCTGCCACGACGAGGGATAAGGTGTGGGAGGCGCTCGTGCGGGGCGGCGTCGTTCAAGATGCGGAAGCGGAAGCGGAAGCGGAAGCGGAAAACGAAGAAGACGGAAGAAGCGAGGCTAGCTCGCAGTAGGGCTGCGAGGATAGCTTTGGCTGATAACATATCCATCCGGTCGGATCCAGAGGAGAGGACAAAACCTTGTATTACTTGTCTCGCGTTCGACATTTTCTAGCCGGCGCTCGTACGGTACATCGTTTCTGAAATAGGATTTGAGGGGAAGGGAGGGGGTCTTTAAAAAAAGGGGGGGGGGGATCAGGGTGTTCATTGGCGTTTTTATGATATCTGTTTTTTTTTTTCGCTTTTCAGACTGTAGGATTAAAGGGGAAAGCATGCATGGCATAGCATGGGTATATCGCATGATCACGTTGGTAATGAGTGATGAAGGTTTTCGGTAGCCACTGAAATTGAACTTTAACCTATATTTACTTCTCTTGCTCTAAACTACAGGGATGACTCCTACGTGATAGTGTAGTGACCTCGCGTTAGATGAGTGATGTCCTTGAGTTCTACAATGCATCTTGGTGGGAACGAGAGGCAGCTTCTCTACATGCTGACTAGGCAGGTAGTCATCCATATCATCCCAAAAGAAGACGCTGCAAGAAGTATATTGAATAAGTGCGTACCGAGAAACAAATACAGTACGCGCTGGTTTCATTCTGGAGTACAGCTATCCACTACAACGTCCGAATGTCCACAAGGATGGGGTGTCGGGAGGAATATAGAAAACGCCAAAAGCAATGTTTGGGTATATGTCGCAGCAATGAGTTAACCCGCTTCCATCCTGGTAGTTCCAGTAGGTTTGTCGTAACCCGTCTTATCCAAGCATTCCTTCCTTTTGCCCTTCATACCGGAGCCAAGGAGTACTGTGATCCTCCATTGACTCAAAGTTCGTTATCTAGCAACGGTTCCCTGGTTGCTAGTGTTGCTCGCCATCCTCTCTGGTCCGAGCCCTAAAACGCGTTGCAGGCTCTTCCTAATCGCCTTGCTTCCATGCCCGGACTCTTCTCTCTCTGGATGCGACGTGCTTGCCGCCAGGTTGCTAGGATCACCACCTGCGCTTTGTTTTCGCCCTAGGAAGTTGAAACTCATCCTCCTACTAGCATGGGCCCTCGTATCGGCACCGTCCTTCTTCCTCTTACGAACCGCTACGACGGGAGGAGGTTCGGCAGCTCGAGGAGGCCACTCGCCGTCTCGCTTCCAGCCGGTGACGCAAGAACGCACCACATCGTTCAAGTTGACTGGACACGATGGTGTTGCCGACTGCAAAACGATCTTATCGTATATAGTAAGGTACGCGGCGGGGGTGATAGAGGCTCGCATAGGAGTGGTAGGTGGTAGAAGAGGCTGGGGTACGGGGATAAGAGTCTCCACCGGGAACGTGGATGAGTCTTCCTTCGACTTAGTCTCTTTGAACTCAGCATCTGACGATGCCACGACGGTCGTGTCACCGGACGTGCGCGTGCCACTGGGGCTGAGAGGTGAAGTTACGCCCACCGACTCAGTAGGTGATGAAGGCGGAGACGAAGACGAGAGATGGCCCCAGAAAGAGTGACGTTTGGTGGTAGGAGAGGTGGTCGTCGGAGAAACGGGTTTAGGACGAACGCGAGCAGCCTTCGCACCTGTCCAGGCGTCGCGCCGGGCGTTGAAGCAAGCCAAACCATCATTCCACACCATCTCATCACGCACCGCTTTCCTCCGCTTCGCGCTCTTAGCGAGGACTGCCGACTTCACCGAGGTGCCAACCGCATCCGGAGTATCGAAGCGGTAGGCCGATGGCGAGTCCGGAGGATCGTCGGCCTCAGAGTCGTCCGGCATGTCTGATAACCACTCTTTTCGGGGGCGGAAATGGGCAAGATCCTCAGATACGGTGCTGTACATCGACACAGCATCGTTTTCGGAATCAGACCCTTCCGCGATGTCGTCATCTTCCCGACTCTTAACTGGGGCCCTCGTCCCAACGCCTCCCGAATCTGATTTTGCAGACGGACGTCGCCATTCGAAGTGCCAGTCGCTCCGTACCTTTTCTGCCAGGACACGTTTGATCGCTTCCTTCTGCTTGGTCTTGTCCCTGCTCACCAGATCCGGATCATAATCCGTAGCAGCAGGGGTGGAATTTGAGTGGTGCGGGCGCCACCTCAAGAGAGGTGACTTTTTCGACTTATACAGGTCTGAAAACAGCATCTTGGGCGAAGTGACGGAGAGTCTCCTGTTTTGGCCCCCGGCTGCACTTATAACTTGATCGGCTTGATCTCCTACTTGTGTGGGGTGCGGGGAATCAACGTGACTAGAGGTGGTGCCATGCAATGCTGTCGCTAAGGAATCGCATCAGTGACTAGGTAGGTAGATATTAATACCCCAAGGCTCGGTGGCGATGGCGCACTGGCTTGTCCAAGACCTTGGGAGACCTTGGGAGACCTTGGCCGCGGAGATGAGACAGTATGGCAAATGGAGGGACATGTGCGTTCAAGTCACTCGACACGGAGGGTAGTGTGAAATGAATATAACACATATAATCATTGTCATGTATAGATTAACCGTATAGAACTGCCCAGCAGAAGACAACTCTCATAACATGACGAGCTAGGTTTTTAAGAAAGGTAAAAGCCAAAAAACAACTTACGCGTGGCTTGAATGTCCGAAGTGCAAGGAATCGGCTCTATTACTTTGATGTCTTCCGACGGCTGAGGGCCATGGCCATGGTCATGGTCATGGTCATGGTCAGGGTCAGGGTCAAGTCCGATTTGACTCTGGGGTTCGATCGGCGAAGGATCCGCCGTAGCTACAGCTGACGAATTTAATTCTGAGACTTGCATCCTAAAGGAAGAGAGAGAAAAGCCTCGTGGATTCAAGAGTGATTGAGAGGTGGCTGGCCGTGTAGCTGCCCGGGCATAGAGTAGCAGCCGGCCAGTTGCTTGAATTGAAAATTGGTTATGCAGTTAAGAGGGCCAGAGGACCGAGTGTAACGATAACAAGAAGAGAGAAGAGAGATGCAGATCAATAGTATGCGGGATAGTATGCAGGAGGGTAGGAGGGTAGGAGGGTCTGGCTCTGGTTCGCTGGGAATGGTCAGCCGAGGATCGTGGTGACAACGCTGTCGTGTGACCTGCAAGCGTCCAAATCTTTCTTGCACAGGGTTTTTTGGTGTCACCAAGCCGAACCGAGTCCCATCACGCACAGTCCCGGGGCTAGTGCTATACACCCTCGTGTATGCCGGTAGTAGATGTTAGGTGTTGGTGGGTGTAGTAAGGTTTGTAAGTACAGTGTACAGTATGTTATGTAGGTACCTATGTATGTAAAACGGAAAACAGGTAGCCGAAGAGGTAGAGGTAGAATGCAGAAATCAGTGATGGTGTGGGCTGCTTGACTGACCACCCAGCCACCTGCACCATCGAGGGCTAGCTGCAGGTCCGAACTGCATGGCGGCGAGGCGCGATGATTCGATCAGGGATACCTGCGATGGAGACCTATGCTGCCATGCTGCCATGCTGCTATGCCGCTATTGTTGGAGACCCGTGTTATAGATGTGCCGAAAACGATATGAGACAAAATGTGATTTACGACCTTGGACGATGCACCATGACGGAAGGATATGGATAGATAGATTGGAATGACGCGAAGACTCCAGTAGGTTAGGTTGCATTTCGCCTTGGAGGAGGGTCGCGACGAATGGAATTGATGGATCAATGAGATGCTCCCGTCGAAGCATCTCAATTATCTTTAGCGGTTTACCACACACCACAGTATTACCACCTAAAAATAAAAACCGTCTGTCGATCACAAGCTGCGGCACATGACGGCAGGACGGTTGCTAGCATTACGCCGGCCATTGGTTCGCTTAATTAGACGAGAAGGGTAGCTGGCTAGTACGTACCTTGACTCGTACAGGCCTGAACCTAGATTACTGCCTGCAGGTGGTCAGTGCATACCGCATAATAGTTGCACATACACATGGCCATTGCATGTGAAAACCCAACTTCAGCCCTTATTTTGATTCTTGTCTTCTTTGAAAGGCCTTTTTTATGGTCAAAATTTAAACCACTCTTATTTGATGATATTCAACAAGTTCCACGGACGTATTATTAAATTTATGTGCATAGTCCGTTATGTGCTTATACCTAGTAAACGGGTTGATGATACCATGGTACTTAGCCTTCCCCCCCCTAGTGAAGGCTAACTTCGTCCAGGCCGCAAGGGAGACAGGCTAGGCTATATACGATAACCCAGATGTCAATAATAGAATATCAGTAGGGATACTTCGAGTTTGTTTGCCAGTCCCCTCTATCCCATTTCATAAATATAGCTTTCTGACCTTGAGTTAACTTGAATTGGTAAATCGCATATAGGGGGGGTGGTTGATTTGTTTTATCCAGCGTATGCGGTAAATTGGACATAGGGGAATTGTCTTATGCCACGATTCCATGAAAATTAATTTACTTTAGACACTCACAGATTTCTTTACTCCCTAAAAACTCTATGACTTGTGCTTAGTCCCCCCTTTTCTATTCCTTTTTGTTCATTCATCTAGGTATTTGAACCATTTCTCAGACCAAGAGCTATAACAGCCTTGGGATATTATACGTCCCTGTAATGAGTGCCCTTAACTTACTGGAGCAGACTCATGCCGTCTCGAAATTCAGGAAAAGCGGCCTCAAGCAACACCCTCAAGTCAACAAGGAACAAGATACCCATCTGGCACGCCAGTAAGCACCATTATCTTGAAACCCTTCCACCTCCATTTAGTCTCACTATCAGGTGCTAATGAAGCAAGCCCCTTCGGGTTTAACAGTGACTGGCTTAATTATGAGAACTTCATACCTGCCTTAGGGCACCTATGATGATTATAGGCGTGATTAGTCATCTACCCCTGAATCTCTAGAGAGGTGACGACTATGAAAAATTACCGAATAGAGAATAATCATGAGTTTAGTACGGAAAGCCTACGCCTTCCACGGTGATTGCGACTAATTGAAATGACGGCACCGTGGCTCAGAGTTGAGCCACAAGAAGTTCAGATTCGTCCTACCTCACTCACTATCTGAGCTAACTAGTCCCATAACTCCCATATTCTAGTGCTGAGATGATTTATCTGAAGAGGTAAAATGCGAAGAGTTTGATAAGAAGAGGGAATCCGATGCCATGCCTATATGACCGAAAAATCCTTGGTACTCCGAATGATGCGCCTCTTGACCCAGTGAAAAATACCTGACGAAAATCATGACGCAGATGCCGAATTATTTCTTTTCCTTAATATTCTTGTTTGTGTTTGCTTGCTCGTCGGCCTCGTTGCCAGGAGCATCGCCCGCTCGGTTCTGATCTTGCGCCGAATTGTCGGCGTAGTACGCATCGAAGTCGAAGAAGGCATCGAAATCAACCTCGGAGTCGGGGCTATGTGTGGCATTAGTGTGTCTCCTACAAGCAGCAGGTGAGGAGGCAGTGGAACTTACGGAGAGAGCGACAGAGGACTCGGCACGAGCAAACGAAACCGAGTCGGCTGGAGAGTGGGAGGAGGAGGCGGAAGGTTATTTAGCATGGCCATCACGCGACTCCAGGGGTCCTCTCGAAAACGGACCAGAAGACGCCGACGAGGAGGAATTCGAACAGTTACCAGGAGAGTCGGACGCTGGTAAGGCTGGAAACGAGCGCGGGCCGCGGGCTGGCGACGGCGTGCTGTTCTGTTCATTTTGCGAGAACGGTGAGCGACGACGTACCTAACTTCCTCTGCGGCGTCGGCATTCGAAGGAAAAAAATATAGTTGTAGGGCCGGCTTCGAAAAGAGATCGAAGTGGCAGTGATCCGACCTCAAGGCTGGGAAGGCGATGCCGTTGAGTATGTATAGCATACGTACCTACCCAAGGGTTCAAGTAATGAATATGAGGGATGGTAGGGACTGAGCGGCTTGGTAAATCACAAGCAATAGGTAGGAGCAATAGATGATGAAGTGTTTTATGCTCGTGTACGGCCATCTTTACATATATAACCTCAGGTATGTCTTGGGATGCCCATATTTGCCTATCAAGCTGAGCCTGGTAGCTTCCGGTCTCCTTCTTCGGTATGTCGTGGTAGTTGCATCCTTGACATTCGCTCCCAAAGAGCAGCCAAATTGCCATGACACCCTGCCTACTCAGTATCCTCCTTTCCTCTTTTGGCTTTGTGGCCACTACATGGCTTGGAAAGAGCCTATAAGGTGTCCTAGATCCTCGTCTAGGCTCCGCTATAAAAAAAGGGTTTGATAGACCTCAGTCCTGCAAAAGGACACAGACTGCTACAAAAGCGGAGAAATGATGGCCTGAGGGACTACTCAGACGATGTACGACGGACACGAGCTCTCCTGGAGGAGGCGGCGAGGCGGCAAGGCGGCGGGACGGTTGGAACATTCCCATGTATGCCTCGGGGTTTGACATGTAGCTTTACGGGTCGTATACCCGAGGGAGGTCTGCGAGAGCTGGCTCATTTGCGGAGGGCACGGTGTCGAATATAGCAATAGCTCTGTGACTATACGTTCTGAGAAAACGTCAGAGGAGAGGGTATTCTTAAGGCCTCAAAATGGGCCCATATTCTCTTTGTTTGAGAACTACACGTTGAAATGAAAGACTAAGTCTCATACGTCTCCTGAATATTATTCACGACGACATTAGCATTTAGACTAACTAGGGACAGAGACACACTTATGAAATAACACGCATAGCGTGCCATTCAACTTGGGTGCGTAAGCAGTTAAGTGCGAGTAATATATTTATTTGCGGCGTTAACATACGTACACATTCGATTTTGTCCTCGGGGTATGTTCAACTTCTCTCATCACTGCGACTACGTCTGTCTTAGTCTGTTTGCGAATTCTCAAACTATGGCCCCCTATCTCTACAGCACAGGGGATATCGCTCGTGGTTTCTTACGCCATTGTCAACCTTGCCACCCTTGCTTTCGTTGCTCTACATTTCTATGCAGTTTCTCATGGTTAGGAAGATTGAGGCGTACGGTTTCCTTTGCATACTCTCACAGGTATGGTTGATATCAATCCTTATCTAACGGCATGTTATGATATATATTGACAAAATCTACTAGGTTACTCTTGCTGGCTATAGTGTAGTTGCTTTAACAGGGACCGTAAATGGTGGTATTGGTTTGCACATCTGGGAAGTGACAAACTTCCAGCTAGGCATGTCTTTAAAGGTGGATGTTTTATACAATTCTTAACGATGATTACGTCTATCTTCATTGAATGGCCGAGATGTAGTTGTTATTATTCCAACTAAACTGCCGGACTACCCGGGCTCATCCCCTATCATTCCCCGATAGACCCACTATTTATCGTGCATCCTCCGGTACTCAAAGACATTGAGTACCTTTGACAAGAAGCGAGCCTTTGAGGGTATCCTGCGCCAATGCAGCGACTATTTGCCCACAGGAACTCAACCATGCCTTTCATTCCTTGGTCGTAACATGAGTCTCGCCTAGAACAACAACAGGCATACGGGAGCGGTCGAGGAAGCGTTCCTCGTCGGCGGCCACCCTGTTCACTCGGCTGCCGACAGAGCTGCGACTCGTCATATGGGAGTTTGCTATCCTTGATCATAATCGAGACCGGCTTGTGCCAATCAACGAGGAAACGAAGCGAGTGATATGCATCGCCAGCATCGCAAACTCTCTGTTCTTTCGCGTTACTTCCGAGAGCCGCAAGGTGTCTCAACAACTTTATCCCATCCAGCTTCCCGTCTTCTGGAAAGTGTACGCCCCCGATAAACAGCACAGGGCCGTGGACGAGAACATAAAAGACAACCTTGACCAATGCCACGGCTACATTTACATTAGCCCTAAACACGATACCTTCGTCCTCGGCTTCGACAGGTTGGCGCCCCATCACATCGACGAACATTGGTGGCTCCAGGAACCACTAGGCGGCTGGCACAATTTTGGTTGGAGGTCGGCTAGTCTAACCCAGTCACAATGCCTAAAGGTTCGACGTATCATGCTGTTCAACTCCGTCAATACACTTTGGCTGAAAGATGGATGCCGCAATACGCTGCGTTGTGCTGTCAGGTGTGGTGCGCTTGACGAGAAACCTTGGCACGACGAGGGAGCCTTCCCAGGCGTTCAAGAATGCATTTATGTGCCACTGGAAGGGGATGCGTACCAGGAAAATGTCTACCTATACGCATACATGCTCGCTAGACCCGGTCATAGGGTCCTAGCAAGGCTGGGTAGGGACAATCATCTTGTCTTCTTCGATAGAGAACAAATTACGGAGGCCCGAAATCAGTCCTCAGTGTGCGTCTGTAACGACGAGGAAATCCGAGAGAGGGAAGTAACTTGGTGATGACGCGGTGGGCTGCATGAGTTACCTAGGTACCTAGTATCTGCCTAGGTAGTTATTTAGCTAGGGATGAAGCTTTTACTACCCTGTCTCTGATGTGCCATTCCGCGCAACTACTTATTAAGGTGTATTATTATGTGATGAATGGTTCTTTGGTCAACGTTATTTTTCAACTTCTTCTGCAACCTTATTTGATATCTGCAATGATATCATCGAATGCCGGCAAACCTAAACCGCCGCTATCGTCAGATGCCCCCGGGGAAATCGTCGGGGATGTCTCGAGTTCGTTCAGAGAGTAGGAGATAATCATGTCAGTATAGCCGGTGGGAAGCCATTTAGTAGAAGTAGTAAGGGCCCTCTTCTACGAGTTAATATCCTATTCCACCTACCCCCGTATGCATTTCTAGGTTAGAGGCGACGACCTGGGTAACGATAATTGAGTATATCTCGCTGGAGGGTAATAGGGGGTGCCCAGTGGTAATCTACAAGGGGGAAAAGCTCCAAGTACAATGGTTTAGACGAGATATTTAAAAGTAAGAAGATCGGCATACGAAATAATAATAAAAAATACTATAAAGACGGCAGGTGGCTCAGAAACCTCACATGTGTAAGTTTATCATCACCGTAATCATCTTTATCCTAGCTGCTTACTCATATCGACCAAGTCCTCTTCAACATTTTCACCCACCCTGCTTACCACCGCTGAGGTATCGGGCAGCAGATGATGAACTAGGGCATGAAGAAGGCCGAGGAGAATCTTATTGCGCCGAAGGTGCATAACCCAGACGAAGAGTGGAAGAAAATGGAGGGAAAAGTGCCCCCGGTTTCGCCTTCTCACTAGTTCATAACTGAATCAACTCCTATTATTAATTGTTAATCCCTTATTTTTATTACGAATATCTGATAGGATTGAATTACCCTTTAGTTTGTGCATGGCTCACTTTATCTTGGATACCTTACCTAGTTTTTTTACGGGCAACAGTGTCACATTACTAATACTAGAGATGACAAGCACACAAGGTCAATTAAGGAGGCTGATTCACTTGTGTTTGTATGATACGACATGAATCTTAGTTTGCCAGGAGAAATCTAAAGTGGGGATGATAGGTGTTAAGGGAGACTCGGAATTAAGGTGATGTATGAATGGTAGTTAAAAGCAAAGGGTATCTCTCAAGCCAAATTCCCAAATGCTCGAATACTAACAGCTGGTCGCATCATCGGCAAGACCAGCTCGCCCCCTTCTCCGATTTGTTCAGGATCGGTTTCTAATAGTAAGAAACGCGAAAGCGGCTTGTAATAGCCTTAATAGCTCCTCCTCATCCATCCCGTCATCCACCTCCTCAACTTCCACCTCGGTAGGCTTCTTCGCCTGCGCCCTTCTCCCACGTCTGGTTTGTTGAGGTATCGGCTTGGGTCTGATTTGCTTGGGCACCTTCTGAGCAGCCGGCTCCTTGGTGGCTTTCTCAGCGGGCTTCTCGGCCCAGGGACTTGATTCTCGGGACGAGAGGATCTTGAGCGGGCTCTCCTTCGTACCCGTTTGCTTAGAGGAGACGAACATAACATCATCCTCATCGCTCTCCACGGTCTGTCGGGGTTGGCTTCCCGCCACGGACTCGTCTCCGCACAGAGCGGAGACCTCATCTTCGAGATCCTTCTCGTTCATGCCGCAAATATCTCCCTGGCTTTCGGCATCGGAATCTTGGGTCTCGGCCTCGGGCTCTCCTTCGCACAGAGCCTCGAACTCGGCCTCAACCTCGGCGTCAGCCTTAGCTTCAGCATCTGGATCGGCCCCTAACTCGGCCTCTAGTTCGGCCTCTAGCTGAGCCTCCAAATCTTCGATGCTGATTTCTCTGTCCTCTTCTTGGGTCGCAGGCGCAGAGGGAGGAGTTGGGAGCCCCAAGCCCGTGCCGAAGTTGGGGGCAGGCGTCTCATGCTTGTCGACGCCGAGTCCCTGGGCGATCGGGCCGTAAGTGAGGTTGAGCTCTTCAGCTCGCGACATGCCTGGAGTAGTACCAGGAGAATTGTCGGCCTGAGATATTGATTAGCCCTGTATGATTCCCGACGCAAGTAATAGTGAGTGCGCTCGGTTGGTGACTATATAAGCATACCTGGGTCATCCAAGAGTACTTCTTGGTGCCGCCGACAGCAAGGTTGATCGCCTTGTTCTTGTCCTTGTCGGACACCTCGGTCTTCCAAGTCGTGCGGCGGCGTTTTCGACCAGCGTGTCCGGCCCGCTGCTGTTCCACTTGCTTCTCGGGGGATAACGAGGAATGAGCTCGCTTTCTGGAGTTCGGCATGGTGACGATGGTGTGGTAAAAGTTCCAGTAGGATGGTAGAAGTTAGGATGAGATGGTACAAGTTGTGAAAGGTTGTTGAGAGTGCGAAGACGGTTGAGATTATGGCCGAAGTCTTGATGGTTAGAATCAGCGTAGAGAGATGGAGAAATGGAGAGATGAAGAGATGAAGGATGAAAGACCAGGTGCGGAAAGTAGGTATGGTTGGTTCTGAGAAGAAAAGACTGGCAAGGTTTGGCACGAGATGGAGCGGAGTAGACTTGGCCGAGTGGCAGCAATTTGGTATGACTGCAAAATTCCCTGACGAAGTTTCCTTGAGTCAAGCTGTCGCAAGTGGTAAGAGAAACGGAAGGCGCGCCTCAAACCCCAGTACCAAACCAGTTCTACCTTAGGACAACGGGTTTTCTCGGCCAATACCTAAGGTACCGCGCAATATGGGATAATAGGGAGCTAGCCCGGCCATATTGCTACCAAAATGGGTTACTAACCAATAATCGTGACTAAATCATGGTGAAGCTATCGTCATCTACAGCAACCATCGGATAAAAGACTAGTGCCAAGAAAACACACATGGCGACCAACTCTGCAGCCAAACAAACCTCGAGATTGCTCTTCGCTGGCCACATGACCTGTAGACTACGACTGGGAAATTATAATTAGGGAGTCCGCGAGATCTCACGCGGAAGATAGTTGTCCACACTGTACACGTGCGAGTAACTCATAATAATAAGCCAAATCTAACACTAGGATGCGACAAGCTGTCCATTGCGTGTTACTTGGTGGAAATTGTGCATTGTATATCTAGTACACAGAAATTGGCCAAAAAGAATAATACATAGTACATATTTGTGGCTTCATAAGAAAGATTTCGACCAAGGAACGAGGAGCCCCCAAGCTAAATATAAACTCGGAGAGCGTTAATGAATAATGATAATAACTAACAAATATCTAACTTAAGTTATCGAGTATTTGTTTGTACCTCATCAAACCAGACTTATCTTGCCAAATAGACCGCTGTTGGAATCGATTGCTAGAAGCACATTCTGACTTCCCATGGATTAGAAGTATAATGTGAGCGACCCAGGTTAAAGGAAATAGATTCTAAATATTCCTCTAGCTAATCAATATTTTCTATATTAATCATTCAATATTCCCATGACCAAGATACCTAAGTATCAGAAACTCCCTAAACCTAGGAAATAGACAAGTATTCATGTTATTCCACTGGCTTATAATTAAGGCTGCTTGGTTCTAAAGCAAGAATCTATTACTTTCACGGACCATCTGGATACACATGGATTCTAACGCCGTGTTCTTGAGAAAGGGAAATATTAGTTACGGCTGAGACTATTGTTTCTATTTAGAAGTCTCCGGACTAGGTAGTTATAGTATTATGCTTTAGTCCGGCCACAACTACATGTGATGAGTTATCCCGAGGATATACTCCGGAGTGAAAACGGACAGAGGCGTTACGAAACGCTTGCCAACCATTGACTAAACAGATCTGACCTTCGATGATGGCTCAGGGTTACGGTGTCTTTGTCAGTCTATGACACCTCCTCGACCATTTTCCCACACCTAAGGCCGCCTTTAACGAAGACCCTGCCAGCTGGTCCGGCAAGCATCTCATCAGGGACGCCGGCTCGACTACCGTCCTTGTTACTGATCCATCTCACGAAAACAGGGTTGGCTCTCTGAGAATCCATATCAGGGCTTTGATCTCCGCCAAGCAGAGACTTGCGATTAATCTTTGGTGCTTGCTTCTTGAGAAGTTTGTTGATTGTCTCCATCTACAGTTGAACCTGTTAGCTCTGAAAACTATATCACGGAAAAACTCGTGACTTGCCTTGACTTCTTCGTTACGCTTCTCACTCAGATTGCGTCGTCGGCGGGCCATCTCAGCACGGCGCATGGACAATTCTTCAGCTGTGAAATGCTTCTTCGCTTGCACCTCTGTGTTTGCATTAGCTAAGGCTCCTGGGACCATGCAGTGTGGCTACTTGCCATCAGAGAGCTTCATCAGCGCGTCTCCGTTCTCCTCGAAGCGAGCACGTTGTCGCTTTGTCATCCGGGTTAGATCAGGAGTCTCGGCTCGGCTGCCATCGCCACCATCACTACCGACATCGTCGTCATCTTCTTCGTCGGCGGGATTGGCTGCTTCGATCTCATCATCCTCACCTTCGGCGTCTTCCTCGTCGCCTCCACCAACTTTGACCGTGTCTTGAATCTCGTCCGCTTCGCTTTCTAGCTCGCTGAGCTCCTCGTCATCGTCGCTGTCCCTTGCTTGAGCTGCAGCAGCCTTTGCGCTCAGCTTAGTTGAGGCTTTTGACTTGCTGGGAGTGCTCTTAGTTGGCTTTGAGACTTTGATCACGGGTGCCGGAGGCGGAATGGGATCCACATCCATGTCGTCATCTTCACCTTCGGCGTCTTCATCTCCTAGATCGTCGTCGTCTCCCTCAGCATCGAGATCCATGGTGTCGTCGACAACTATTTCGCCTTCAGCATCTTCCTCGCCCATATCCATGTCGCCGTCGTCGTCATCGTCGTCCCCTTCGGCATCGTCGTCATCGTCGACTTGAACTTCGTCCTCAACATCGTCGTCGTCGTCATCCTCACTAGAATCGACGACGTAGCTCTTCTTCTGAGATCGATTTCTCTTGCCTTCTACGATGCCACCGCCCGAGGCTTGCTGGCGGCTAGATTGACCGGCGCGGCTGGAAGTTGCCTGGCGAAGCTTGCTTGCCGGAAGCTTAACTGTAAAATGTACATGCTGGTTAGAACCTGAGGGGGAAGAAGGAGGTCCGCGCGAGATAGATGCAGCGGCAGTCTTACCCTCAGATCGGCGAGAAGTCCTGGAGGACATGGTTCTGCCTGTGCGACTATTGATATGATTATCGCTATCGACCATGTCAGTAATTGCTGTGTTAGCCCTCTGGGCGGCTGCGCGACGAGGACGGGAGGCCATTTTGGGCAATGTCGTTAGAGCCGGCGTGAATAAGGCTGGTTGGATAGAGGATGAGGGGAGGTGAGGTGAGAAATGTGGATTGAATGTGATGAAAGAGAAAAGAAAGGGAATAGGTTTCAGCAGCGATGGGGATTTTTTGGAGGTGGCGCGTCGTGCGCAAGGGCAGCCTTCGAAGTTGAAATAAGCTTGGGCAGGTCAGACGCCCGACGCCGACGCCGTGACACGCTGCTGTCTGCAGGCAAACGGCAAACAAGCGATGAGAGGCAGGTTACCGGCTACGCGGCGACTGGCTGACTTTCCCGTAGGGCTGTGCCTAAGGATTGAATATGCGGCTGGCGATTGGAGGAATCTCGACCAGTTGGATTGGTTGGATTCGCTCAACGATAGATTTTGAGGCAACACACCAAGACTTGTCCTGATGCAGCCAACACAACACAACAAAAGATTTTTGGTTTTTACTAGACAAGCCCCAAGCACTGGCCTGTTTCGCCATGCCGCCGCGCCGTGTCAATACGCCGCCTCGCAGCAGCACATGCAGCCTGTCAAATCATCTTTAACCCCCTCCTCCTTTTGTTGGTCTGTTCACTTGAACATACCCCCTCTGCTCCTATCATGCGGACTTGGAAATTCTCCGTTGTCTCATCAAGCTGCAGACGAAACTTATCCCATCCCCCAACACTTTTTTTTTCGTTCTTTAACTTCTTCTCCCCTTTAAAGCAATGATAGGGTGATGGACGCTGACGAGAGATGCTTCATTATCAGGATCGTAACCGAGACTTACATGACGATTAATATCAGATTAGCAGCCTTCGTATCTCGAGCTGTGGCTGATAAGAAGATTAAGCTAAGACTTAGGCGAATCTTTTCAATTGGATACTGCGGCGTGCTTGGATCCTAGCTGAGTTCTTCGCTCGCCTAACGACTTCTCGTGGAGATTGGCCTGCCACTCGGGGATATGTTCCGGTTTAGTTGATCAACTACCCTGACTTCTAGGTGCGGTGGCTGTGGCGGGAGTTGGGGAAACGTTTCTGAAGAGGTGATGACTTCAACTGAAATCAAATAGATCCTTCTTTTTGATAGTCGGTGGTGATGCAGGTGGATACCGATATTCTCAATTCTCAAGGTGTGGGAGAGATTTGGAGCCTGGAGCGACGGCTCGGAATGGTTGACGTATCAACGTACACGAGGTTCGAGAAGTCCGCGGCAAACCGTCCGATACCAGAACGAAGATATACTATTAAAAGAATATTAAAAGAATACCTATCCAATCAAAGTCAAGGTGTTTATTAGATTATACCGCCGATTATATTCAACGCCAAAACCCGTTCAAGGGAGAATCGCTGAAATGACCAAGTCGAGAGGCGCGATTAAGATGGTGTCACGTGAAAATGTAGTGTAGGTGAACTCGGTGAAAGCCCCACTGGTCCGCACTAGAGCACCTGAGCACGTACCTCCAGATCCAAGTAAAGTTAGTAAAGTTAAGACCTGTTAGTGTGCCCCGCCAATTTCTCCATAGGCACCATCTAAGCCTATCAACACCGGTGCTTTATTCCAGTAACCCGTGGACCTAAACTCGGTCGCGTTCGTGAGACTTGCATGTGCCGAGGCAAGCTACCACCTCCAAGGCTGAGATACTATTTTCTACTCAGACCATTCAATTTATTTTATTTCCATTCTTTAAGGTCTATCAACTGGAAACGTTGCCAATATGTCCGACTCAGACGACTCGGAAAAGCCTCTCGCGCCATCCGCACAGCAATCCGAATCACAAAGCGAAGCTGCACCCGATACTAGCACCCCACAGGATGCCGACGTAATAGAGAAGACTCTTGAGAAAGCCCGAAAATTCCTACGAGATGAGAAGGTTAAGAATTCAAGCGTCGAAAAAGTCACCAAATTCCTCGAGAGCCAGGGACTCGAAAATGCCCAAATCCAAAAGCTACTAGAGGAATATGAGCAAGATGTACAAAATGCGAGTTCGCTGCCGGCCACCGACGCGTCCCCAACCAAAAGAGAGAGCTCAGAACCCGAACGAGCCGTAGAGGTGAAGGAAAAGAAAGCCGCAGAAGCAAAACCCTCGACAGCTCCATCTTCGACCAGCAATTCACCGCCCATCATAACATACCCCGAGTTCCTAACCACCTCTCCTCGACCACCACCGCTGATCACGCCCACCCGTCTTGCCAACATTCTCGCCGTCTCCGGTAGTATATGGACGGCTCTCTATGGCGTAGCCCGATGTGTCGTCAACCCAATGGTCGAGAACCTCAACGAGTCGCGAACCGACTACTACTCGCACGTAAACGAGAGGCTGGGGCAGCTGGTAGAAAAGCTCGAGGGTGTAGTCAGCGAGGTGCCGTACAAGAACGGCAAGCCCCTAAAATCAAAATACGAGGAGAGTGTCTGCGAGGACGACGAGAGTACGTTTAGTGACCCGACCGAGCTCTTCCACCGCGACATCGGAACGCAGACCTCGCCGGTGATGCTGGCGGAAGACCGGCCATCTTCTAGAAATACGTCCGGCCAAGGAGATAAGCCCGTCGATGCTCAAGTTCGACGTCTCGCTGCTCTTCGCGCCTCCGTTCGCGAATTGAACGACATGCATATACGCCGTGCCGACGGCTCCGCCGAAATGAACGCCAGACTCCGGGAGATTCGCGATGAAGTGGATAAGCTGGGAGCTCCCGCCATGGTGGACTTTTCGTCTGGCTACAGCGGGCTGGGATACGGGCGTAGCTCGGAACCCGACGACGAGGTGAAGAAGGCTAAGGATGCTATCCGTAGCGTCAAGGGCATGTTCCTCAGCACGAGGAGCTTCCCGACCGTGACGGCGAGATAGGAGAATAAAGCTGCCACAGAACAAGAGAGACGAGTGCTGCCTCAGCACATTACGAAAGACACGCTGCTACGTTGGGGATGGAGGCGAGAGATATTGTCTCGTTTGGAGGCGGCAAGAGGTGCTGCATCCTGGAGGAAAATAAAGGCATGTGAGAAGGAAAGAACAGAAAGGATTGCTGCGTATTGGTCATGTCCCGTACTAGAGAAGAACAAGGCATCTGTTCTTCGGACTATTCCATGCCAAACGCGACCGTCTAATATGCGTTACTTAGAGGACGAATGGGACCAAGCCGAAAATTCTCCTCAAGGTCACCTGGCGGCCCTGGCTTCTTTACTGACCCTCAATTCAACTACCCCAGATGACCCAGAAAGTCAGCAGAAGCAACGCTGGTATTCCGGCATCAAACGAAAGTGGCATATTTCGGACGGCGTCCTGGCGGTAGACAAATCTACCATGACAGACGACTATAGCCCGAAGAGAAGACTCGTAAGGAGAGTGCAGCGAGGTTCTAAACTTTGATGGAGCGAATGTCACGAAAGGACAACGTTTCCTGCTTATGTTCATGATGAACGGATACGATCTTTACATTCTTGTATATAAGTTTTACTGCATACCTAGTCAATAGCGTCTGTACGAGTAGAGAAAAACTACCACAGATTTCTTCCATTTTTATCATCTACCGTAGACCGACGTAGATGACTCTTTAAACGCAATTAACACCAGATAATCTAGGTCTGCTATTTATATGCTACCAGGTAGGTACCTAAGGTATATCTGAAAGCTTCAGGCCCTTATGGTTGACTTTGAGGACTCAAGGTGTTGACTCCTCTGTGTTCGGAAGGGAACATATTAGACACAACAAGAAGAACCCATCGTCACGCATAGCACTTGGAATTAAGAGAGGTAAAAATAGATGTCATGATAGCTTCATTGGCATATCTAACTATCTAGCAAATTCGCTGAATCCTTTCGCATATTGTACATGCTATCCTTTTCCAGGCCGACCAATTGTCCTATTACAACGGCCAAAGATTCCAATGCAAATCAGTCCCTCTCGAGGACGACAGGCATCTCAACAGAAAACCACAGAAATGAAAAATTAAGTATTGATGCTGTTGGCGTAAGCCCGAGATACCTGATCTCTCTTTTGTTTTGGAATGATGAATAACGCTGATGCCGTGCCATGCAATGCCGATGCCGATGCCGATGATACCCCATCCAACGCCTCGTTCATGTCGTATTAAAAGAGTGATGTGATCATGACTGTAATCTATCAATCTCGTACCGAGTAACTTTGCAAGGAGTGCATGCAAAGTTGACTCTTAGATTATAGTAAACAAGAGGGTGGATGGTGTGTATGTATGTATGTTATGGTTGTCGCTGATCGATGAGTGAGAGACAAGAAAAAAGAAAAAGAAACCGGCAAAAAGACGCAATTGTCACTCCAACTCAGGTAAATTTGGGCCATTGAACGAATTCTCCGAAACCAATTTGCCTTTCAGGGCACAGTAGCGGAGCGGGACGATGCGGTACTATCGTTTCGTATCGCCATATTGAACATAGCTGCTGTTCCGGGTGTACGGAGGAGCCTCCTCGGTCATGACCGGACCACCATGGACGGCCCCGTGGCTGAAGCTGTCGTCTCGTCCGAACGGTGAGGTCTGATAATGATCAGGATGCGCGCTGACTTCACCCCCGAACTGTGGGAGGTTCACCGATACTGCTGCGGGAGGGGATCGTGGCATCGCTACTCCAGCCCTTTGGGTGTTGTCGAAGTTCTGAATGCGCATTCTGCGAATGTCACCAGCAACATCGTTGTGGCCGACCAAGGTACGGATGACGCCAATGAGGACGATGATGATATACACAAGGAGCAATCCAAGTGAGACAAGGGCGTCCTGTGTAATGTTGCTGTGCAGCCAGTCTACGACATGGGTAACAGCTCCGGTCACCTCGTCGGATGTGACGCTGCTCGGAGAGGCCAGGAAAGATGTGAGATCGGAGTCGCCAGAGATGGACTTTGAGGCACCGAGAGAGAATACATCATCAGGGAACATGGGGAAGTTGATTTGGGCGTTATCGTGGACCCAGGTAAGGCCCTTCTGAAAAGCCTCGATCTTCAGACCGATCAAGCATCGGACGGTGGTCGCAGCAAGATCCTTCATGAACGTGTCACCGAAAGCCGTGTTGAGGCCCTTGTCAATCTCTTCCATGAAAGTATTGAGAGTATTGTTGACGGCGGTAGTCCCATTAGTCACCTTTCCGAGGATGTCGTCGTTGATCTCAGAGCTGAAAGACGTGATGACACCATTCGCATCGTTTGCCCACTTCTGCGAGACGTTCCCTAGAGTATCGACGACCTGGTCAGCGAAATCTCCAACCTGATCAACCAGCGCTGGGATCTCCTTTTGGATTGATTGCAGAAGAATCCACTGGCAGAAGCAGGAGAAGAATCCGGCCAGTGCCAATGAAAGAACGAAGAGGGCCGGGAGGGACGTTGCGTATGCGATACACCATCGTGCCAAGAGCTTTCGCTTCTCGCCAAACTTGGAGCCGACCCAGTATCCCATACGAGCTGAGAATGGACGTGAGACCATGTATACGAGATCCATGTCGTCATATGCGTCCTCCGAAGCGACCTGAGAGCGGCGCCATCGGCGGATCTCCAAGTATGCCATCGGGACGCACGCGGCAATGGCAAGGAGCACCAATACCACAATTGCCACAATCTTTGCGGTATGGGCAGTCTCGTACAGTCCCTCGAAGAAGTCATTGATAACGGAGTTGTCGGAACAGAACGACAGGCCTTCTTTCTGGGCCACGGGGAACACGCTATCGTCGAACGACCAGTTGCCATAGGCCTTTGTGAGCTCCTGTCGAATGAGGTTGAATGGGAATGACACGGCCATCGCGGTAAGGTTCTTGACGTCGTCAAAGTCGGGGAGTTTGTTGTTCAAGGCGTCCAAGTCCGACACGAATCCGGTTGTGTTGATGTTGATATTCGCAAGTTTTGCAGCCACCGCCTTGATGTCGCCAGCGACTTCGGGCTTAGGCGGAATATCAACTCGACGGAAGATGTCGCCTAGACCATTGATCGCAGTCTCAACTGCGCCCCCGACACCTGCAGTAGCGGTTGCGACAGCTCCTCCAATAACGCTCGTAGCTTGGTTTCCCACGTCTACAGCGCCGTTCACAAGAGAGTAGATGGCGTCGACAGGTTTTTGGAGGTCATCGGCCGTGCCATTGATTGCCTGGGCGATCCCGTCGATAGCATCGTTCATGGCTTCGGTAGTCTTGGTAATGGCTGCTTCAGAGGCGTTGAGTCCTCCGTGAACGACCATGGAAATCAAGCAGACGTAGGTGTCAGTCATCATGCCAATGACGAAGAGGATCATCTGCTCGACGCCGGTGAGTATCATGTCAAGAACCTTCATCAAGGCTTGGACAGATTCGGTGATGCCAGATGCAGTGAGACGATTGACGCCGACGGACAAGTAGTGAGGCATCGAAGCCATGGCACTACCAACGTCCTCGACCTTCGTGCATGCCGACAGGGCCTTCGCCTTAGCATCTCCAAGATTGTCATTCAGACTTCCCAAGGTCAGGAGGAAGTTGACCAAGACTAGAAGAAGAAGGACGGTCCATCGGTTGAACCAGATCTGCGAGAGGCGCGCACCGAGTCCGAGGTAAGGGGTTACGCCTTTGGCCGAGCTCTGGGACAGAAGCTCGCGGAACTTCATGTTACGAACGTCCTTGGTGTCGTACGCATCATGTCGTAGTGAGGGAGGGACCTGAGGGAAGCCCTCCTTTTCTCCAAAGATACCCATGAACGAGGAATCTGAAGTACACTTTCGCTATGTATGGTGTTGAAAAAAAAGGGGGAAATAAAATGAATGAATGAATGGTAGAATTTGTTACGGTAGACCTGCTTTCCGATAAGTCGAGTAAGTTGTATTTGAGATAGCTCGATCTGATGTTATGTGTAGGAACGGATGTGTGTTTGATGGGAGAAAGGGTATCGTGAAAGAAGAAAGAGGTGCGGCTTAAGAAGAATGGAGGAACAGGGCGAGAAAGGAACAAGGTGGGAATTAATTCAAAATCTATTGTTCCGTGGCTGCATTATTGACACAAGTGATTAAAGAAAAGAGAAAGAGAAAAGTTAATAGGCAGTTGTGACTGGATTGTGGGAGGTGGAAAGAACAATGATAGGGAAACCACTCAGTGATAAAAGGTAAGGAAGGAGTCATGTTGAACCTCACAACTCACAAGTGACAAGGTACATCTCAGGCTTAAAGCCCAAGGCCCAAGGGTCAAATGACTAGGACATGTCGAGTTTCAAAATAGAATTGCTATTTGTCTTTGTTTCGCTTTCTATTCACAACAAGAGGGTTCTTTGTTCGTGAATATTACGCGCGGTCGACAGAGCTAGCTAAGCGCTGGCGGCCACTCTGAGCCAGTCGATTCTTCCGCATGCGCGCCATCGCCCGACGCGCTTCTTGGCTCTACTTACCTGACTAGGATATTAATCTGGATATTGCTTGCGGTGTCTAATACCTAGGTGAAATTAGACGACATTAGAACGTGGTATTCAGTACTGTCGATGGCTTTACATACAGTTGTGATTCCCGATGTCAACCAGGCCTGATGCACATAATAGCATAATAGACTAGGTACTTGCTGAGCACTAGCTTGGCCTATACGTGTTTGAGTAAGGGAACATAACACCGTACACATCATGAGATGATAGATTCAATGACGCTTGTCCTGCAAGGACTTTGGCGTAGCTTGTATCAGTAAATGGCTGACTGGTGATCTATTCATCGCAGATATTGTGCAACTAGAGCTGCAACACCTATGACGACACTGGTAGGTCCTGATTAAGGTCCGAATTAGGAAGGAATCTAGATCGGGTTGCGGATTGTTTGCCTCAGGGTCGCATATAAATACGCCAACTGCACGGTAGTGGTATGCACGAAGGGTTGCTGCGCCAGCAGTTTGCGCCATGAGGCTCGCGAAATGGTTGGGATACATACGGTAATTATATTCCAAGTGCTCCGTATATGGATGGGTAGCTTTCCTAATAATATATATGTTCCTTGTTCGTTCCTAGTAGTTAAGGATACTCGTGTGCTATTTGCATTGGGATGATTTGGCATAATGAGGAAGCCTTCAAGCTGGCCAGGCAAAGAATCAAGAAAAGGGAGATGTACCTAGCCGCGAGTGACAAAACAAGACCCCTGTTTCTTCAACGCAAGCTATCTCAACCAATAGAAGCCTTGTATCGGGTACCCACCATCATCTTCCCGACTCAGCCACTCCAAATCTCCGAATCTCCCCTACGGTAGAATTTCGGCTGTCATATTCTTGGATTGCTCAAGTATCTCATTTCACACGGCATTCGATGTGATCTTTTACAGATACTTCTCGGAAGCAAGTTGTAGAATACGAGTTATGATTATGATTTTATTGATTAACACGGCCGTATATCCGAAACGTTATGTTCGCCCTTGTCCTACCTAGGCTAAAAGACGGCGATTTCAGGACTGCGGCAGCCGTGTAAGACGATTGGCTGAAAAGCCCCGGGCGGCTACATCCGACGAGACCAGCCAAAGTGCATGATAGCCACACAATGATCTGGAGTCGCGGGGTGTCTAGACAGACGAGGGTCGTACAATTATACCCATTACCTCATCTATGAAGTGGAAATTGTAAATGTAGCGGCAAAACTGTGTGCCGCGGCCCTTGAAGTGTTTAAGGGTCCAGATGCCATAGTGGGCCGGTGTTCTATTAAGCGCTGAACACCGCTAGCCAACAGAGCAGTAGGCGCTAACATTCTTCAGACGCGTCGTTTTCAAGCGGAACCTTAAATAGACCTCGGTCACCTGTCACCTGAAGCATTTCGAAGATTAACAGGCCTCCTACTCCACCGAAGGTCATGTGCCAGCATTCGATTGCCTTCCTCTTCGCAGATCAACTGTGACTGTCTTCGAAGATCGATTGTATACATGTTTACAGCTGTTTATTGCGTGTCACCTCAAGCTTGTTCATACGGATAATAAGCAGCAGACCCAAGTACCACGACAATCGTTAATGTAATGGTATACTGCACAGATTAACCAGGGCTCATTAATCAGCCATGGGCCTAGCTAGGTACAGCAGTATTAAGGTGAAGTTACACATTCCTTCCACGTCCTCTTCCGCTGGAGAGCATTCTTCATAGAGACGACCCGACTAAACGGCGTCCAAGCATCGATTCTCCAGATGCAAATCTTCCAGTCTTCCTTCAGCATCACGTCCACCACGTCGCTTCTCAACCAGAAAGTAGCGGTACACTCCTTCAAAGAACATTTGAATGTACCCAGCATCACGATTCCGTCAGACCTGATCTTCTGTGCCGAGGTGGTCGTGTCCCCCTCCTCGTCATCGAGGAGGATCGGGCGTAGGAATCTGGGCGGCTTGTCGTACTTCCCGTCGTTCCAGAAGACCAGCGTGAAATGTGGTACTTCGATTCCCTCAGACTGGTGAGCTTCCTCGGACCGATGAGGTGGGATGTAGATAGAGTACTCGGTGATGATTTCTGGTGAAGGCAGAATCCCGCTCGGCGTCACGACGGCGAAGGGTAGGACCCCACGCCACATGGTGACCAGCGTGGTGAATTCTGCTGTCCAAGGCTTGACGCTCATAGTGCGAGACGGGTATACAGCGTCGACTGCGGCACGATCGAGCACGTATTTTTGAGGAGCCCTAGCTGTAGTAGTGACGGAGCCGCTACTAAGAGACGTAATGATGGACGACAACCAGTGGCCTGGATAGCCAACCTCGGCCATCTGGACTAGTAGCCGCATAAATACCGTTAGGTTGTTGGGAGCGTATACCAAGTTGTCATCGTACACCGCCGGGCGAGGGAACGGTAAGCATATTTTGAGGAAGTGAGCAAGCAGCCATTTGGAAAGGCGTGGCTGGGGCATGAGTTGCTCTAAGGGTGAAGCTCCATTCTGGCATCTCGCCCATCCATGATAGTAGGACATACAGTAGGGGAGTGACATCCTGTGAAACTTGGTGCTTTTACTTAACTTCACTTGGAAGTGCTTCTGGATCGTAGCGCGGTCGTACATTATGAGGTATTCCGCGTTGAAGTGGTCGATGTTCTTCCATTGTGGCGGATTGCGCATCACGCACGAAACCATCCCTGTTCCATCGCCTTCCTTTAGCACAGGGCCTGCGTAGAGAAATTTCATCAAGGAGCCGCCGGTATAATCCCTGGTGGTTCAGTCAGCTTTCAGTTTGTCCCTATTACTCAAGATACAGCGTTGACTTACGGAATATTACTCATGTGAACGAAGTGGTACTTCTGAGGCCACTCCATAGCGGTAGACGATGACTCTTGCTCTCCAGCTACTCGGTCTTGCGAATAGCGATCTAGGTGGCCGTAGCGGAGCCGCTCTAGTATGTCGACCATGTCCCCGACGATGATTTCTATCGTCAGTCTGTCTCGTAAGCCAAGTATACCACGGGTAGCTACCGCAAAGAACTTCGAGGTATAGTTCATGAGACAGTATGGTGACTTCTTCCTCTCAGTTGGGGACAACTCCGGCGACTCATTGTTTAAATCTTTGGCGATGTCGATTGGATCCTGTCCCAAATGCGGTATCTTGCCCGGTGGCTGTGTGGCTTGCCAATCCGCGTCGACAAATGTGACATTTGCCTTCCAATGCTTGTCTAGGTAGTAATGGATGCGTTTCTGAACTCCTTTGGTACCGGTTCGAAAGTCTGCAGCAAGAGCGGACAGCTCCGGCTCGAATTTTGATAAGACTTCCGTCGGGGGGAACATGACGCCGAATTCATCAAACACTTCATGGTCCGAACTGCATTCGGGGTATGATGACCATCGTTTCTCCGGGCTCATAGGAAATTGCGCAGCACGTTGATCTGCCAGCCGTGCTATAGCGCGACGTACTTCGGAAGTCTTGTACTCTGTCGCGGGTCCCTGTTGCCAGCTTTTCAAGACCCGAGTGATACTGTCCATCTGTGACACGGGGATATAAGCGAAACTGAGCGGTTGCTTCTTCTTCTCGAGGCTATCCACCAATTTGCTAATAGTCTCCTGCAGCTTTTCCCATGCGAAAGGGGGAAGGATTTGGGCCAAATAAATGTAGGTCAGACTCAGCCATATCATAGTCTTCGATACTAGCTTGAGGTTGACATCTGCTGATTCATTCATCAGGCTGAAGAATATTAAATCTCGAGCCATGACAGCTGGCTTGATATCTAGCATCGTGATGTGTAGCTTCTGTGTCTTTGTGGGCGACGACATGTATCGTATCGATGTTTGGAAGAGGTTGCGGGCGTCGTTGACACCGCAGAACATTATAGATAAGACGGGATCATTGGCGGAGGAGTCTCTAAGGGCGTCTGTGTATACTGATTCGGCTTCATCATGGCCAGGACCATAATACGGTAGCTCATCCTGACTTGTAAATGTCAGCTCGATAACTCTCTAGACGAGTTTGCATAACTTACATGCTAGGTCTCATGCGTGGCAGCTGCAATAGCAATTCGCGCAGTAATCTTGGCTGTGAAGAGATTGCATCAAACTCCCGCAACCCCTTCAACGAGCCATGGAGACTTTCGAGGTCTTTACCAGACTTGATGTGGACCATGAGCTTTTCAGCTTCGTCCAACTTCGACTGGTGAAGACATGCTTTGGCCTGCCTGACCAGCAGCCTCTGTCGAACCACGTCCGTTCCTGGATCTGGCTTGAGAAGACCCAGAGCCTTCACGGTGAGGTCGACGCATTCGGCATATCTACCTGCTTCGAAATTGGCAGCCGACAGGTTTGATACCGGGGCCGGATCATCGGGAGTTAGGCCTGCTGCCTTATCGTACGCTTTCACCGCTATAAACTCATAAGTTGGGTATACATTTACACAGGTAGATTGTCGAAAACACCTACCTTCGCTGAAAAGACCCTTCTTGTACAGTTCGTTACCTCGCTCGCGAGCTTTCACGGCGGCTTGGGTGTTTTTGGGTCCCATAGTGTGTGAGAATATGGGATTTCTCACTTTAGAAGACCATAGGTGATGGTGATGTTGATGTTGACGTTGAGGTGGCGGGCACATGCATAAGTAGTGAAGCTACCATGCAGTATGGAAAAGAGTTTACAGAAGGAAAAAGTTAATTTTCCCAAGTCTAAGCTAGGTAGTTATGAAAAAATCTCTTGGAGCTCTCATATGGGCAATTGTCTCACCGCTCTAGTTGTTTGGTTGTGTTTGGTTGCTTGGGGGCTTTCTCCTTTGTTGTTTCCTAGGTGAAGAGATCAGCCCAGGCAAACGACATGCAGAAGCTGAAAAAGTACAATATTCTCCCGACACTTTCTCGAATGCCGGAGATACATCGTGCTAGGTTTGGTTTTAGGTAGACCTATTGACGTCTCTTCCCGTTCCCGTCCTGCCCCTGTCGTCCTGCGATTGCCACACGGGTCGGCACACGCCATACAATATTGACATTCATGCACCACTTCCACGATCTTTAAGTTAAGTAGGGGGTTTACTACAGCGATCAAGCTTATTGTATGCTTTACAAGCTACCTGAAATCGGAGTCGACATATGAATCTGGGGACTTAGACTTCGGAGATCTCTTCCAAGTTATCAAGCATGGACAAGCTTAAGGAAAAGTAAGACAAAAGGAAATATCTAGGCTGAAATAGCCACGTCACGCTATGAACTGCTTTTGGGTGGAGACTGTATTAGGACAAGTACCTAACATACTGTACCTCATCTGCTCATCTAAAGCAGCCCCTATGTGACTCTTCCACGGGAAGCCGCTATCACCCGCGTCGATTCCAAGTGACAACGTATCATTGGTTGAGATCACGTCGTCATTCCTCATATTTTCTCCTCTCTCCGCAACACAGCCTTGCCAAGGTAGATAACCTTGTTCCCTGTCAGTACCTAGAATGACAACTCGGGATGACACAACCATCAAGAAGCGACGCCCAACTAATCAATATAACTCAACCAATGCAACAAGGAGAACAAGAACTCCAAACGACGAAGTAGCTAGCATCGCAGTGTGCCACGACAGTAAGCGTGCGGTTTATCGTGGGGTGTTGTCCTCGAGAGACTGCAAACGGGCACGGAGCTGCTCATTCTCCTGCGTCATCGTCTCTGATTGTGCAAACAGACAATAGTAGAGGTCAGTCGTCGACAGCAGCTTCCCGTGCTCCTCTTCAGCTTTGTGGACCTCATGTTTGAGAAGTTCATAGTAGAACTCGATGATCTTGTCAATGCAAGCGATGATGTCCGGCTGGGCTGCGAGAGCAATTGTGTTGAGAAGGCTTTTGTATTGAGTGGTCTTGAGTTCAGCAACGGCCTTCTTGTCTTCCAACTCCTGCTCTCTCTGCACCAGCTCTCGCTCTTTCTCGTTCAGCTCTTCCTCCTTTTTGGCATGCTGCTTGTTTATATCTCGGATTTGCTCAAGCTTAGCAGAAGCTAGCGTGATATCTTCCGTCAGGCTGTCGAGGTGCTTCTTTCGATCCTCCAAAGTAGCTGTGAGTTCGTCATGCTGTCGCTTGAGAGCCTGAATATTCTTCTTGGTGGCAACTTTGCCGCCCTGCTGCGTGGGCTGGCCGTGCTGGGCGTGTTGTTCGGGCTGGGGTGGTTGCGCGGGTTGGGTACGTAGAGAATCAAATGCCTTGTTAATCTGCAGGTTCTAGTCGAGTTAGCAAAGTAGGTAGTTTACAACAGGAGAAAATGGATGAAGTTTTGTTTTCCCCCACTTCCCAGATTATAACCTACTGGATTGGTGATTTGTTTTGCCTGATGAGCTTCACTAGCTTGCTGGGAGGCGTCAGTTTTGCTTGAGTGTCCACCGCGCCCATTGCCGCCGCGCCCACGACCACGACCACGGGGGGATCTTCTGCGCTGTCCGTATCCATGAAGGGTACTGGTGTCGGTTCTCGCGTCGGTATTCTCCATCATTGATTCTTGATTTTTGATGAGCAGACGGGTCGGGATAGGAAAGGATGGTGAAATATTGACAAGAAGCTATGCGCATAGATATATGCTAGAATCTTAATAATTACCTGCCTGTACCTTAGGTAGAAGTAGTAACCCAAACCTGATGTTGACATCACGGGCGTTTCTGTGTTGCTAAGAGTTTGTTGTTGTCGTGGTGAAAGTTAGCTAACGGAGCAACGAAGAGACTGGACCACCTAGTGATAGCCATTAATTCGTTGGTCAAGTTTGCATTGCATTGTCAGGATGACACCTTTAAATAGAAGGCACCGGCTGGCACGATTTTATATTTTATGAAGCTGTACTCCTTCGAAACTCCTAGGCACGTGTAGAGGAGCTGACGCTGGTGGAGGGATACGTGCACCGTAGAAATAGATAAATCCCAGGAGCTGCCCGTAGGAAGGGAAAACACCAACTTCAAGCCCGTTCTTAACTTCACTCACAACTTATAAGAGTCTTTATGGAAGTGGTGGGTTTTAAAGACGACCGCATTGACAACATGAGTGACGATGCGAGAGATGCGGGGTATGATTCAGGACACCCTCATACGTTTCTGAACAGTCGCGTAGAAAAAAAAGCAACTACACTCCGGAAACGAGAAGCAGCATGCTACTTGAATATTCAGCAAAGCCTGCAAATCTATCTTGATGTTGAGACGTCCAAATGCCCTAGAACTTGCAATGAGAAATTAGCATTCCGAATCCGCACGGAGGGCCCTGAAGTACAAGAGTCCATCGTCGAAGCACACGCCGAAGAGGATGAAGCGAAGGAGTCTCATCTACGGTTCTTAGAGTTATCTTATTTTGCCTTTAAGTGCTTCCGCATAAGCTTGAATGAGAAAAGCTCAGGCTAGGTGCTTGGGATAAAGGACGTGATCAAAAGGAGTGAGAGGCTTTCATGGCAGACACATGTCCATCCATTGCAGGGGAAATGTGTTTGAGAATTTGCTTGAAGTTTGACTTGGGTATGATTGACATAGTGTGGTCTGAGGTATGTAGAATGACGACAATGCGACGACAATGCAGACCTTCAGATGCGATAGCGAAAGGAGACTCTAGGTATTAAGCAATAAGAACAATGGACTTATTCAGCGAGCCATTGAGGTATTGAGGTGTGAACCTATCTCGAGGTGCTTCAAGTGTATACCTGCATACATGTACATACCTAATGTAAGGTATATGCAAGTAGACGTCACGCCTTACCTAACGCAGGTGCCAGCCCGTCAGGTACCAAGGTTTAATATGACTTACAGCGGTACGGGCAGACGGGTAGCGGTCTGCAGTCGTCGTTTGCACCAGTTAATTGGCTCCTTCGGGGGTCCATGCGCAAGGACAAGCACTGTGCACCGCCCTGCACCGCCCTCCACCTGAGGCAGGCAGGCACTTAAGGACAATACCTAGCAACAAATAGCCGAGAACAAACGTACCTGCTGTCTCAAAATTACCTAAAATGGCATAGTGACAGAGTTTGCATTCTAAGATCGGGAAGCATCTTTTCTTTTATTATAAGCATCCCATCGACTTAAGTCATTCATCCACCTTCATACTTCACCTTTGTTTCCCTCGTCCACTCTACTTCGCCATCTCTCTTTCACACCTACATCTTGAGAGTGTCTCCAATCTGGTCATACTCTCGCCCCTACGCACACGACCGAGTTGATTACGCCCGATTCGATACGACTCTACTGACATCTCCTGCATGCGCAGCAGTCTTCTTGATGATTCTGCTTTGTTGTGTGATCTCGCTTGATTGATCATCGTGCCTATCACTAGTTGACACACGAATAAACCACCTACTGTTGTGTGACGACAAGTGTTTTCTTTTGACCAGATTGTCCTGACTGTCAACGCAATGTCCGAAGGACAACCTAATGTACAGGCCATCTTGGCCGCCCTCGCTGGTAAGTGTCGCCATTCCACCCCCTCACCGCCTTGGAAGGGTCTTTTTTCAACGTCTTGGATCGCATCTAACGATACGTATTACAGCGGCTCAGACAGGCACCTCGACAACGCCCTCACAAGGCGCACCCTATGCGGTTCCTGGATATCAACAACCTGCCCCTGCATATCCAACGATGCCTCCTGCTACCCAGCCCCAGTACGCAGGTGGGAGCTATCCTGCGCCCTACGATCTAAGTGGAATTCGACCAGTGAATTCCGGCACGGTACAAATTGGTGACGCGATAGCACAAGCTAAGATCTATGCCGCTGAGAAAGGTCTCCAACCCTACGAACGCCCCCTCTCAGCCGCATACCAACAACAATCGCATGATGCTCGTACAATGGACAGTTCTAGACGTTATAGATCACGATCTCGCTCGCCTGTACGTCGTGACAACTATCGTGATAACTCCAACCCGTACCGCGATGAGAGACGTAATGATCGTACTGCTCGTGAATATGGTCGTAACCGTTCAATGTCGCCTGGAATTAGTCGCGGCCGTTCTTCCGGCGCCGTATTCTCTCCTCGTGGTGCCAGTGGCCGCGATCGAGGAGACGATGACGATTCTGAGATCATCGAAATCGAGTCTAGTCTAGTTGGCTTGATCATTGGCAGAAATGGAGAGAATCTCCGCCGTGTTGAATCTGAGACGTCCTGCAGAGTACAGTTCATGTCTCCTACTACAGAAGGAGGTCCCTACCGACAATGCAAGATCACTGGACCACGTGCCAGACGTGCTGAAGCGAAAGCATCGATTAACCGAATCATTGATGACAGTGGTATGGGTGCCCTTGCGCGTGCTGGCCTCGACAAATCACAACCTCCTCGTCGCGACACAGCTGCGGCTACGCCAGGTTTGTCAGCATTGCGTGACGGCGAAGAGTGTACACAGATCATGGTGCCCGACCGCACGGTTGGTCTGATCATCGGTCGCGGCGGTGAGACCATAAGAGATCTACAGGAACGAAGTGGATGCCACATTAACATCGTTGGCGAGTCGAAGAGCGTGCAAGGCTTGCGTCCCGTTAACCTCATAGGCCCGCCCAATGCAGCGGCTCAGGCCAAGGAGTTGATTCTTGAAATTGTTGATAGCGACTCTCGAAATGTCAACGCCGGCGGCAATGATCACAGTAAAGGACGCCCACTGAAGAGTGACCTTGGTCGTGAAAGCAGCCATAGCAGCAACCAAGTTGGTGACAAGATCAATGACTCCATCTACGTCCCCTCTGAAGCCGTCGGCATGATCATAGGTAAAGGTGGTGAAACTATCCGCGAGATGCAGAACTCAACGGGCTGCAAAATCAACGTGTCTCAGTCTTCCGGTCCCGGCGAGACTGAACGAGAGATAGGTCTTGTTGGCTCCCGTGATTCTATTAACCGTGCCAAGAGAGCAATCGAGGACAAAGTTGAAGCTGTCGTAAGTCCTCCGCTGCTCCCCAGATATCGATTCAGACAGGTTACTTATATGGTCACAGAGACAGAAGAACTCCGGAGGCATGGGAGGTGGCCGTCGCGGTCCGAACCCTCAACGCCGAGACTGGGACAATCCGAACTATGGCAACCACGGAGCAAGCAATCAGCATGCTGCAGTGGATAACCAACAGCCCCCTGCTGCCAGTGGCGGCAATGACCCCTACGCCATGTGTAAGTCCAGCTCCCTTTATAAGTCTTTTTGGGAATTAAACTAACCCTTAGTACAGACGGAGGTTACCAACAATACATGACTCTATGGTACCAAGCACTTTCGCAACAGAACCAACAGCAAGGGGGTCCTCAAGGTGACGCGCCCCCGGGACTTTAATCGGTGCAACTCCTGGCTATTTCATGGTCCACGACATTTTATAGGATTGTACTTTTGATATGGTTCAGAACACGTGGATTTGATGATCACCTTTCCCACTCTAGGGATTATCATCTAGCCGCCTTCACCCTTGGTTTCTCTTTTCACCCGGTTGCACATGTGGACCCTTGATTCCGGGTTCGACGGATGGGTGAGTATATACAAAGTCCTAATATAGTCACGACGGCATGGTCCAAAAGGGGTGACGTCGCGGGCGCGTACAGGCATGAAAACTGCAAAGTTGGCGATTCTCCAATAGGTGGAATCTCCAGCGAACTCAGCGTTGATATTGTATTGTACTACTATACAGGGTGCGTTTGATTTGCACTCCCCGGCATCGTTGTTTTGTGAAAGTGTGACGGGTGATGAATCCGTATGGATGTTTCTAAAGTGACCAGCTTTCGTCGTGGTCGTGGTCGTGGTCGTGGTCGTGGCGCTGATCTTGCGGCAATAGTCGTCTGGCATTTTGAATGTACTTGTGTTGTTAAGGGGTAAGAGAAATATAGCACACTGGTATCGATGAAATGAATTCGATTGTTTCTTTTCTGTTGTACTTTTCTGATATGCTATGCTGTGCTATGCTATGCTCGTTTCGTGCCTTTATGTCAGTTACACCTAACGCCATGCGAGCTTTTCCGCATTCCATTTGGTCACCGCTCGCTGTTGAAGGAGCCCAGCCTAATGCCATCGCCATACATGCATGCATACTCATCGAAATATCCTATATACTTACAATGCCCATATAGCGCCCAGGTTGAAATCATGTTTGCTTTCGGGTAATGGTGCACATTTGACGCCTTAATCTTTCTTTCACGCATACTAGATTTTAAACGGACAAATCCTCACCCCAGACCTCCTTCGCGATCTCCACCTCGAGCTTGACCTTGGCCCATTGCTCGTCCTCGCTGAGGTCGTTACCCTCGGAAGTCGAGGAGAACCCGCACTGGTGGCTGAGGCAGAGCTGCTTTAGGCCCTTGGGCAAAAAGGTGGCAGCCTCGTTCAGCCGCTTGATAATCTCGGCCTTGTCTTCCAGCGCGGCCTTCTTGCTGGTCATGACGCCCAGCACAACTATCTTGTTCTCGGGCAGGTGGCGGAGCGGGGAGAAGTCGCCTGATCGCGCATCGTCGTACTCTAAGAAGTAGGCGTCTACGTTCAGGTCTTTGAACAGAACCTCGGCTACCGGCTCGTAGCCGCCCTGCGCGAACCATTGCGAGCGGTGGTTACCACGGCACAGATGGATTCCAATTGTCATGTCCGAAGGACGCTTCGAGATGGCCTCGTTGATTAGCGCAGCGTATTGGCGCGCAAGCACATTGGCGTCTCCGTGTCGTTGTTCGGCCTCGGCTCGCATCTTAGGGTCGCAGAGGTAGGCTAAGTTGGTGTCGTCAAGCTGTACGAATCGCGCGCCGGCCTTGTAAAGGTCGTCCAACTCCTCCTGATATACACGTGCGAGGTCCTCGAAGAAGGGGTCCAGCGTTGGGTAGGCCTTCTCGTCGATGGTGTCACGGCTGTTTCGAAAGTGAACCATGGTGGGAGAAGGGATGCAGACCTTCGTAGTGGCCTTCGCACCAGCAGCGGCGATCTGGGACTCGAGGTACTTGAAGTCGTCTACTTGGATGGACTTCGGGTGGCCAATTTTGTCAACGACCACGAGACGTGGAGGCATGGTGCCTCCCACACTGATGTTGGTCGACTGCATAGTGCCACGAAGCTCTACTCCATAGAGGTGCTTCAAGAAGTCAACATGAAACCACTGTCGCCTGAATTCGCCATCTGTAATCGACCGTAGCCCAGCGTCAAGCTGCTTCTTGACGACATCGGCGATATACTGGTCCTCTATCTCTCTGAGCTGTTCGGGCTCGAGCTGGCCTTCGGCGGCCTGCTGGCGTGCTTCGAGAACAGCCTTAGGTCGCAAAAAGGAACCGACCTGATCGGCCCGGTGGACACCGTTGGGAAGGGACATGATCGTGGAAATCAACTGTGTATAGACAAGGTAGGAGGCGGGTATCTAGGACAGTGGTCCGGAACAAAGAGAAATAACAAGCCCTATTAAGACCTGGGATTACCTAACCTAGTAATAACTTCACCAAGGTATAGGATGGTTAACAAAGGGTTTGAAAAAGACTCAATCCGAGTCTAAATAGTAAGGCTTTAAGCTAGGTACGTTTAGCTCAAGGTACCCAGACGATAGACAAGCTCGAGGACATGTCCTTATTATTTCCCCGGTCCCATAATAGGACAAGAGGACCCTGGGCTTGCCATAGTAGAGGCTGGTAGGTAGCAAGCGACCCCACACGGTTCACTTGCCGTAAAATGTCTATCGCGTGCCGTAGTGTCTCCAAACGGTGTAGCGCTGTGCGGTTTGGGGCAAAGATGTGCTTAGGTAGGTATTCAAAGTAATGGCTCAGCTGAGCAAGCAGAGATTCTGAAGGATCATCCCATGCATAATGAAGGGATACCGTGCCATTGGTAGGCAATGACTTGATGAATACATTGACTGCTTATATCGTATATAAGCTTCTGTTCAAGATCACCAATGAGGGGGGCATCGGGGGCCGTCTGGAGCCATTTTGGATTTTATGAATGATGACAATTCGGAGTTTCCCTCATGCGCAAACGTCAAGCACATAAGCGATGGAAAGTCGGCTATTAGATGCTCAGATGAGGCCGAAGACCTAAGTAAGAGGGGGTAAGCTCGGCACGATAGAACAAGGGAGCCAATCGTCTTCTGATTCGCTACCACATTGGACGATGATCATGTTGAGGATGAGTTACATCGGTTTGCTAACACGAGCCGGGCTGTCGGTGAAGGAAAACTGATACGAAACCCGCATTCGAGTTATGTGTTAACAACGAGCACGGGATGTCGCAGACGAAGCTTGGAAGCTTCTAGATTGGATAGGGAAGAAAAAGCTTCGATATAATCCACATTGAAGCAAAAGATGATCTAAAAGATGATTACAGGTCGTAGCGTAGAACCACGTCTAGAATACTACCAGGTTAGTGTATGTACGTCAGGTACCTAGGTACTGATTGGTTTAAGCGACGTTTAAGCCTCGCATGTACCTAAAAGCCCCAAGCCACTGGTGCCATGGCTCTAAAGCAGCTGCCTGGATTGGTCGAGATTACTGTATGTATCACGTAACTATTATTAGATGCATGCAACCTTTCCACTCTACATTCGACGTTGAACGTTGAACGTTAGACAATTCGGCTTCAAACATCGCTTGCAGCGTTGACGACATTTCATCCCCGTCATTTAGTAGCCTGGTCTAGTCAGTCATTTGGTCCTCCAATTCTAGACCCTAGCCGCGCGAAACGACGGGCCACCATGTCGAATCCGAACCAGCTGTACCTCTTAGCCGACCATATCAAGCTATCGCTGCTGGAACGACAGCGAGCGCAGAGCCTCAACCTCGATGCCGATTCCAAAGATGGTCACATCTCCAGGTCCTTAGATCAATTCCGAGATGGGTTAGCCGCTATACAGAAGGAGAAGACAAGGTTGGAAGAGGAGGGCGATGAAGAGTACGTCTTATCATCCATGTCGGAGATATCGCGCCTCACGCATATAACCGGTGATGCGAAGAACCTCGTTAGACTAACGCATCGATAGCGGTGCGCTCACGATCGAGGATGCCCTGCCTGGCCTGCAGAAGCAATACGACGATCTAACATCGCAATTCCACGGCTTCTCGTCCCCCTCGACCACATCAACCCTCACGCACCCGAACGACCCGGCCCTGACCACCGACTTCGAGCACGCAACCACGTCGCCGACCGGTGCCTCCCCCAGCGCTCCGCAATCCGCGTCGACGTCGAACCTGCGACCCAAGAGCGGCCCCCGCACGGCGTCGAAGACGGTGCGGTTCACCGACAACCCGGCGGTCACCGACGACGCGGACCTGGAGGCGCAGCTGTTCGGGAGCAGCAGCCGGTATCGGGACAACCCGGACGACGGCGGGATGGGGTACCGGGACGACGCGGACGGCATGACGAACACGCAGATCCACGCGTACCACCAGGAGATCCTGGACCAGCAGGACGCGCAGCTGGACACGCTGAGCGCCAGCATCTCGCGCCAGCGCGAGCTGTCGATGCAGATCGGCGACGAGCTCGACGAGCACGTGGCCATGCTCGACGACGTGGACGCCGCCGTCGACCGCCACCAGGGCCGCCTCGACCGCGCCCGCCGCCAGGTCCGCAAGATCTCCAACGCCGCCAGCGAGAGCAAGCAGATGATCGCCATCATCATCCTCATCATCGTCCTCGTCCTGCTGATCGCCATACTGAAGTAAAGCGATGGTGCTACGGGGTGCCTGGTGAGGTGTGTTGTAATAAAAGAGGTGGGGTGAGATGGGTTGGTCAGTCGATCAAGCCCTCGGTTTTGCATTTGGCATGGCGTGGCACGGCGTTCAACGGGGAAGACATTGTTTCCTTTCCATGTTTGTTTGATACTATACACGAGCGGGAGAGAACCCTCGAACTCCATCAAATTCTCCTTGGATATTAAGTAGAAAGCGAATCAGGGCCTTGCTAGCCCTTGACTTCAATCTCCGCGGAATGTATAGCTATGTATAAGGGGGCGCGTGGGTTGCATTATAACGAATGGAGATAATCGTCGCGGTCACGAAGATTCCAATATAATTGCTAGAAGCACAGATGCTTTCGTTGGTCCGAGGATCTCGAAGTTCAGATTTACATTTTTATTTGTACAGTGTGAAAGGAAGCCATGATCAGTCTAGCCATCTCTCGGAAGACGAAAGGTCGTAAAATCCCAACGACCATTACACAATGCTATCCCATTTCACTTTGTCGAGCCCTCGCCGTCCCTTTCCATCAGGTCGAGTCTGAAAAAAAAAGAGATTGCTGGCATCAGCCCGCTTGTATCTGTTTCGGCTTTCACCCGCCTAAGCAACAACCTACAAGCCGTCCCGCATGCTGGTGCCGGACTTGCTGGTCTCCTCGGCGGCGTGCTTGGTGCGCTCCTGCAGGGACGACATATCCTCCTTGCTTTCACCGCCGTGCCGGTCCGCCTTGATGGCCTCCTCGCTGTCCGACGCCAGCTCCGGCTTCCAGTGGCCCTTGCCCGCCTTCTGCTTCGCCAGCAGGTCCTGCTTGTGCTTCTCGGGGTCGTGGGAGTCGGTTCCGTCTGATGCAAGAATTGCTTGTTAGCCAAGTTTCCTTCTCTTACTTGTTCGTAGGTTTCTTCGGCGGTGGAGACTTACGGCTGCTCTCCTTGTAGGAGAGGTTGGCGGAGCTGGTGGTGAAGGTCCGTTGCGCAACTGCTTGTCTGCCCGTCGCTAGGCTAGCGGCGGATCTGAAGAGCATTCGGGAAGCCATTGTGGTGTTTGTTGGAAGGAGTGTAGGACGTAAAGGATGTAACCGTCGTATGAAGGACTTAGGTGAGTAGGTGAGTTAAGTAGCTTGAAGGAGGCGATACGAAGGACGGTACACGAGTCGAGTTCTAGCTTCAGTAGGTCAATTGATTTGTTCCAGGGAGCTTTGAGATAATTATCTCGTGGTCATAGAACAAGGCAACACTCCCACTGGCTGAGAGACCAAGGAACGCAGACCCTCACAATGCATTCATCGGCTTCGGGCTATGACGTCACCAGCTGGTAAGAAGGTAGCTTAGGTGGGTTATGCTAATCCGACAAGACGTGATTGGCCGGATATGACAAAGGCACGGCCCCTCCTGTCGGTTGCTTCCACTCTCCTTCGGTTAATGGGACAACGACATCACTTCCCCACCGCAAATTGCACCTTATTATCAACCGAATCTTCGTCAACTCGTGGTAGATCCAAGTCCCTGAGTAAGCATATCACATAAGATAGACGTAGGCGAGCTTAGCCACTTAAAGGTGGCTGAAGCATTTTTGTGGAAGACCTCAAAGAATGCAGCCACCAAGGGGAAATGGCATCGTGAAATATATTCCGTTTCGGGCTCTACATATTCGTGAGGCTCTGGGTCTAAAGTTCCCGTGTTATATATATACTTTCTAAGGATGGGTGTTCTTTGAGCCACAACTTAACATATTCTTAGCTGCGACGTTATTGGTCTAGCATGAGAAAGTATCGGAGTACGTACGTATTAGATGAACTCCTCTGCGTGATACATTTGATATTAAGTGACGACTTTTTCTTCCATATAGGAGAGTGTACTTCGACTGTAAGAGCTGTGGTTATCTCCAGTCTTATATTCACCCTCTGACGTTCTTCAAGAGAGTCTGCTCTGTATTTATAAAAAGGTTCATGAGACTGTTGATGAGGCTAAAAGTCTATATTCTCAATTGACCTAGTTACCAACAGGAGACAGGAGGATACAACCATGGTAGGTTCAGCGACAACCCCTTTCCAGCGAATATGACGTCTATCTCTACCGTCTGAATATGCCTCGAGCGAGAGTGTTTAAATAGCAATGCCTTATTGAGCTTCCGAAGAACGCGTTTACTATGATCTCAGGAGAGGGGAGAGAAGCACGGATGGTTATTGATATGAAGTAGGATCAGGCACCAGATGGTAATCTAACATTGATCTAAGTTGGTATTAGGACCGTGAAGTTTCGTCACATCTACTTGCCAACCTGCCCAGATACTGTATCATGCATGATGGAGAAAGGAAGAGTAGGGTTAATATCTCCAAGCTTGCTTTTTCTTACATCTACCTAAGATATACATAATGTTAAAGGAATTTACTTTGCGTTTCGATATCTCCATACCAGTGGAATATTCTGCTCCGTAGTTTCTATCAACTTGTAAATATCTGAAGTATCGTCGAAATATTTAAACCTCGGACGAAAATAAATGCATTTATATGAAAAGAAGAAACCCAAGTAACACCAATATATCCCAAGTCCTAGCCAACATCATTCTCATGGAGCTCCCGTGCTACACACTTAAACATTGTCAGCTCTTAAGAATGAGCGAAGCTGTGACTTGGGCCATAAGATGGTAAAGATGACCTAGATGAACCTCAAGTTCCTTGCTAAACGGTCTGACTAGCTATGCATCTGCTTGTACACCCTTACAAGTTACATCAACGTTTAATCCTGACACCCGTGACACTGCATTGTATACAGTCGTCGCCCAACAAGTACTCCGATCCGCCAGTCCGCTACACCAGGACCACCATCGGGACGTCACCCAAGCCCCCTCCTCCGTGTCCACGATATCCCGCCCGTGGTACCGTAGAAATCCACTCACGCATCTTCTCGCCGTCACCTGACCCAGCCCGGGCGCGACGACAACGACGACGAAAAAGCACAGCGCACAGAAGCCACCCGTCGCGCGCCTGCGGCCCGGGAGACCGCATCAGGACGGCACGACACGTCCACAAGGTACCGGTACCACGGGTGCGGGCGTGTCCGCATGCGCATATCGTATCTACCTGCTACGACAATAAGTCGATCAAACACGCCGGGGGACTGGATAGGGAACTGCGTGCGGCTTGGCATGAAAAAAAAAGGGTCAAATAATATAAGTTCCGTTTTCTAAGACATAGCAGCAGGCCGAGCTCTCGTAGTCCACAAGGGTGTAACCGAACCAAGACACTTATCTACCGAAACAGCCTTGTGTAATTTCATCCGTGGAACTTTCGTCCAGGTTTGACATACGCACATCTTGGAATGCGAAGACTTGCTGTCAAGCCAACCTTGAATTTAAATCACCTTCTTCGGTAGCAACGAGAATGTATGTAGCTGCAAGCAACGGAGCTACGGATTCCAGCTCTACTGCCAATGCTTCATACGACGATCTACGTTTGATAATGACAAGTACGAAACGTCACGACAACAGCAAAGCACATGCAGAAGACAGTAAAAAATTAGAAGTGAGAAGCTCGCATTTGGCCATTTCCATTTGAACGCGTTGAATGTACGGCAGAGGACAACCAATGTCTCCTTTTATGATTACCAAAATAGGTACGCCATTTGCCATCAAAGAACCACTGGTATATCCCATTTCCACGCCCACCAGCGTTGTTCACCCAATATTCCTATACACACGGAGGTTTCGTCTCCAACGCCCCCTTAATCGATCCATTGGAAGAACCTTTGCCGGGGGAATAATGCGAAAGAAATGGGACCGGTATATCCTCGTCCCCTCGAAGCCGTAATACAAGGACAGAAAAATGGTAGCGAAGAACATGAACATGAGCCCTGTATTTGCAGCCCTAAAGCACCGCGCGCAAACCAACTCCCATCTCGTGCCCGTGAGCTCAGAAACAATACACCCCGAGTTGCCCACCCGATTCCGTTGCGTGTGTCGAGATTCTCTTTAACCCGGATATCTCCCATGTAATAAAATAAAAACCCGTGCCGAGTAGAACACCTCCGCCCCGATGGAAGATACCACCTTGCCTGCTGTTAACAAAATAGAGACCGACCCCCGTCGTCGCGAAAATGTTCTATATGTGTAGTGGTATTCTTTTTTTGCTGAAACGTCATGACCCGTGATGACTCTTTATCGTACCGCTCCCAGAACCCGATGACTCCGTTGTGTCGTGAACACCGATGCAATTACGAAATGCAAAAACCGCCGTGATTGAAAACGCCCATTCGCAAACCCAGATAGCCTCATCTTTCGAGATCGGAACACCGGTGGCAATGATTTTTTCCCCTTTTGCAAAACCAAACAGAAATCAGGACGTATCGATTATCTTCAATGCCAAGTCGCGCCCATCGTAAGCCGACGAGAACTTTAGGCACGTGAACACAGAAGTTATATGTCGAATAAGGATGTTTGTACAGGGAAAAAGTGGAGTGAATGGGGAAAAAGTCCGCAGTCAAGCCCCCGAAAATGGCCTGAAGATGTGTGGTTTGTCGACGCCTGATGTCCGTGCCGGTGCCTGTCAAGATGAACAGCTACTACGTAGCGAATGACTTAAAAAACGGATGTTCAGAACAACCGGAAACGAGTGTAAATGGGAGTCATCGCGTCATGAGGAAGCGAAACGACAAGCCATCTACCATCGTCTACCGATGTGCTGCATCCTAGCAGGCGACACGGACGGCGGCGGGCTAGACATGGTCAGGCCATTGGCAGGGTTGATGATCGGGATAGCGTTGCGCGCCCGTGTGGCAGCGGGTGCGTGCAGTTTCAGGGACGACTGCTGACTGTGGAAAGTAGGAGGGATGAAAGCAGGCGAAGTGGAGTTGAGAGAGAAATTAGATGCAACTTGTTGTGGATGTTGCGTGGGCGAAGAATTAGGAGAGTTGCTGGAGAGAGAGGATCGATCCGAGGAAGCGCTGCTTATTGAAACCAGCTGCACAGACGACAACGTTAGTCAATTGAGTTCCAACATGTCTTCGTCTAACAGTAGTATGATATAGCACATGAAGCCTATATCAAACTCTAAGATGCACATGGCAGACGGTATAGACTTACATCGGTCTCAGTCAACAGCTTGGGGCAAAACTCCATGTCGTCTTCGAGGTCGAAGGACCGACTTGCCTCAAATTGCGACCGGAAAGCAGACACGGAAGCAGTTTCGCTCAGCTCCTTCATGCTTCTTACACCGCGAAACTGCTTTTGAGAGGTCTGGGAAACGGATAGCCTCGGTGCTCTTCGATTTCGACCGCCATGGTGGTTGTGCGAAACTGGAGCGGTGGCTGCTGTTGGTTGGTGATGGCCGTAGTTGTAATAAGACATTATGAATTTTCTTCCCTACAGGGATGACTATGAACTTGAAGTGGCCGTCGTGGGTTGCGAATGGTTGGACAGAGGAGAGGCTGTTGGGTGGCGGTGTGTGTGTGCGCGTAGTGGTATTGGGTTGGGGGTTTGCTATGTATAGCGGTAGCAGTAGCAGTAGCCGAGCTTTGCGCTATTAAAAACCAGCTTAGGACAACAATGAAAGTCGCAGTGTATGGCAAAGGTAGGATAGACGAAGCTTTCAAAGTTGTTAAAATAGGTTTCAGAATTGGATATAGATGTTATGTATGCTTTCTAGTTAATGCTTTGGAGAGTGTAAGGAACAGGAACAGGTGAGTAGGATCGGTTAGAGTGAACAAGTGGGAGAAAGGCGGGAGAGGAGAAGGGCAAGCTGTAAATTCGGAGAAGGCGAAGGATTTTGTTGGATGGGGGACAAGCAGCGAGAGAACGAAGAGGGCAGAGAAGGGCAGAGAGGGCGGCAAAAGGAGGGTGGGCCAAGGCCTGGGGGAAAGACGGCCTGGCACGCTTGGTACCAAGACTCAAGGTTCCCCTTCCTAGTACGGACTAGGGGCGAACAACAGGCGAACAACAATTGCAGTGGGAATACTTACATGGGCAGACATGCAGATGTGCAGACATGGCAGACATGGCTGCATGGGAGGACATCCCATGTTCTCAAGTCTCTTTGCAGGGGGCCAGGGGGCCAGGGGGGGGCCCGAGAGGGTTAGAGGGCCTGGAGTGGGTGAGCAAAGGTCCAAAAGTTGGCCAATGGAATTCAAGTCGCCACCGGAGATCATTGGTCGGTCTTGTCCTAGACGCTATCACCCAAAGTGGACTGGCGGACTGGTAGACTGGTAGACTGGATGCACAGCAGTAATGTCACAGTGTCAATCGGCTTGTTCTGCTTGTTCTGGCGGAGCGCTGAGCGCTTCCTTTTCCTTTAACGAACACATACAGTGTCCGCCCTGCCCGCCTCGACCACTCACCCGTCACCAGATGTCCGCTGCAATGCGATCGCCAGTAGATGGGCTGTCGCTTAATTTACCGTGGCGACTCTAGCGTCTAGTTGCAGATTCCTTGGAATAAAGCAACAAATTATGCATCTCAAAGGCCCGCGAACCTGCAAGCCTGCGTACCAGCCTGCAAGCTGCGCCCGTCCCATTTACGAGTGGAAAAAGAGGCTGGTGAGGGAGCGCCGAAGGGGTAGGTAATTTACTCTTTCTACAAAGGATACCCAATGGAAAGACACACCCTTTTGGACTATGCGAACTAGGTAGGTACAGTAGGTATGTACGCATGTATCATAGTATAGTCACAAAGAAGATGTCTTTAAGCGTTGGTAACTACAGTACTAAACTACCTATACGTCAGGAGACTCGACGAAGGCAAAGGCGATATTAAACTGGTGGGTCGATGAAAAGAGGAATAATTGTCTTAAATCAACCAAACTGCCAAATCGGTCAATCATTCGATCTCCTCTTGCCCTGAATGGCTTCGTCTGATACTCGGATTCTTCTTATCGATGTATCCCTTGGCTTTGTTGTGGTAGAATGTTTATGAAGCCACCGTCATCAGATTTACCGTAGTACTCAGCTACGCTAGGTACCTAGATACGTACTCACACTCACCTTATCACTTGGTTGATCACCTAAGCTAGGTCCCATCTGCGCTTGGCTTTCACGATCCCTTCTCTTAACTTGTGACTCTTTACGCAGGAGAAAATGCATTCCCCTTTCAATGTGATGTGCATCGGGACATTTGATGAGCCAGCCTTATCCGACGGTCAGCTTGGGGTGAATCGTTGGCCCGAACAATTTCCCCTAGATTCAGGGGTAAATTTGCAGGGAGGGGTTTACCCCTACACAGTGTTGTGTATGAGGACAACGTTGAATACGCGTTTATTCGGTTTCCGCATGAGGCTCATTTGATGCTCTCTGGCTTATCATCAAGATGAAAATGGACAACGAACGGCTACGACCAACTTTCGCCACCATTATCTTGATAACCTTATCAAGTGCAGTTCGTTGTCCAACAGTCTAAGCTTGTTGTTCCCTATGGGTGGGCATCCCTTTGACGACAGCGTAGCAGAACACGCATTTGCAGCGGGGGTGTTTTTCGAACCCACGGCTTACGTAGGGGACCAGTTCGGCCCGTTGGAGCAATGGAAGCAATTCCGGCCTATTGGGCGTGGGATGCAGCCTTGTCAGGGTCAGGCACTGTGACAAATGACACTTGTGCTTGTTGTGGTGTGGCTGTCTGGGTCTATGCGTTCGAAGGCCCTTGGACGGTGGAGCGGAATGGGGAATTTCGGACTGGAACCTTACCCTGTACGTAGATTCGCCAGGGATACCAGGATACCTAGCACATACCAGTCCTGCAAGCCACTTTCTACCACCGTGCCAATGCAAGTGGGACTGGGACCTGGTCTCGTGCAGCTTGAGACCGCTTGGGGTTTGGGAATACGGGGATGATGCTGGCTTCTCGAGTGCCCTCTCTTCCTCTTTCGTTAGGCAGCTAAGCAGACGACTATTGCGGGTATGGAGGGCGGCTAGAGAGAAGAGGATGACCGCCCACTGCCGCCACACTATGGACGGTCCTACATTGTACATGTAAGCAGGTAAGATTCCTCGGCCTGCCTCTTCGGTTTCGTTTCTCTCGACCACTCGATATGCTCGCTGGAATATGCATAAGAGCGTTACGATTCAAGCGCGCTTCCTCACCTGAGGCTAGAACGTAATCCGCGCTGCCGATCTCTATCCCGTTACTTGACGGTTGTAAGACCTAGCCACAGATTAGCAAACATATCCGGCCTATTGTAGTCCTCGATGATAGATTGCGAGATGGCTGGATGGCTGCCCTTCTGCAACCTGTATGAGAGATCGTCAGAGGCAAAAACTCCTGCTGGGATAGTAATTGTCCAACAAAAGACGCAAGTTGCCGCCTTGTGCAAATTGAAGTTGCCTCCCGTCCCTGTTCTAGAGCTTGCCTCGGACGGGAAGCCCTACTGGTAATGACTTGCACGATCGGGATTGAGTTGCATTTCCAGAGTTTCTCGAAATAGTATGCCACTGCTCGTTGGAGATTCGATCGCCGACAAAGAGAGGCATTAGCGAATGGACACTCGATTACCCGCCCTTCTACCTAGCCTACCTGGCCTCCCTGCCTTCTACACATCTCAGTTCCAGCCCCGTGTGACGAAAGCGGCAAAACCAAGCCCCCCAATATAGGTACGAAGCGGCCATAGGTGTCGCTCTATTTCTTCTAGTTGCACTAGCTTCATCCTTCTAAAGTGACTGCCCATCTCTTCGTGTTTTTACTCCGATCTTGCTGTCGCCATCGCCAAGTTTGGAGTCGTTCTCGTCGCACTTTACACAGGATGTGATTGACTGTCCTCGGTGACATAACAACGCGGATCTCTCTTGGTGCAACTCGTGGCGGCGCAGCGACGATCTTGCTATCGGCGGACGTCATGTAAACAACGGCGCCGACTTATTCCTAGACCGAGATCACGGGGGTAGTAATTGCTACTATTCTGGTTTCCTTGACTCGGTTGACTCTGCCGTCTGCTCGAATAAGGACATTCAGGACATACTTTAGCTAAGGGACGTAGACGCTGACCGGTTGATGCCGAAAGTAGCAGATCTACCGACGCAGGAGAACCTAGACCTGGTTCAATCGAGTTTTGTGGCTGCTTATGTCGGGGGCAGTTAGGCAGTTAGGTGCAAGGTGCACCGTGTTACAGGCCTCTCCCCTGCTTCCATTCCGTCAGCTTTCGAGAGTGAGCCCTACGCTCCCACGACGAAAGGTGGTGAGATTGTTTCATGAGATCTTGATACGTTTTGTTGCCGGATTCTACATACTTACACTAGTGTCGACGGTATCTCGTCTACTCGATTAGCGAACTCATGTAAGGCATTAGCAGGACTGATTCGGATCGTTCGAGACCGAACATCCTGCCGTGTTACTCACTACCCGGCTCTGAAGCTTGAATTCGAATCCTTCCGCAAAACTCCAGACACTAAACTCCATTATGTTCCAACCCGAGCATGGACCATCCTGCAAAGGGACTATATCAGCTAGCAGCTTAGTGGCACAGCCGTTTCCCGCCGTTTTGGATCGAACCTCACCACTGCCACACCTCCAGACCGCTTCTTCTCCACGTTCATGCAGTCTCTCTCACATAGATACCCGAGCTACGTATTCCGAATCCAGACAGCACGATAGATAAAAAATTTTAACATAGCATTTGGACTCCGCGAAACTTGGCAGCAGGATCGAACTGCGTCGCTTACGGCGGCTCTGCAGTGTCCCAAACGTCGAGGACCGGAGATCGTGCGGGTGTGACGTTTGGACGTGGGTTCATCTCCGTCTTGCGGGGAACCTTACGTTTTGATATTCAGCCACCTTTCCAGCCCCTTTGTCGAGAGTCTACCAGGTAGGTAGACTCGACCTGCCCATCCTACCTAGAGCTGCATCTCGATATGTCCAATGTTTTATGCGGTTGCGGGTCTCTTGTGATGCCCAGCTGGGATGTACGCAACTATGTCGCCATGACTGGTGTTCTACCCTACAATGAGTCGAGGGCCCGGCCACGTGTTTTAGTAGTGCTTTTTCAAGACCACGGGAGCGCCCTATGATGGATTCAGACGGATGCTTATGGAATGAGGTCCCGGCAAATTCCATCATACCTGTCGTAAGTTTCATTCCATCTCATACTGGCCTGTCATTATATCCCAAATACTCGACGAACTAAAGGTGATACAACGCCAAGTCAATCAAGATGACAATGAAACTGCGCCCATACTGGCGCATATATAAGGTAGTCCTTCGAAGCCGGGTTTGGGATAGTCTAAACACCGGACGACCTATTATATGTAAGACCATATCGACTTAGCTGCGGTTGTAGACCTAGGTATTTGCTAGAATTCCCTTGGTATACTGATTATCGTAAAAACACAATGACTGGGCATACGGTTATATCATTTTAGCATCGAGAATCTGTATAATGATAAGACTTATTGGAAAGTCATCACTTTTGGTTTTATTGAGTTAATACTGTAATGGACGTAGCATTCTCGCCCACTAATCCATAATAGCCGTCTGATTTGTATCATGACACTCTGCTTTCCCAGACACCTGTGAATTCGCTCGCTCCATCCGCTTCATATCATGCTCGCTCAGCTCGCCCTCTTCGTTTCTAGCTCTCCGTGTCCGTGGCAGTTCAATGCTTATCTAAACCCCGAGCCTTGATGAACCTGTTGATTGACTCGCGGGTAGATTTGTCATTGTACTGCTCGTGGCACTCGTAGAACGAAATCAGCTCCTGCGTGCAGTCGATCATGCCCTCGATGTCGACGTTACTCTCAGCGAGGAAAGCAGCGAAGCGCTGCACCTTACCCACGCGCACTTCTTGCTGCTTGTCCTTCTCCGGGGCGCCCGGGGTAGTCTGGCCACTGCCACCGGCGCCATGCCTACCTTGCTGGACCTGTGCTAGCGCTGCCGATGCCGCGGCCATGGTCGCCGCGGTGTTGCCGCCCGGCGGGTTCGGACGCAGGACGAGGGAGAGGAGAATCGCGGTGAGAGCGATAACGTGCGGCGGGTAGAGGAGGGGTAGATCGGTCATATAATGGTCGTTGATGACCGACAGGGCAAGGTTGATCTCGTCTTGGTTGAGGAAGAAGTCGGATTGGAGGGTCGTCAGAGTTCGGTAAGGTTGGTGCACGATCAGCTGGGAGTTCATTTCCGAAATGAGGAAGAACTCGCACTCGCCGATGCGCGAGACTTCGGTATGTACTAAGTCTAGGTTCAATCGATTTCCAATTAGCTCGTCTGGTCCCGTTCAAGGCGGTAATGATAGGACGGGCGTACCTGGCCATAGGGACCGTGCTTCCGTAACAAACATCCGAATATGTTGCGGGCACTCTTCCATCTTGCAAGCCAAGTACAACGCAGTCGTCAGGACGAGGTAAGGGTTCGTTCGGCGTATTTCGACCTTGCAATAAAAGCGCTTGATATATAACTGAGCCGTGGCAACAGCCTGCTGCTTGATATTCAGCCTCTTGCTTATACGACTGATCTCTAGCAAACGGTAATCAGTATGACCATTCGAGGGAACGAGCAAGTACCTATTGGGGTCGTCTCTCACGCTGGTTGAAGAATATATTTAGATGCGTCCTCCGCGGCAAGGGGAACATCTGGACCAAGGCTTGGTCACTTTTCTCCAGGTCCTCTCGCATCTGGGCAAGTTCATCTTTCGAGAACTGCCAGAAGCGCCTTTGGGTCGACTCCCAGTAGTTGGCCGCCATGGCGGTTATGTAATGATCGTGTCGCTCTAACCACCATATAGCAAGAGTAGAAGGAGACCTCGGTACCCTGGATTAGTCTATTATAGCATTCGGTAGCATTATGGAGTCGAGAACGCAGCCCTGCAAGGCTGATTAGGATATTTCCACCGATGCCAAGGCTGTGGGGGGTAGTAGATTAGATGAGATGCCGGGGATGACGATGACGAGACGATGGGCTGGTGACATTTATGTAGACATTTTGTTGGGAGGTGGATGAAGATGTCGGATTATGTACTACCATACATATTTAGAGAGGCTTGCATGTGCTTTCCCCCTTTTTCTTCCTTTTTTTTCTATTATATTTTATTTGGGAAGCTTGCATGCGGGCGATGGGAGAAAGTTCGTCATCAGGAGCTTGGGACCTTATCGGCTTATCGGGTTATCGCATTTCGGGTTTACCAATTGGCTTTGGACATGGATTCCCTGTTCGGCCGGGGTTCGTTTTGCGGGACAACCGTCATTTTCGCGCTTCCCGTCTGCCCGTCTGCTACTGCCCCTTTATGTGCTTAAGGATCCTTAGCCTTGGAAGTTGGTGCTGAAAAACAACACCGACGTCAATGTGCCTGAGGGAATGATCTCGGACTCGGCACAATATCGAACAGCCTATCCCTTTAATGATGCCCTATCCATAGCGTCCCACGACCAGCGACCAGTTCTGCGATCGCTGATTCCGCCCCTCTGTTGCGCCTGTCATGATCGAGTATGGATATTCCCAAGGTGATTACCGAGCTAGAGTTGGAAATGGAAGAGTCGCAGAACCAGCGCGACGCCCGTGTCGAGCAGCTTTGGAGAAGGCTCGACTACCAAGGCAAAGGCGAGCTGGACTGGAAAGGCTTGCAGAAGGGCCTCAGAAGGATCGACCATCGTCAGTAGCAAATTCCACTGTCTTGGCCCTTTCCGACATGAGACACTTGTGGCTAACTTCCTAACTCTATGCGACAGCACTGAAAAATGCCGATGACATGCTCAAGACAATTATCAAAGTTGTCGATTCGAATGGGGACGGCAAGATCCAATACGAAGGTCTGTAGCCCTCCCTTGTCCTATATCTCCTTCCAAGCTGTGATCATATCCAGCTAACAATATGGGGCCGGCATAGAATTTCGAGTCTTCGTCGAGGCTGCCGAGCGTCAGCTATATGTTCTCTTTAAATCGATAGATCACGACAAGAATGGAAAGATTGATAAGGAGGAGCTGCATCATGCCGTACAGCACGCTGGTCTTGCGGTGCCAATGCGCCGCCTGGACGCGTTCTTTGAGAATATTGATCACAATCGTGATGGGTTTATCACGTATGAAGAATGGAGGTTAGTTCCTTTCTAGTTGATCTGTCCCCTACTTCTCGTGAACTTCTGAGGGATTAAACGTTTCCGGGCGTAAAGTTGTTGTGCTTTGGCATTGTTGATTGTTGGGGGCTTTTCCATGTAGTTACAACTAAACTGGATCTTGAGAGAAAGGAGGAGTGGTGAACGCTGCATCTGGGCATATCTACACTCTCGATTGGACAAGTACTGACATTGCGATCAAGGAACTTTCTACTTTTTATGCCCAACACGGATTCTACCACCACACTGCGGGCAGTTTTCACATTCTATTCAGATATCCTCACTCTCAATTCTGAAGGTGACTCGGTACTCAGCGAGGAAACTCTTCATGGGCTAGGTACGAATCTTCTCTACACCCTCCTTGGTTCAATCTTAAGACTCGCCTCTCCACCTGAAATACCGCCCGATCGAGTTCATTCTTCATCGTTATCGTCTCCTTTTTCTCAACGCAACGAAGAACCGAAACCAGTGCCAATGGATATCGCACCAGCATTCGGCGACACAGTCAACATGAACTCCGCCGTAGCACAATCATACGCTCAGCCAGCTTCTTTGACAGCCACCATAAATGCCAATACTCTCGCGGAAACTCAGCAGGCAAAGCTTCTCGTAGCACAGGACATTGAGATTGAATCTAGCTTGAGTGAAAAGAAAAAAAGATCCGTGCTGATTAAATACATCCCCGATCCAGGCTACTTTGTTGCTGGTGCTGTAGCAGGAGGCATTTCTCGCACTGCTACTGCTCCCCTCGATCGACTGAAAGTCTACCTCCTCGTAAACACCACACCGACATCGAGCGCTAATATCGCCCTCGACGCCGCGAAAAAGGGGCAACCTCTCCGGGCCATAAAACATGCCGGTATACCTCTCTTCACAGCGGTCAACGATTTATACAAAGCTGGAGGCATTCGGGGCTTTTTTGCCGGTCAGCACGTCCCCCAAAGTCGACTGCTGTGTATGATCTTGGTGCTTATTTTTTTTTGTATTAGGTAACGGGCTCAATGTGGTCAAGATCATGCCCGAGACAGCAATCAGGGTAAACCTTCCTGGATACTACCTGGTTAGAACTCATAGCTGACTCTTAATCTAGTTTGGAGCATACGAGGCTGCCAAGAAGGCCCTTGCGAGCTTCGAGGGCCATGACAACACGCAGCAAATCAACCCTTACTCTAAGTTTGTCGCCGGCGGCGTAGCTGGTATGACTGCGCAGTATGAGACCTTACTTCGCCTTTCCCCAGCAATAGCTAACGGGCACGCAGATTCTGTGTTTACCCTCTTGATACCCTCAAATTCCGGTTTGTATATTACAGCCCTAGCCTTTGGATTAATCACTGACAACTATTAGCCTGCAATCGGAATATGTCTCGGGCGGTCCCCGAGGAAATGCTCTTCTCTTTCAAACTGCGAGTAAGATGTGGAAAGAAGGTGGTATTAGGGCCACCTACCGAGGCGTGACAATGGGTTTAATCGGCATGTTTCCGTACTCGGCAATCGACATGGGCACCTTCGAGCTGCTTAAGACGACGTACGTGACTTACAAGGCTCGAGCCACTGGTGTTCATGAGGAGGACACCCAACCTAGCACCTTTGTGACGGGAATCATGGGAGCAACATCAGGGGCCTTCGGCGCGTCTGTCGTGTATCCCCTGAACGTCCTGCGGACGAGATTGCAAACCCAGGGCACCAGCATGCATCCGGCACGCTACACGGGTATCTGGGATGTGGGCCGCAAGACGATCCAGAACGAGGGCATGAGAGGACTTTATAAGGGTTTGATGCCGAATCTTCTCAAAGTCGCTCCCGCGCTCAGTATCACGTGGATGGTCTACGAGAACGCGAAACACATACTGCACTTGAACTAGGTCTCGGCTGCCTAGAATACGGATCTCAGCATATGAGATAGATCAAAGGGGACTTGGAAGTAAAATGGTGGTTTAGAGGAAGGCTTAAAGAGGATTGACGGATTTATGAACTCTTCGATGGTGTCCTGTGTGGAAAGAGACGCGTCAAGCCGTGAAGAGCAAAAAAAGGGGGGCTGTTTAGATGAATAGATGTTGGAGGGCCGCGATATATCCCACTTGCATTGGGCGGCGTTCTATGAAGGCGGGCAGGAAATATTTGAGGTTTCAGGACGTCAAGCGTCATCTTCGTACGCTGTTGGAGAGCTGACAACCTAGAGCCGGCTCGTAATCTTTTTGCGTCAGGTAGCAGGCGAGCAAGCAAGCAACTTTCGTGCGTCACGTCTTTACCGGCCGCAGGCATGTGATGACATGCTTCAGGTAGCTAATCAATACACCGTAGGTAGCTCCACAAGATTGATGAATCTTGCGCGAGATACCGTTTCACCATGAATCACATCTTATTCCCAGCAACGTGCGAAATATGATTAGCAGGGGAGTTCTATTGACTAGGTACCTAGTTAGACGACTCTAGCGACTGGAAGCATATGTGACGATATGATGGAACGACGAATGCTTCCTAACAGGGTCATTTGGCAAGTAACTCGTGTAGATTATATCAGGAAGATATGGAAAGCCTGGGAGGATTTAAGAAGAAATGCCATCCCCTTTCGGTTTTTTTCCTATTATTCCCTACCATCAAGCATCAACAACACAATATCATATCTACGAAGCAAGTCCGACAGCAACGATGACAACAACAAACACATCGGCAGAAGGCACGCCTAGCCTAGCCTCCACATCGACTCTGGTTACCCTCGAAAAGTCCATGACCCAGTTTACCATTCCTTGGGAGTACAAGAAACGGTGCCTCGCCTACCACTACTTCCACGCGTGCGGCCACCGCGTCCAGAAGAGAGGCGACCACGATACGGAAGACATGATCATCCGCAGCAAGTACAACGATCACTTCCGGTCCTGTAAGCGACGAGACTGCAAGTTCGTCCACTTGAACGTCGTCGTTCCCGAGCGATGCGGTTTCGACTGCCCCGGCGTGACCATGCAAGTTGACCTCCCACTCCCCTACCGATGAGAGCGTCAAAGCGTTGCTAACACAATCAACCTTTCCGCAGTCCCCTGGACGACCTCCACATGTTCAACATCCGACGCGAGGAACGGGAACGGCTGGAGGATCTACGGCTCAGCGGGGAGGAGCTGCGAGAGGTGCAATGACGACGAGCGGAGCGGCGGCGGCAGGAGAAAGAGCTGCGGGAATACTATCGGCGATGCGCTGGGATTGGTGATGACGTCGTGCTCACAGAGCGTTACTAGGTGGGCGGAGACGGCCCTGTTGTCGCAACGTAGGAGACCCCTGGCAGATCTGGGAATAGCATCGGGCACGATGTTTCGGCAGTAGGGCGAATATGTATATCGATAATGCAGGAGCCCTTACTACGTTGGGTTAGGATTCTGGTCATTTATGTGTCGATACCAGGTCACAAATCCTTTATAATGGGAGCGAGTGCCTATACGCGGAGGCGTAGGGGATATAGCAAAAATGCTTTTGCCGTTTACGGGTGTCTTGACTGAGATAGTAGTTGAGACTATTAATTTGAACCATACGGGACATTTCACATACCAAAGGCAAAGAGTAGTCTTCTATTTTGATTCATTCCAATCAATTCAGTCGGACGTTGTCGACGACTTACTATCCTGCCCACGCTAGGGACTTTCTATGGCTCTCGGGCCATTTCAAAACAGGCGTGAGCATCTGTCTTATAATGATGCCTCAACCTCTTTAACTCCGAAACTCCAAGCATTTTCAATCCTACAAATCCTCCCTCCCTTTTTTTCGGGGGCGCGCACATCTGGTATCTTGCTAGCGCTACCAATCCAATCCTTTAAAACTCCGTTTCATCATACCGCCTTGGGGATATCATAGAATGCCAACGACGTCCGAACCAGAAAGGGAAAACCCCAAGACAGTGTGCCTTCCTCGCTTCAACCCTGATAGTGTTCAACTAAGCGGTGCAAACTGCATCCAAGCATATCGTAGAGGAGGATAAACACTGCTTAGATGCAACGGTAAACCGCGACAAGGGAACATCGTATAGTAGTAGTATTAGTATGATGACGAGACCTCTCTGCCTCGTTCACCTCGTGCGAGTAAAGTTGTCGTGCAGTGCAGTGTTGTTATTGGTCACAGATGTGACAAGTCGAATTGTCCGGTGAAACCGCCGTTCAAGAGCATGGCAGCAATTCTGCGCCTCTGAAGAGGTAAGTCATCTTCGTCGTAGCAATAGGGATCTATGCCAAGCGCTAGACAGATAGAGTTCGTAATCACGAACACACCGCAGTCATAGCCATTCGACTGCCTGGGTATGTCGTATAGTTCCTCGTTCCATTCATTGGCCACATACTTGGGCCCCAAGAACTGTTGAAGCCAACCACGAACATCCCGGATGTGCGGCCCTGGCGATCCATAGTACGAGTCAAGGTAAGCAATAGTTCGGCGCAAAGGGCGGATAACAAGGACTGTCCAGTGGTTATGCTTGTTGACTGGAATAAGCACCGTGTCAATGTCGAGGAAGTTGTCAGGACGCATACCCCAGGTCCGTGCTAATCCTCTTGGGAAAGCTTGTTTGTTTCTTTGAAAACCCGACCAATATAGAGAAGAGATGGCTACACACTTCGGTGTACTCTTTTTGGGCACAATGCCGGCTGCATTGTTGATAAAAATCGCGAGATGCAGTAAAGCAGCTTGGATGGCGTTGTCGTTCAACCACGCTCCCGCGGGGACTAGCCTTGAGAAATCATGTGGCGTGAGTTCTACACTATCTTTATGGGTGTCTCCTTGCCATTTGATCTCTGAAATGTGACCATTACTGGGCGCCTCAGCAGCTTTCTGGTCCCATTCGTCGCTGAGAGGGGTGATTAGGGCTGCCTTTGCCTTTCGTAGGCCAAATACGCCGAGTCTTTTATTTGCTGCTTCTTGTTCTTTGCGAAGACGCTCTTGACGCTCCTTTTCTTCTTTCTCCTTCGCAATCCGCAGAAGTTCCTGACGTTCCTTCTCTGCCTTCTCCTTCTCAATGCGTAGTCGTTCTTGACGCTGCGAATCTAACTCGTATATCTTGGATTCGTTGGGTGTGAGACGTAATTGCTCTAAGCCAGGTAAACCATGTTCGCCATCATGGTCGAAAAACTCGTGGATGTTCGTATATTTTGGTGGAGGGGGAGGTTGCCACACGCGGTTATACGTAGCCGCAGTGGTACGGGCAGATTCCTCACGTCGAGTTGATACTTCTTCCCAGTCTTCAGGCGGGGGGGTTATCGTCTGAACCTTGTTGCGCTTTGACAAGGGTTTCTTGCCGTTGGAAAATAGTCGCGTGGCTCTTCTGGCGGTATTCATGGCAATAGGGGAGTGTGATGAATGTATGGGAGACTGAGGGGGCGATATGTCTAGCCCGTCGAGCTTCTCGAGGCACGGCGAATCGATGTCCATAGGATCGCCAAACTGACTTGAATCAGGGCTAATAGTTTGCGGGTATGAAGCCGATTCGACCTTAGGTAGAACATTGGAATGTTCCTCGGCCGCGAATCGGGGGCGCTTCCAAGCCCGTTCGTCATTTTCAGAGACTAGTGTCGCAGGGGTTGATGTAAGATTGGTGGAGGCTCGTTGGTTAGAATGGAAGATTTTATTGTAGAGATTATAGGATGAATCTCGCAAGAAAGAGACGGCATTGTATATGTTCGTGCCGAGTCGAGTGGGTGAGATGTTTTTATCCGCCGATGCCTCCACGTCTTCATCATCTAGCCCGGACGGCCAAGCCCCAGGCATTGGATGAGGATTGCGCTTCGAGGCCACGGACAGCGGTTTCCAGCGCGGATCCGATGTTGGATCGGGTCGTAGTAAATAACGTCTAACCTCCGGGTCTAAGGGTAAGATACGCTCGGGAGGATCGAGAGGTATAAAGGGAGTATTGGGGCGACTGCGCTGAGAGGACACGACCGACCAAGTATAACGGGGCTGTACCTAACTAGCCCTCAAGTCTCGTCTCTTGGTAAACGTTAGGCACCAGCTGATACAAATGATATAATATATATAACTAGGTGATAACTCACTGGTACGGGTGTGTATGATTCAGTAGCTCCTGTTGCGGATTCGCTATGCTCCTGCTGCAGCGTCGTGTAAGGTCGCTTTTGCGGAGTGAGAGCCACGGGTGTCAGGGGAGCGTAGGGTCGCTTTCGAGATTTGAAAGGTAGGGGCTGCGAGGGAGGGACAGGGTGCTTCATATGCGGAAGCTGGATGAGTACAGATTGGTTGGTTCGCGGAACCTTAATGAGTCGTCGGTGGATTGGCGCGGCATCTATGGGAGCACCGGCGTCTCGGGCAAAGAGCTTGCCAAGTTGGTGTGCGTCGGCAAGGGATTCTCGATTGATGCGTAGGCGGGTTGCGCGACAGACACTGCAAGAGACACAGTGGCCAAGGCTGCGCCAATTGTGTTGTACTGGATTCATAGTCAACGGCATGGTCACAGTTACTCGTCGTAACTTGGAAATGAAATGTGGAAATTGAGACTGCATAGACGGAATTCCTGATACAGGCACGATGTGCGAATTTCAGATAAAGTGTTGTAAGGGTTTTGAGGGTTTTGAAAAGCAAGTGACGTGTAACTGAACTGTGCGGTTGCTGTTGAAAGTGCCAGTTCGTTGTTGCAAAAGGGAAGAAAGGAAAGCTTGCTGAGGGATCCCGAAATTTGTAAAGGCAACTGCTCGGGGAAACCAGAATGACGAGGCCAGTAATCACCCAGGCAAAAAAAAGGAGGGGTACGTACACTACGCGTTTGATTGCTACAGATTTGGGCAATAGCGTTGCGCGTTGCGCATTCAGAATCGACGAGGAAGGAGCTATGATGGGAAAAGTTGAAGTTGCGTAGTTGCTAGTTGCAGAGATAGAGATAGATAGATGCAAGGCACGATAACAAAGGTAGCATGCACAGGCCACATTATTACATACTTCCTAGGATTGTCGCCGCATCCAGCCTTGCCGATCCCTTGAGAATCCCTGTAATATCCCTGTACCTGATTTGAGGTACGAAGTACATTGATTGGCGTTGGTACCTACTTTAGCCGCTTTGGTGCATATCTTCTACATACATACCTAACATAGCACATCTTTAGGTGAATTCCTGATCTTGCTACAAATATGTAGAAATTCTCCTCCAGGTTTAGACGTTTTCAAGTTGCCCTAGCCATTTTATCCGCAGTCAGAAATGTCTTCCATGATTCTTTTCGAATCAGGACGTCTTTGTCCATCCATGGGTGTAGCTGGTACCTACCATGTATCTACTTCGCAACTTTGTTAAACGCAATACGACTTGAAAGATATTGGCTAGGTAGGTACATTACTTGGATCTTGTACTACTACCTCCGTTGGCATGTCAATATACTCCTGAGCTAATTCCGCGTGTAAGGAGCATCAATGGTTCAGATCGAACACTCAACTCAACAATCCCTGGCTCAGCCTCATCTGCAAGATCCCGATACTCCGACCAATCCTAAATACAAGACGGTATTTCCCGTGCTCCTTATTGATCGAATTATCAGTTTTTAAGTTGCTTGCGAAGACATTGTGTAAACGCTTCGTAGGTATCCTCCTAATTTTATTCGAGTTTGTATTTCTACCCAAATGTTGGCCAAAGAAACCCTTAGTGTACATCATATACGTAATGAGATGCTCCGACGCCCGCCAAGACCTCTGCATAATCTTTCACAAAGAAGAGCCTAACGCAGAAAAAAAAGATTAATAAAAATCAGAGTTGAGAGGCAAACCAACATCAGGTTCATCGAGATCATAGGTTAACAGGTGACAGGTATGTACGACTATGGGAAATACTTTGAAAGCTTTTGGAAAGCCTTTATGGGGTAAAGCAGGTAAGATCTATCTTAACGCCGACGAAGATACCGGGGCTGTTAGGAAGGCTGGAAGGATGACTGAAAGCTGCAAACTCAGCATTACCATTGGGTCTCCGTTCCACCCGGATCTTGGCTCTTCAATTCAAGTCATTTCCATTCCCGTTCTCTTCAGCCGTTAACACCCCCGCCACGGCCCCACCTTTTATTACCGAGTTCATATCCCGGGTCTTCGATCTCAGGTGAGCGGTCACCTTCGTTTCGCTGATGGGCCACAGAAGAACAAAAGTGTACCTCCTCATAGTACCGAGCGAACTGACGATTACGTCTAAATCGTATACGCTAGCCTACTTTTCCTATGCGCGCCGCACAGTCCCTGCACACTGCTGCATTCATAGCGTCCCAGTTCGCCAATCCCGCTTCTCTAGGTCTTGCCAATCCTCTCAAAAGCCAATAGCCATCCCTAATGGATGCCTGCTCGGCCTTCTGTGTCGAGGAAGCGCCCCTGAGGATAGTGGCCTTGATAGAACATGGTACACTTCCCGAGATTCCTGCCGTTGCATACTGCTAGTGTGGCTCTTTTGTCTTACCCCTATATATCTCCCTCGGTCATTCTCATATGGAACCTGTAACCTACGCAACTTAAATTACATCTGGCGCTCAGGTCAGCCCGACAGACAAACCTCTTCTATTTTGGTGTGACGAGCACAGAGTCTTTCGTTCCCTAAAGCCCATTCGGTATATTTTATCTGGGCAAGCATCTTGACAAGTTTGTCGATCGGCATATAGCTACACAGATACGTGTTCTAAGGGTTTTCTTTCTATCCAATTTATAACCCATGAAATATCTTCTCTATAACGACATAGGGACACTGTCGTGACTTGAAGCGTTTACTCTGTCGTCTTCCTGCTTTACATAGACTTAGACCAGACCAGTGGCCATGGAGGATCGGCCTGCGAAGAAGGCTACTTTGCAGCACTATGATATTGGTGAGTAGGTTGCCATTGGATGCAATACGTTACTAATTTATATAGTAATTGTCGGTGCTGGTCCTGTTGGACTCATGCTCTCTACGTGCCTCGCAAGATGGGGCTACAGGATTAGGCATATTGACAACCGCGCCGAACCTACACCCACAGGGCGCGCGGATGGCATTCAACCTCGGTCTCTAGACCTATTACGCAATATGGGCCTCAAATCGGCCATCATGGCACATAAACCCGCCAGAGTCTTTGAGGTGGCCTTCTGGGATCCGCCTAAGATCGGTCGGGGTATTGTTAGAACGGGCACTTGGGCGAGCTGTCCAAATTTCATCGATGCAAGATACCCCTTTACCACACTGTTGCACCAAGGCCGGATCGAGCATGTATTTATCTCGGATTTGAAGAAGAACGGCGTCCATATTCAACGGCCGTGGACTATCAAAGGGTTCAAGTCAGACGACAAAGCAGATCCAGAATACCCCGTCGAGGTCAATCTCGAGCACATTGACGGTACTCAGCAAGATACGGTCCGAGCTAAGTACCTGTTTAGTGGTGAGGGTGCTAGATCTTTTATCAGGGATCAATTGGGCATCAAGATCACGCACAAGGATCCCATTTCGCATGTTTGGGGCGTTATGGACGGTGTTGTCAAGACTGACTTCCCAGACATCAAGGTTCGTCTTCGTATTTAAGGTAACTTCAGGAGGCCTCGAACTAAGAGTCATATTCTAGATGAAGTGTACGATACATTCGGAGCACGGATCAATCATGGTAATTCCTCGCGAGGACAACATGGTTCGATTATACATTCAGATCGCATCGTCCACAGACCCAGACTGGAATCCGCGCAAAACAGCTACCGAGGGAGAGGTTCAGGCTTCCGCGAAGAAGATATTCCACCCATACTTGATCGAATGGGAGCGCGTAGAATGGTACTCAGTCTACCCCATCGGGCAAGGAATTTCGGCCAAGTACACTATCGATCACCGGGTGTTCCTAGGCGGTGATGCGTGTCATACTCACAGTGTAAGATCTCTATGCCTTCTAGGAATATAAACGCTGATTCTATGCAGCCTAAGGCTGGCCAAGGTATGAACACGGCCTTCTTGGACGCCTTGAACCTCGCTTGGAAGATTCACGCCGTCGAAGCTGGGTTTGCCGATCGAACGCTTTTAACAACGTACGAATCTGAACGCAAAGAAGTTGCAGAGACCCTGTTATCCTTTGATAACAAATATGCCAAGCTATTTTCGCAACGGCCACCTGCTGCAACGGAGGTGCAAGCAGCATCCGACCAGACAAGTGCACAAGGGGAAGACAATGATTTCGTTAGAACTTTCAAAGAGGCTTGCGAGTTTACCAGTGGCTATGGCGTAGCATACAAGCCCAACGCCCTCAACTGGTCCTCAGACCATCCAGCCCAGTCCCCGTTAATCCATCCCGACGGAACTAAGCTGCTCACAGGACGGATAATGATCAACGCCGATGTTACGCGGGTTGTGGACGCCAACGTCGTTCATTTGGAACAAGAGGTTCCTCTCAATGGTTCATTCCGAATCTACGTTTTTGCTGGAAGGCCTTCGGCCACCTCCAAAGCACTGAAGGATTTGGCCTTCCATCTCGGCGACAGGAAATCGTTCTACGGATCCTATCTTCGCCCGGACATCAGCTCTGTCTCGCACCACGAGACGCATAATCCTCACAGCCTCTTCTTCACCATCTGCACCGTATTCGCCGCACAGCGAGGTCAAATTGAGATCTCACGCGACGTCCCAGATCTACTAGCTCGTTATCGTGACCACGTCTACGCCGACGATAGATGGGATCGTCGTGTGCCTGATGCCGCCGCCGCTGCGCACGCTAAGATGGGGTTAGACCAAGACAGGGGTGGTGTCGTCGTCGTTCGCCCCGACGGCTACGTAGGCGTCGTAACGAGTCTTGCTGAGGGTAGCGGGACCGTGGCCGCCTTGAATGGGTATTTCGGTGCCTTCTGCACTAAAAAGCTAGGCGAGACGATGGCTCAGCTGTAAGAATGTTGACCACGACTCCTGTCCCAACGCGCCTTTGCATTTTATGTCCCCATGTAGCTTTTACCTATATCTTGCGCATATCAAGCTAGATGTTACCAATACCCCTATAGTCGACGATGAACTTTCCCCCTTTACCTTATCTTTTATGGCATCATGAATTAAAACATACAAGAGAGATATAATCAATACCCCCGAGCCATCCTTACGTGGCAACCATGCTTCTTCATATACACGTTATCACATACATACCTAGTATGGACCTCATGGATTGAGTTATTGGGACTTACCTGTAATTTCGTGTTGGGAATAGATACTAAGCTCCGGTGGACTTGCCTCATGAGCAAGGGATTAGACTAGGATGAGACTGGTAGATAGAGTTCGATTACAGTAGTCACTTCTATTATAGTTGGTTTGCGAGGGCAAGAACATACCTCCTATCTTCTAGGACACGTGGAAGCAAGTCTCCACCGTATTAAGAAGTCCCAAATATGGAACCGATCACTTCTACAGCACTTACTGCCATGAGCATCAATTTCCCGAATCCTTCAGGACTTGTTTGAAGACACCGACCCTAAGAACAATTCTTGTCGTCTTAAACGAGCCTCATTAAAATGTCAGGCCAGGATGTCCTAACACTCTCATACTTGGTCTAAATGGACACACTATTCCCCCGAAAGACATATATGGCATTTACGACATGATGCCGGAGACTTCACGTCGTCAGACAGGGCTTGGAGCTGCCATGGCAAGCAATGACGTGAATAGAGACACCCATCCCCTTCACAATGATCGCAACTCTACCCTAGACGGCGACAACGCTTTCAAGCGATCCGGCCCACACAATCTAAATAGAACTGGCTATGATGAGGGAAGTAAGTATAAGCCCGGTTCCTCTAGTATTTATCTTCGACAGCTTACAAACTTCCAGAGTGTCGTAATGTGCTCGTAAGGTATTGTGCTCACATTCCAAGAAATTATCAGTACAAAGATGGGATTCAACAGGTATGCATTCCATACATAAGTCCGAAAGACAATATCTGACATATCGCAATAGATCTTCCTGATTTTGCGTGAACATCTTGGAGATGAGAACCTGGACCTCGCCGGTGGCGTGCTTTATGAATTAATTGAGGTCGATTGTGAACATACCGACGACCCAGGAGCCGCCTTTCAACGATGGAAGCATGACCATCTACGTAGATATGTCAGAAATCCCCTATCATTCATCTAAAGAGCCGAAGCTAACAAGGCTCTATAGGCTGACCTCGAGCTTCCCCATGTTCCGCATATGACCACCATTACTTCGTCAATTGTCCCTACTGAAAAACTAGCGCAATGGCGATCAAGATGCCCAGAGCGATATCCTTTCGTATTATCCGATTCGTCTCCCGTCGAGAGATCGTCCATTGATCCTAGTTGCATACGACACCGGAAGGCATGGCTTATTGACCACACTCTCTATGTCTCCTCGCGGAGTGATGGCACTCGTCCACTCAACAGTCCGAATCCGAAGAAATTCCACGAGATGCAATGGAACTATGAATACGGCACTCAAGGGAGGTTCATAGAGGAGCGAGATATATCGATCGCCTCTCCGGGTCGTCCGAGTGTAGTGTCGCCACCAGGAGTTGAAGAGACTCTCCTCAATGTATCGGGTCACTCGAAGGACTTGCGTCACTCCGTCCCTGGACTTGGCATTCTTGAGAAATTCACGAGCAGAATATTTGCGCATAAACGAGAATCTAAGTCAGAACAGAAACGGTGTAGCTGGATGCCGAATACCTTTATGATCGAAACCGCGACATTGTTTAAGGATAAAGGGCCTAACCCTGAAGCCTCTGTCGTGCCTCTTCCTAGTGGCTGCCGGATACCGAATGCCATTTTCGCTAGGAAGTACTCGTTAGTCGAGACTGGTGATTCGCTGCCTCCGTACCCATCACTACGCCAAATGCCTACAGCTGAATCTAAGGCTACCGAGACCATCGTGGAAGCCGCGAGTAACGGATTGCTAGACGGAGCGCCATCTTGGTCATTCCGGGGCCCCTTCACACCACAGCTAGGGTTTGATGGCGGGCTGGATTATCACTGGACACCTCAAGAACCTACTATCACTTGTAGAAGATTCGATGCAGACGCCTCAACCTACGATGCGATGGATTCGTCCCTTGATGGTCGATACGAGGGATTTGGCTCCAAAAGGACCATGGATTATACGACTCAGAGAATATCTACCAAGAGACAAGGGATGATTTTCAACATAGGCGTAGCTGCTGACGAAACCAAACCCGATGTAACTGCCCAATTATCAGCAAATTATACGACTTCAAACGTAGCAAGTGTTGGTGACCTAAGCGCCACCACGCCACGGGTCCTAGATCCCACGACATACAAGCCATCGCGGCCAGATGGATCTTCAACCTCAGGCGCCCAGCATGACATGATATGCTTGGCTTCTAATAGAACTGAGTGGCCGACTACAGAAAGGTTTCTATTACGCATGAAAATACTTGTAGATGACTGCTAACAAAAACCCTAGACATAAAGCTGGGTTGTGCTGTCCAAACCCTTTACTTTTTCAAAACATCGAGTTTGCTATTCCGATGGAAGCCTCTGGATCAGAAACACCCATCTCGAATCGAAAAACTACCGTGGTCGAGAGGTTACCAAGTCACTCCTTGCAGAGTGTGAATGCCAGTCGTGATGAAAGTGTACGCCGCGCCGCAGATGGTATTTTGTTATTTCCAGGTACCACGCAAGGAGGTAAAGGGGTGGACAAAGAGTGCAACGGGCGGGCTGCTGATGCTAAAGAGACTTGAGTGCTCGATCAGTTAGTCGTCTGGGAGTTAAGCCATGGGAATTCTATGCGTGATGCGTCTTAAGAGGTAGTGACTGATAAGATTGGTGCACTCAGTATCAAGGGGCAACGAAAGGATTGAACGGAAGCACATACGTACCTAAGGTATAAGGGGCCTGGGAAGCCACTAGGTACACCCAGTGCAATTGCTTGGGGGGTCTGAGGGGCGAGTCTAGCTTGTACGTAGAATTAAAACGGTAGCCTCGAATTTCCAACGAAGCCATCCTAAATCTCGCCGACTTAACTTTCCACACTTTGTTGACTCAATTTCTCATTCTTCGCCGACTCAACTACTTTCGGCGCACAACGTCAGCTTCGGAAATTGACAACGAAATAACGTGAACTACGTTCAAGCTTCATCCAGGAGACGTTACCGGCTCGAAATCTTGCATTACTTCAAGATGGCTGAAAATTCCGCCGGCGCATCCCTCGCAGGCCAGGAACTGGTTGGCCTACCGTCAACTCTTCTAGGTATGCTGCAGCTAGGTCCTACAGAGACAAAGTACGCTGACTGATACATATTCAAGTAGATACTGAAGAAGAATCTGGCCCTTTCCTCGGCACTCGCCCTGGTGACGGAACTCCCTTAGGTCAAGAGCTCGAGCGTCAACTTTTCAGTATGTCCCCTACAAAATCCATCTACCTGACCCGCCTTTACCAAACACATTCTACCTGAGGCACCTCCATGGTAGATTCGAAGTGCTTAATCAGTAGGCTGATCTAACACTTGTTTCCCAGTGACTCTGGAACGCACCTGGCAGGAACAAGACGCCGGCAACGACAACGACCATATTTACGATAGCGAGTTTTCTGCCACCAACGCATTTTCTCTCGACAACGCGTTTCCTGTCACTTACGTGCCAAACCCTCCTGGCTACGTACTAGACTCCACGTCGTCCACAACAACCGATTCTGATTATTCTACCAGAAAAAACGATACAGGTATTTGCAAAATCAGCACTGATCCAAAATTGATTCACCTCTTCCTGCAAACTAGTGCATTTAGTTACTAAAATTGATTTTTGTGCAGAAGATTTGGAGCGCAACAAGAAGCGCATTTGCGAGTGGCTCAACACTTCACCCGTCTGGAAAATTGATCAGAACTTAGTCGACTCTTTCGCACATAATTTCAGAGGGTCTTTCTCACTGTTATTCCATCCACCTCGCATCCCCCCTTCAATTCCTCCGCCTGCAATTTCTCAGTTTAGAGGTACACTTGTTAAAAAGGTCGGCGAGGTTGCCTCTGAGAACGTCTTGTCTGTACCTGGGCAGCGACGAAAGTATTCACCCACTTGGTTTTGGTTAACCACTATCGCTCCTGACTCTTCTGACGCGATGTAAGTTTCCACAGTCTTATGAAGTTTTTACCATCCATACTTACAAAAATAGGCCTCTCCAGCTGAGCCGAACGCCGGGCAAGGCCCGAGCTCGAGCCCCCAGTGTTGGAGACTCCCTCCGTCCGCGACAAGAGCTACCTCCTTTCCAGGAGCAGCCCTTCATTGATGTGCCTCAAGTGCCTGAATACTACCAGCGCGAGAGAGACAACAGTGTTTCGTCGTACCAGTATGGCAGCTATGGCGGCAATGTCGGTCCTTCGATGGCCGCAACCTCCCAGCAGTCTGGCCTTCGCCAGGAGCAATCATACCCTTCTCAAGAGCAATCGTACCCGTCTCAGGAGCAGGTTGATGGCGCGTCCCGCATCTATCATCACGATAGAAACAAGAGTGCCTCGTCATCCAAGGCAGGTCCCTCTCGAGAGCGAGGCCGCACACCCCAACAGGGACCGGACTTCACGTGGAATGAACTCGATGATGGCCTACCCCCTGTAGCCGAAGGTACCGATCAGAGCAACTTGACAACCATGTCTGATATCATCAGCATGAGCAATGCAGGACCCTCTGGAGCTCGATCTATGTCTCGACACAAGTCTCCCCCGAAGGCGGCCACAGCGATGCCGATCGATTACAAAGGCAAGCATCGCCCCGAGCCTTTGGAGCTCCACGATGCTCGCCGATATGCCGCTCTCGTCGGACCCCACGTGAACATTCATCCTGTTCATTATCCCACGACTCCAATGAAGGCAGAGGATGGCTCGTCTTCGGTGTACGAGGATTCCGCTGGTAGTCCCCCTTTGCACACCCCTTATAACCCCGAGATGGTCGGGGTCAACATTCTGCAGAGATATAGCGAGTGGCGAAACAACTCACCTGCTGTAAACGCAGCCTCGAACGGCTACTCCCTTTCAAGGGGTTCAGCGGAGCGTCGTAGCACTACGGGAACGCCTAACGAGACGGATCATACACTGCAAGGTCCTCCGATGGCTCAGAGTAGTGGAGCTGTGGCCCAGCCCTCTCCCCAAGTCGATCCCAACGCTCCCCCCTTCACGCCGCTCACACCCTTCATCATGGGCGGAAACGCGAGAATGGCGTCGAAGACGATGATTGGAGAGAAAGGATGGCTTGAGGATACAGCTGCAGGAGCTGTGAAGAAACCCGGGCGCCAGAAGAACGTGGGTTTTCTAAAGAACTTCAAGAAGACCGCCCGAAAGCTTGTACGTATCCATTGCTTCTATTTATTGGCACCGAAACTGATACTTCCCAGGCGGAGATGACCGATTTCAAGACCGCGGCACCTAGAACCCACGTCACTAAAGAGATTGCCATATCTCTCGACCCTCGTGAGCAGAGTCTGCTCTACTGCGAAATGGGATTCATCCTTAGCAATGCTATGAGCGCGTATATTAACGCTCAGCTCCACAGCGGACGTCTGGACCCGCACATCTTCGCCAAGATTTCAGACACATGGGATCAGAAGGGCCGTCCGAAGGTTATCGGTTTCCGTTACGACCTTGAGACGCAGATCGACCTGGTTTCTCTACACATCGGTACCTTCCGATTCTATGGTCCCGATCAGACCAACACTGTTCTGGTGAAGGCTCTCCTGTACGACATGAAGATGAATGCGCACATCATGCGCGTCCAGACGTACTGCCAACCCGACTCGGTGATCGCGAAACATATCCTCGACTCACAGAGACTGTTTCAATTGCTCGACACTCCCGAGCAAATGCAGATCTCTCTTGCGGAGGTTTCGCAGTTCTTCAAGGTCGCGATTGAGCGCGAGGACGCCAAACGCAACGAAAAGGAGACGGAGAAGACGTTCGTTGCTCCCGCGCCGGCCAACACTGTCAGTGCGAAGGCCACTACTGTCAGCAACAAGCGCATGGGCCAGGTTATGGCTTCCTCGCCGGAGGAGAACTATCCTGGCGCGCGCCGCGTGAAGAACCAGGCCAGTTTGCCTGAGTCGCAGCGCCAGTACAGCGGGCCCGTTCTTGAGCCCAAGACGTACGACCAGCCTGAGTCGCAGCGACACAACCAGAACGAACAGCGCCGCCCTCCCGGCTACTAAGCCGTTCTCTCTCTCCCCTTTGGTACCGCCCCTCTCTTTGGTATTGGCTACTTGGTTAACTCTTGTCATTTTATGACTGCATCGCCTGGATATCTGGGTGTTCTGTTTGAAGTCCAGTTATCCCTCCGGTTCGACACACTAGGAGTGTGCTCGATTTCGTTTCTTTGGGCCCGCGCCAGGACTCCATCCTCCACCCAAGTGAACGACTGAATCCGGTCATGTCGTTCACTTCCATGTATAGTCTAATATTACTATACGACAATGGGGTGGAGGATGGACGAGCGTTTGGTGTTGCTTTGCTCGGTTCTGATGCATCGCCGTGGTGGAAGGGTGTACAATAATTAGATAGTTGTCCCCCGTTGAAGTCACGGTGAATTGAGACGCATCGTATATCCAGATCTTTGACTTATGACTATTGATATGCTAGTCTAGTAGGTAGACCATCGTGAAGATCGGTAGACCGTAGTCTATAGTAAGGCTACAGTTAGGTAAGACAACCCGATATGCAAACAGCCGCGCTAGTCTGATAGGTTTGCCTTCTCCAAGTCTTACGACATGGAAGTGCCTTGTGCTATGCTCGGGTACCTGCATATTTTTGCACTTTCAATTCGACCATTACAAATACATAGGCCTGGATCTGCGGGTAGTGCCGGGCTCGGATGAAGGAAACTGAGATGCTCGCGATGCGTTCGATGCTAAATGACGGAGGTTGACGTTTATTTTAACGGCTCGGAATATCTCGCCCCTTGGCTATTACGTAGGTACCTATATAACCCTACATAACCTACCTGGGATATAGCTGTGGCTCTTGCCGACGCCGGCCACATGCAAGGTAATCAAGTGCTTATAGGCCGTGACATCATACGCTTGTGGCCCCACGGCACCCACCAATGGTCACTTGCCAGCATCAGGCCCAAGCCCAATATCGTCGAGTACATCCGCCGTATTGCAACTCTTCTGGCGTATCATGTTTTGCATGGACTGCACCGCAGAATGGTGTGGGATCAGAGGATCGTTTACACGAGACATTTTTACTAATGATTAATGCTAATGTTTGCTGTTGGTCGTCGCTTTGGTCTGCCATATAATCTGCCTGCAGCGCTTCAGCCTGGGCAAAATACCTGGGCAGAATATATCTCGGTGAGGTAATAACGCGATAATTCGCAGAAGCCGGTCTACCGAAAAAAAAGAACGATACGCTGAGCCACTTTGTTTGCCTCGCGCATTTTGTTCGGCTTGAATCAATTTTCGACTGTCATTGGATCAGCTTAGCCTGATATAATAAGCTCGTTACCAGGTTTCCTTCGGACGCATCGCTTTGCCCGGACTTCTATTTCGCAACTCTGTTGGTTGTGTCATTGATATTCGGTATACCACATTCTAAGGCAACCTAGCCGTATATATTTCGTCGTTACCGATCTCTGTAAACTGCTACTATAATCTGGCCACGTCCGTGCAACTTACCTGCCCATCAAACGTCATGTCGCGTTACGAAGACGACAGCTACTCCCGTGGACGGTCGAGCCACCACCACCATCACCACAACCATTCTCCTGACTACAAGTACTCGACCGACGCTTATCCAGTATCTTACGAGGAGAGCAGGCGGCTCGCCGAGGAGGGCGCTGCAGGCCCGAAATTGTTGACTTACGAGCCGCAAACACCACCCTACTCGTCGTCGAACCTACAAATCCCCGATTCGCGCTCGCGTCCGAGATCCTTGCCTCCCCCGGACGAATATCGTAGGTCGAGTCGCGGAAGGAGAACGGAAAGAGGGCATAACAGATACGACGAGAGCGATGGCTCGGACGAGGATCGGGCACGGACTCCGGTCGAAAAGGCACGCAAGTTTGTCGACAATACGTTTTCCAACTCCACGACCGGCCTGGGCGTCGGGGTGCTCGGCGCGCTCGTGGGTGGCCTGGCGGCCCGCGAGGCGGTGGACGCCAGCACGAAGCACGACGGCCACCGCCGCGACCCGGACCACAAGCGCAACCAGCTCATCGGCACGATGGTCGGGGCGGCCGTCGGGGCGCTCGGCGCGAACGCGGTCGAGCGGCGGATCGAGGTGCACCGCGAGAAGGACCGGGTCAAGCAGGAGAGGTGGGACCGCAAGTACAGGCCGGAGGCCGACGCCGACGCCCTCGTGGTGGAGAAGCGCGAAGTGGTGGCGCGGCCGCGCAGCAGCGTCGGCGAGAGGGGCCACGGCTGGAAGAAGGACTGGGACCCTTGGGACCGCCGCGACCGCGACCACGACCGCGAGTACCGGCCTAGGAGCAACGGCCGCGAGCGCGAGGTCGATCCCGACGCCCGCAGCTGGAAGAACGTCGAGGATTGGCTATACGATGATCGGAACGATAGCAGGCCCAGGTCGAGCGGGCACAGGAGCGCGGAGGGCGAATATCGCTATTGATTCATCTTGTTACTCTCCTCTGTTTTGGCTACGTTGGCCGGCAGGATGGTGGCTGGAGGCCAAAGCGTCTAGCTTTTTTTCCTCCTTAGATCCCTGCCATCTTTATCCCATGTTATGTTATCCATAGATACACCGTCACGCTGCTATTTCTTGTCTTTCTTAGCAAGCTGGCATTTTTTATTTAGTTTTTTATTATTACTACATATGAAAGATATGAAAGAGAACGTGGGGAATAATACTAGAATTTTAAGAATTGTGTTCTGTCTACATACATTGTAAGAACAGTTGCGTTTGATTCACAGCCAAATGAGATACCTGACCTGATGGATTTTTGAAACAATTGACAATCGACAACCCTCTTCTGGTCAAAAACGCGAACTTGGAATATCTGGTACGTCACAATGAATTGGACTTAGGTATTTGTACTAGGTTTAATGCTGCAAGTTATCGTTTCCAAGGATACAGTTAGTAACAACTACCAGGTAATTGGTCAGTGCGCTGTTCTAGAGTTTACCTAAGGTACCTACCTAGATGACCTATTGATTGGAAGCTGCAAAATCAATCCCCTTGCTTTTATCATATCGCGTTGCGAGGTAACTAGATGAACTAAATCGTTTCGATTTTCCGCCTACTAAGTACTATTTTTTAAGCCATGTCACTCAAACACGTTTGTTTCTGTGGCGCCTCTTGTAATTGAAACCGTACCTACCCATCTGCGTACCTAAATCACCTGTATCCAATGCCCCTCATTCATTGCCAATTCTTCACTCGCCCCAAGACGCGAGCGTCAAACACACCATTCTGAAGATGGCATCCCCTTCACCTGGTCTGTTTGTTCCCGCCGAGGGCCATGAAGTGAATGACATGGATAACAATTCCTCCTCTTCTACCACATACGACGTTGATGGTCCTGTCGTAGAGGACAAGGAATGGAATGTCGAGGATCTCTATGCTGAGCGTCCTCACCCCGATAGGCCAGGCGAGATGCAATATCTCATTAAATGGGAAGGCTTCCCAATGGCCGAATGCACCTGGGAGCCTGCAGAACATCTGGGGCCTGGCCTGTTGGAAGAGTGGGAGGAGACTAAGAAAAAGATCGCCGCAAGGGAGTGCCAGCCTTTCGACCTGGAAATATATAATGCTGCCTGCAGAGTCCCGTTGGAACCCCTGGAATCTCCCGTGCAAGAAGACATCGCTTCCGCTACCACCAAAGATAACTCGGACCACGGCAATCAAGCTCAAGAGGCGGATGTCACTGATCCAGGTCATCAGGCGTCAAAAAAGACGGCTGAAAAAGCCACCAAGCAGAAGGAAAACCGTGCATCCGAGCTCGGCAAGCCGAAGGCGGTGGCAAACGTGTCCCAGAACGTTAATAAAAAGAAATCGTCACAAGCCTCATCGCTCGCAAAATCACCCAAGGAGCCTCAGCGGATACCAGCAGCGAAACGCAGCACTTCAGGTGATAAAACAGTGGGCGGTACGGTGACTGGGTATCAAGGTACCGCTCGGAGACCGAGCTCTAGTTCGGGTCCAGCTTCGAAACGGCCTCCAACACTGCCTCCGACATTGTCGTCCAGCTTAGCAAATAAATTCTCAGGCAAGAAACATACGGCAACTCGCACACAGCCCAAGCCCACACCTGGTGGGGTGGGTAATGTCTTCGCAGGAGGCAAGCAGCGAAAGAAGAGGACCAATTTGGCAGACGTCATGGATGACAAATCCAAAGCGCCGAAGGCTTTTAACAGTATGCATGTCATGAACATCGCTAAGAAAAGAGGGAAGGAGAGAAACGAACAGGTCCATCTCGACTTATCCCAAATTCCAACTAGCTTCCTCCTCACCAAAAATAAGAACAACCGCCCAAATGAAGATCAGACGACAGCTGGTTCCCCTTTGGCGCCTCCGGGGTCGTCTGCTATGGTAGAAAGTCCTACACTAATGTCGCCAGGCGGTGTAAGCACGGCCGTACCAACACTCAAGTCAAAGAAATCTGTTCGCTTTACTGGAGCGCCAGACATCATGCCGGAGGATGTACCGATGGTCGACGTTGTGGATGATGTGACTAATACGCTAATCAATGAACAAGACAGTACAACCCATTCCTCGACAGGCTCAGGGTCATCTGGACCTCCGACAGCCCCAAGGAAGTTGTCCTTGACTAATTACCACGAGCGAAGCCAGACCCAGGCCATTCAAAAGACGGCGGTGTTCGGAAAAGTTGGATCTCAGTCGGTTCGAGTCCTATTTAGCGGAATAACTCGCCAAGGCCAACCATGGCTGTCAACTTTCATCGCTCAAGAAGCACTGAACTTTGATACAATCTGCACGTCGTACGATTTTATGGTCCATAAGGTGAATTTAATAGGGGAAATACTTTCTGCTGGTGCCGTCGAGTCTGCTTACAAGGAGACTCTGGCAACCTTACATAATGTAGCAGATAATCTACGACGAGGCTCGTACGGGAACCATCTGGTAACTGAACACTTCTCCATTTTGGTATATCCTTCGGGGTGTGATGGTTGGAATGGACTTGGCGTCAACGCGGAAACACACAAATCGGAATCCCCTTTGCGATACATAGTCTACAGATCAGTAGCCGACATAAAGCTCCACCCTCCAACGTCCGTACCTCGCGCCCCGGCTCGTCTAAACTCTATAGAACAAGGATCACATTGTCAAATGCTCATTAAGCATCTATTTGGACTCGACTTCTCCAATTGTTTACCTCAGCAATCTAAAGCGAAGGACAGCCAGGTGTTCCTGCTGCTTTTCCCCGAAAGAGAGATGCAGGTGTGCAATCTGGTCAAGCTCTGGCTTCGTAAGTTAGACGCGGAAAATCTCTATTCGGGGCGAAATATCCTCGTTGCTAATCTTCTTACAGGCTCTTGTCAGCCAAAATGTCGAATTTTCTCCTCGGAAATAAAGGACAGCTTCCTCAAATTCCATGAGACTGTGACGGCCGGCGCAGCAGGCACCGTTATCTTGCATGAAGACGTGAGTGCCTCCATTCGAACAGTACCACTCATATCCCTCAACACCGGAAGTAAGCGCTGTTACACTTTTTGGAGCCTTGCAACAGGACAATACGATCCACCGAAATTCCCTTCTGATGTCTACGCTACCATCGAGCCTGGCGCACTGCAAATGACTCGCCTGTTTCCTCACGGCCGGGCTTTCTTGATTACCCCCAGCTTTGCGCTTTCAGATCCAGCCAAGCTTTGCCAGTTCCTGGAATGGTTTAGGTCGTACTGTAAAAACCCGCGCTCCCTTATAATGGCCTGCGCCGACTTCCCTAATTACCTAAAGGACATTATACTGGAGAAGGAAAAGGAGCATAAAGATATGTGCTCAACATACAAGGACGACCCTAGGCTTGAAGCACTACTCGCAGGATCCGGCCTGAGAAGAACTGACCTTGATGCGAGATTTAAAGCATGGAAGATACTGATGGACATCATCAAACAGTATGGAGACAAGGAAGTTAGCGACGAGACGCGGAAATTTGACTGGATCACGGATTTTATCGATCCTAACGACGAACAGAGCCTAGTGAATTGGTTTTGTTGGTGGTCTACTACGAAATGTGATCGTTACCGCGGATTCGCGGTCCTTGGTTCGGGTAACCAAAGGAGCAAAGCGGCCTACAGGAATATTGAGATTCCAGCTTACACGGCAGAGACAGTAGGGGATCCCGATATAGCCTTGGCCCGCGAGGATGAACATCGTCGAGCGAGAGAGGCAGCTGAGGGTAGAAATGAAGTTGGCCAAGATGTCTCTTCGAAGCTTAGGCCTGCGAACCCCGAACATGCCCCAGGTACTTCATCAACATCTACTTCTCGTCCAGCCTCCAAGTTTCAGAGTGATCGCGCCATTGACCTGCGTAACTGGATCATCAGCCTCTACAGACAGCTTAGACAGCCGAATTGGGCTAGATTGCATGCCAAACCCGTGTCGTGGTTAGATGTACCGATGGCGGATCGCTTTGGGGATTATAAATTCGGGTACGATACCTTCAAGAATTGGTTGGGTGCGACTCCCCCGTTCGTTGGAGCCTTCAACACCTGGTATGGTATATTCTATACCATCGATAAAGAATGGGATCCGCTAGTGCCTCCTGAAACCTACGGCCGGCATCCGTGGTTCGCAGTGATTAGACCCATGAACCCTCATTTTCCAGCAAGTAGGTATGCGGAGATGGAGCTGTTCATCTGGGATCTATCTGCAAAAGAGAGAGCACAGTCTCAAGGACGTTCGTCGATCCTACTCGACATGCAGCGGCGCCTGGTGAACCTTGCCAAAGAGGAGATAGGGGTAAAAGACAAGCGTCTCCACCTTGAGCAAGTCTATATTAGTAGCAGTATGGAGCCAGAGTGGGAGTCTAGCGGAGACCCACTAGCTACTACTCTTCGAGTAGTGAAGGGGATGATGATGGATAGTAAGAATTGGTTGCCTCCTTTTGCGAATTTTTTACCTAAGAGGGGATGGATTCCGCTGGAGAGATCTGAGTGGCGGGCTGGCATGGCTGCGGGAACCTCTTTGCCTCCCTCGTTGCCTCCCCCGTTGCCTCCCCCAACGCAGCACCAAAAGCATCAGGGTATACCATTTCCCCGGCACCCCAGCGACGATAAAAAGATCCAGAGGTCCATCTGGCATGCGCCACGCCCGAAAGCCAAAGTCGGGACGACCAAGTGCGTCAACGACCTCTACAGAGCCGCCTTCCGCGCTCGGATCGCCAACACGTCGTGCCAGGAGATGCAATACCAGTACAGGTCAACTACCGACTGGTACCACGACATGAAGAACGAGGGCCGCACCTCCAGTCTCGTCTGGGTAGACGCTGCGGATGCAATCCTGGCAACCCTGCCGAACTTTCAGAAGAAGTAGTCTAGTCGTTGAGAATCACATGCTCGGAATCACGTATGGAGGGGGGGACTGATGATTCTGAGGGTTGAGGTGTGGCGTGTTGGCTACCTCCATACCTTGCGAGAAGCAAGACGCGTATGTTTTGAGATGGCATAGATCAGAATGTGCGAGGAGAGTTTGTGGCTTACGAACTGTGCAGTGAATATCATACCCCCTTAAACTTGTCTATAGTAATTAAGGATTATTCTTTACTTTTATTCTTCGTTGCTCAATCATTCTAAGCTTCTGGTGTTCGTTGTACTGGAACGCTGAGGTATAGTGCCCAGAGCATATGGGAGTCGAATTCAAACACGCTCGGCCACTTAATACAAACGCGACAAGAAAATTAGCTGTAATAATGAGCATATGAACAACTATGTCATGGAATCATCCGTCTTCCAGTGGTTTCGGCTATTATAGTACTTATCTCTTTACACCGTATCACTATTTTTGAGACTCCGAAGGTTCTCAGGCAAGTCGCGATCCTAAACCGTATGTAGCGACCGGCTACTCTGGAATATGCAGGTCACCGTAACAGCCAGTCGGTTAAGGAATAGTCTAGAGCTTTTGTGTCAGGAATCTGGGCCTATGAATAAGGGGTCAGGCATATTAGCCCCGGACTCGGAGCACTCGTTTGGAAGCAAGAAAATGTTATTCATGATCCCGGGAACATAAGAAATCTATCTCAAAACAGATTTAATACCCAACTCCAAATCCCTTTCTCATCACTAGGTGGAAAAGCGCTCTTCCAACCTCCTGAAGGGTAGGACATATTCCTCATCCTTCATGTTCCTCTTTGACTATCATCTTCACCTAAGAACGCCATGTCTTCATTTGATGGCATCTTTTCGTTGGACAACTTCAGTTCTTCGACAACACCTCTGAGCCTCTCCAGTGCTCCACGAAGGCTTTCATTCTTGTCTTCTTCCAGAGCCTTCTCGAGGTCCTGTTGGGTGGAATCCAATAGCCGTTGAACTGACGATGGGATACGAAGTTGAATTAGAAATTCTGCTAAGTGGTTTCTCATCGAGATCGATTCGATTAGACGCTCGGAGACTAGCTGCGGGTTTGACAATATGCGGCCGATAGCTAGTACCTCTTCTTCCATCTCCTGGCCTTGAAAATAGCCAAAAACAGACGACGAATAAAAATACCAGAGCCGAGAATGCAAAGTTTGGGGAAATTGCGACCCATATCTCGACTCAAGAGAGGTCCATATGTTTTTCGAGGTTGATAAAAATCCCCGACTACCATCGCTATTCTCAAGATTCTTTTCCTCACGATACGTGCGTACCAAGTTACTCCTCAACAGCTCACGACAGCCTTGTAGAGTATCTGGGTGGTCTTCTCCAAGGAGCCTTTTCCTATCTTGAACCACTTGTTCTAAGATCTCTATAAACTCAAAATAAACATGGCTGCCAGTCGCGTATCTTTCTCGAAGGATAATTGCAAGATCATAATAAACCGTAGTTTTGAGAACCGACGTGCTACCATCCGCACTTGTTAGACTTTCGACGAGAAACCTGAGAATCTGTTCGGCTATATCTAAATTCCCTTCGAGGCCCCTGATCCGATGCTTCCGTAATTCAATTTCAGCAAGAAGCTGAAGGCTATATATCAAATCGGGATGTAGCCGACGGCTGCCTGACATGTTCTCTCCCAGCCTGCTAATAAGGATTTGTGTGGTAGTGGTCGAGTTTGACGACTGGTTACCGTAGTTCTGACCTACTTGCTGTGCGGCCCCCTTTATGGCTATCGCGCACGCATTTTCTATTTCCCCGTGGTAGAGACAGGCACGTGCTAGTTCACAACTATATCTGACAGTTTTCGGGTGATTAGGACCCAAAGTTTCTGTGGCCTCTCTGTAAACATCTTTGTACAATGATTGAGAGGTGCGATAGTTGCCTTGTGCAAGATGGGCAGCAGCTAGTTGGCATTTGCAGCTTATTGCCTGCGGATGACGTTGGCTTAAACTCTGAGTGACGTTCTCGTAGACCGACGTTCCAGTGTCGATTGCCTCAGCAAGGCGGCCCTGGCAGATAAAAATCCGTACGAGACACTCCATTGAATCCAGGGCTAGAAAGTGCCGGCGGCCCATGCCTTGCGCCAATTTGCTAAACGTTGATAAGCAGAGTGATTCGATGTCCACGAGAGATTTGTGATATTCCTCTGATGTTGAAGTACCATCAGAAAACCTACCCTCGTGGACGAGACACCATGTTTTGAGATTCGCTACTGCTAGAGTCTTGAAATGCCTGGGGCTTAGAGTAACCTCCAAGCTAGTCAGGGACTTGGAGGCGATACTAAGAGCACGGGTGTAATTCCCAGACAACATATCGATAGTAGATTCCACGACATCAAGACCAGAGTGTTTGATCAGTAGTCCCTTTTTATAGTCTTTGGAAGTAGAAGGATCTTCTTGGGACTTGAGCCGGCTCCGTGCTTCTGCGATATAATCCCTTCCTTTTTGGTACTCGCCTAGATACGCGCAAGCAAGTGCGAGGTCTCTTATGATCTTGAACGAAGGCGATTTGTCCTGAGTGTTTCCCTCTTGCCAGGTAAGTAGTCGTTCAAATTCTACGGCTGCGTTACCCCACTCGCCCGTACGCAGCATATGACCTGCTAGGCATCGACGGCAATCAAAATCAAGCTCGGTCTTCAAGCGTTTGAATGAATCGGTGTTTGGCCTGGAGTCTTTGACGTGCTGTTGGATGATCGCGAGGTCGTTCTTAGTTTCCTCGTATCTCCCGAGGTAGAGTCTGATGTAGGCTATCTGTAGACGGATCTGTAGTAGTTTCAGAGGTGAATAGTTGGATTGTTCCAACAAGGTGTCATGTATTCTAACGTAAAGCGTCTCGGCGTCTTCAAGTTCACCCCTCTGTAGAAAGGAACATGCTAATTGGCCCATGGTATTCAGGTCCCTTTTGAGGTCTGAGTCCAAGGTAGGTACAGTAACATTAGAAGCATCAGACATCGTTTCGTAATTCTGGCGGTCATCAGGAGGTAGAATCCCATGAGACTGCTTGCGGACAAGGTTCTGTTGTGAGTCATCCCAAGTGAGCCGGGGTAGTGACGAGGGACTGATTCCTGAAGAGACATTTCCCTCATACGAGGCCCAAGTGTTAAATAGACCTGTGAGATGCAGCTCCTTTAACGGCGTCGAGTGCGAAGGGAGAGGGTAAAGAGGAACGAAACGCAGAATGCGATCAGTCCAAGTCGACGTGTCACCGGCCTCTGTATTTATCCAAACCGGTAGATTCTCAACGCATCCGTGACTGCTGCTGTGCGTTAGGAATGCCTCGAAGTTGCGATCTATTTTGAGCAGGTGGGACTTTAGGTGGTCCTCAGACTGAATATCAGTCGGACTGATACGGAATACGCCTTGTATCTGCTTGAAATATGTGGAATAATCCCGTGAGCTGCTCTCCACGTCAGAGCTTGTCATGGGCGCGTCGATGAAGATCAGGTGAATTGGAACGTAGGCTGGATTCCGATTTCCAGGGGAGGCTAATGCTTCTCTCACAATCCATGCTCCGAAACCGTGCGTGATGAACGATACGCGTTTAGGAAGCATCACATTCCGTCGCGTAATCTCGCTGTCATTCTGAGATTCGAATGCCTCACTATCTAGGAGGCCTGAAGCAGCGCCATCGTCAGAAATTCCAAGTAAGGACTGACGCAACGCCCATGCCAGCTGTAACAAAGCGTGGTTCTGGCGGCAAGTTGCAATAAGGTTGATATCGAACCGAAAGACCTTAATACGGAGTGGTACCTCAACAGCTTTCACGCTCTTGATAATCCAATCCTCGAAGACGGCCTTGTAGTTACTATACTTGGCGGTATAGAACCCATGAACAACGTAGACACTTTATTCCGCATTTAGGACTGAGTCATCCGTATCTAGAGTAGACGGAATGATGCTTACTCATGTTTTAATTCTGACGCCTGAGGCGGTTCATATAGAACTTCCAGCTCGCTCCCCTAGGAAATGAATCAACTATTAGTATTTGGCGCATAGACGTAAAATATGGACTGTATTATGTTACCTGGCCTGCGAAGAGCTTGTACATTACGCGTGTTCTGGTATCGCGTAAATATCAAACGGTGTCAGATGTGTCTAATGAGACGAAAGCAGAGGGCTGGGAACACGCGAGAGCACGGTCGCTGGGGTGTCCGGCCTATAGACTCTTCTCCAATCCGCCTTGTGGTCATAGTTAATGTGCAAATCTAACGTGAACCCCCCATCATTAGGGGGGGCCGAGCACTGCCACCCCCATCATTCATTCACGTACATGTACCTAGGAGGTAGGTACCCGGGTAAATATGTGCCTAAGGTACCTAGGTACCTTACCTAATATATCTCATACTAGGTACCCGCAACCTTGGAAGGCTCCCAAATCCCGCCAAAGTGGGTTATGCGACATGATACGTCCCAGTTTTCTGACTTCTTCGGTGCCTATTGATATGAGCCTCATTGATATATGCGACGACCTCTGTAAACTCGAACAGCACCCCTCAGAGTCTCGGAAGAGAACAGAATGGGAACCATGTATATTGTAGGCCCGTGATGTGTAGCACAAATAATCCTGTATGAACTGCATCAATCGCTTTAGCCTGCACTTGGTGTAAGTAAGATGGCGTTCACACCTCCCCCTCCCACTAAGCTGCCTTTTGTGGTGGTGGCTTTACATCGCCTCGACCGGTCAACTGCGGTCTGTCTGCAGCTGACCGCCCCCTTAATCCTTAGAGCCTCGTCCACTCTACTTAGGTACCTAGTGGAGCTGATCGCATCCAGATAACTGTAAAATGAATGAATCTACATCGGTCACCCATCTCCCTCCTCTTCCAGAGTCACCTACTCGCTTCCCTAGCTCTGGCGCAAATTTCGATAATTCTTTTTGGTCTAGACCCTTTCACCATTAAAAAAGAATTACCAGGTACCTAACCTACCTCAGACACCCAACTACCCTGGCATCTCTCACCTGAGTCGAAATGGAACATGTTGCCGAGGATCATGGTGATGAAATCAGGCTTATCAAAGCTCCCTGCAACAAGGATCTGAAGAAAGAACTTAACAATATCAAGCTTCCAACGAACATTGAAGAGTTCTATGCGTTCCCAGAGAAGTGTGGCTGGGAAGTGACCGAGAAATTCGAACTGAAACCACTCAAAAAGTCCGGACGACAGCGAGATATCATCTTCTTACTGCAGGCATGGCTATTTTTTGGACTGATGAATACCGTTGTTCAAATTAATGGAAACCCATTAGCTAAGCCCAACAAACTACTTAATAGTCTATATCTCTCTACAAAGCATCTCCACGAAAACCTTAGCAAATGGGCCGAATGGCAGGGCAAGCATCAAGATGGCCTAAGATTTCGTATGGTGCAGGCGGGCTGGATCCTCGATTATGCGCGGCAGGTGATACGGAAGACCTGCGCATTCACCGACGGACAGGTCAGATATGAGGTGTCTAAGCCTAACGATAAAACAGCTTTGGTCTTGATGTGCTTCGGAGAGGCATTGTGCCAAGCCAAGGCAGGCATTATGCAGACAAACAAAGTCGAAACCTCTGGCTGGCATGCCGACGATCGTGCCGGATGGGGTCCTCCCAGATACGTTTTCGAACAGATGAATCCGGGAGACAGCCCAAATGGTAGTCTAGCTTGGTGCCCTAGGACGGTACAGCTTCTCAAAGGACAACTGGTCTCAAACGCTACTATGCTAGCCGCTGCATACTATGCTTACAAGACTGCTCGTAGGGACGAAGATCACCAAGCGGCAGGCTGTACTGCCGAGAAGTGTCTGTTCAGGTCCATGGCGACAGACAACAACTACCGAACAAGGCACCTATGCAATAATCCTAGGACTTGCAGGTCAATAGGGCCACAGCAAGACGAGGTCCTAGACGTTCTGAGGAGCGAAAAGAATTCCATCCCTTTGATAAAATTCTCTGCCACCCCTGACAATGAACTGGATTTCAAGATCATAGAATTTGATCTAAGAAGCAACGAGAGCATGGACTTTGTCACGATCTCACATGTATGGTCGGATGGATGGGGTAACGAAGAAGCCAATGAGCTCAATGTCTGCCAGCTTGAGTTCATCAAAAGACAAATAAAACGAGCCACGGAGGATTCTCGCACACCTTTCTGGATGGATACGCTTCTCGTGCCGGTTAAGAAGGTGGGCGAGAAGGAGTTGAAGAAAAAGGCTCTAGGCCAGATTTTCGACATTTTTGATGCTTCTTCCCATACTATTATCTTGGACAATGGCCTCTCTCAGATGGAAATGGGTGACAAGCCTGCCGAAACCGCAATGAAAATTCTATCTAGTGTGTGGATGCGACGTTTATGGACACTTCAGGAAGCCTACTTGAGTCGGAATATTTATATTGCTTTCGACGAGAGGGAATTGGTAGATTCCAGTGTAATTGGTCTCGACGAAATCGAGAAGGACCTCGATATCCGCATTGCTGATAGTGCCACCTCGGGGATCATTCGTATGATAAGAGAACAACTGTCCTCCATAATTATGGGAGAGGAGCGTCGGGAGAGGAACAGTAATGAACAACGACGGCAGAATAAAAAGATCTTGAGAGAGAAGGCGGCAACTGTGGTGGCCAATGCATGGCGAGCTGCCCGTTGGAGAGTATGGTACCCGAAACTACTATGAAAAGAAAACAAGTTAATTCTTTGCAGACAACAAGCAAGGCGGAGCACGAGGTATTGGCCCTGGCCACGCTTCTTAACCTGGAAGCACGCGAAATCGAAGATGCTGGCCTTGACGAACCCCTCCGAGAAGGTGTGCCTGAGGATGTCAATAAGCTCGAAAGACTTGTGCAGATCTTTTGGGAAGAGTATAATCGGAAATACAAGAACTCTATTCCATCGGGCATGATATTCCTACCAGGCGAAAAACTGAACATTCGTGGATTTGGTTGGGCTCCTAGAACATGGTTATCAGCTCATGAGCTTGACTACCCGGATCCTCTCAGCTTCGGGAGTAGAGGCACCGCCTTATATCCAGGGGATGGCCTCAGGGTTAGCTATCCTGGATTTCTGTTGCATCCCGATTCCTCAAGTGTTCGCGGCAAGATCCTAGGTACAACAGCAAAGACTGATCGGCAGGGCAACGAAGAAAAGTTCTCTTTCCCTGTTGACCGAAGTCTAGATGAATGGTATAGCTTCACTCGAGCTGATGATCGCAATAGTGGCCCGTTAGATAGGCTCAAGTCAGAGGATGCACGATTGGCGATAATCTTATCGCGGCCACGACCTAGGGAGTATCCCCGTGAAATCGCTCTCCTGGTTGAGATATACAGGACGGAATCTCCGAGGACAAACGATAGCTCTGATGAAACAAGCGACCCGAATGAAGTTCACTACTACTGTCGAATTATACATCGCATTATGATTTGGAGGGAATCCAACCAAGGGAAGACAGCAGATGAAAAGATGAGGTTCAAATACGGCAACTATAAGGAACCCGAGAATACAACCGTCTGTCTCGGTGAGGTTCTCCCTTCAACACAGCGCTGGTGGGTTGATGGGTATGTAAAGGGGAATGTCACAGAAAGAAACTCCCAGGAAGGCTCTGGGAGATTCGCACTGCTTTCTCGAACTTCAACCTTTTTGAACTGGGCTACGGGGGGTTCTTAGCGGGAGTACTTAACAATGACCATGTTTCACATGGTATTTCGTCGATTGGGTATTGAGTACATGCGTTTTCCCCTTAAATGGGACAGATAGAGACGTTTCATATTGTAGACACGGCTAATTATTACCAGATACCTACCTACGTATAATGGATTCAATTTGTGGTGGAAAAGTTAACTCGTCTTACATAGTAACAATTGAATTTCCCCCTTTTCGTACAGGTCTTAATTTCATCAATCCCAGTCCGGCCGTAAAGATAAACTCGCGGTAAATTTAGCAGTCTCCAAGCCAGTGTCGGGAGTAGCAAATGAGTAAGGCGTCCCTGGACGCGACGAATTCTCTGAAGCTCCAATACTCTGGCTAGTAGTATCGGAACGATCATCCAACTCTTCGTTTGCATGTCTTTCAATAGAGCTATCCGCACCAGGCCTAGGGTGAGATGTAAACTGCGTTGGCTCCCCTGTGTTGCCATCCGATGCCCCCCCATCCGCTCGATGTTGCGAACGAGAATTTCCTCCGGTTGCAATCATTGGCGTCTTGCCTTTGATATCTGGTTCGGCAACTGTATGCAGGTCATACCGGGGAATCATAGACCTTGGGCATAGACGCTTTGCGGATTCTTTAAATCTTTGCTGGTCATACCGTGTTTTTGACCGATCGCCTGCGGTGTTCCACCACTCGTATTCCTCATCCCGCCACTTACCCGGGAAGTATTCATGAGCGAGAGTCTCCGCGCCGCAATCAGGGTGTGTTATCTCCAGATCCATAAGCCCATCCATTGTCTTACGAGTAGAAATGGCGTCGAGGAGAGTAAGGGGTAAGTTCCGATGTCTTGGGTCTTGCTTTAGAGTGGCAAGGGAACTATTGTGTACAAATCCAATGGCTGCGTTCAATAGGAGATACCAGTTGCGATCTCGCAAGTCAGCTAAGAAGACGAGGAGACATAACCACAAGGCTACTTGAACAACAACCCATACGATGGTGAAGACGAAGCCTCCTGGTATGCCCATTATTAATTTAGATCGTCGGCTGGATGAGGGTGAGTCAAATCTCGCCCACAGTCGCCGGTTCCATGGTGAGTCCACGGTAGCTAAATGTTCGAGGTTGAGACAGCGTCCTCCACCCTTAATGATCATGATATCCCGAGAACCATTGCCAGCAGTCAATGCATAATTGTTGGTCGAAGTTTGTTTCGGCGGCAACTTCTCTGCTGTCCACTGGGGCAAACACCCCATGATCATGGCTAAAATGGTTCCAGCGCCAGTGACAACTAGGACTCCCCATTCTTGGCCCCTTGTCAAGACTGTTGGAATTGCTGCAATTATCATTTGGAGGATCATGACACAGACTCCTGAAGTATGGAGAGAGTTCCAGCTAAAACTCGTCGATCCGTTGGAATTGGTTTCTGCTTCGTAAACGGCGATGCGTATGGCGTTGTCGTTCAACGGTTCTCGAGAACGAATCCACAACTCGTGATCTCTAGCAATTCGACCAATGACCCAGTTTCTGTTCGTTCGATGGTAACCAGACGTCAAATTAAAGACCTTGATCTGGTGATCGGGAGGAGGCAGTAGCCTACCATCTCCAAAGACATCCAGCCAACAAGAGAGAGCATAGCCAACCCATCCGAAGGAAAAGCATACCGGCGAGTACGCCTTTCCCGTTGTCTGAGCCAATGCTGCTCGGACAACATCAGCCCCAAAGACCATGAGAACAGTAGTCACGATAGCAACTGGACTTGCCCATTTTAGGGCGAAACCGCCATCCACCTGTCCATTGAGCGATTGCTGCTCGTTCGAGGTGAGCGTCTGCCAGCGTGGTTTTTGCACGAAACTTCGAGTTGATAAAATCATTTTGACATAACTACCTAGATAGGTAGTTCAATACAATAGATAATTTCCACTAGAAAGCGCTTCCCAGTAGAATGTTAAAAATGGGCTTGAAGTGAAGAGGAGAGATAAGTAAGAATAGAAATAAGCACTAATAGATATGGGCTCGTGCCATGATCCTGTTACTACCAAGCAGGTATACATAATGACTGTGCCTTAGGCGAATCATGTCTCACATTCAAATTGCGCTGATACACTGCCTACAGGATATGACGTGTCAGAAATCATATGTTGTGAAACCACACTCGGTGAATATATATGTACCTAGGTACCCAGTAGCCTAACCTAGGAAATTTCGAGGCTATCGCCCATTCTACTACTCCGTTCAGCTTTCCGTGAACGGGTACGTACCTGGGTGGTGGTAGGGTGGCCCTAGCACGGCTCCGGGAATTTGCCTGCTTAGAATCCAAGGGTGGTAAACATAGGTACCGTAATTGTACGGCTCAAACAAATGGTACCTTAGGTACCTTGTAAGTACACAGCTTTATTTCAGTTGAGCGTCCAGATGATTTCATACGCATTAGAAAAAGAGCTACAAAGTTACCAATTACTACTTAATGCATAGAAGTGGTATATATCCAATTAAAAGTTGTTGAGTGGTTTGTTGAAAGCTGGCGATGGCCATTTTCACTCATATACCCCATAAATACCTACTATTACTTTAGGAGGTAGGTACATAATCGGAGTCTCTGAATCGCCGGCGCCGCGCCACTGGAGCGTCGTCGTGGCCATGACTACCTATCTGGAGATGGATAGGTAGGTGGTTGATAAATGTTAAGAAAGAAGTTTGATACTTAAGATTCAGGTGCTTGTGTTTTGGGGTGTCTGTCAGGCAGGAGGATAAGACTCACTGGTTCCTCCATGGCTTAGATTGTGGCCTTTGTCTTGGCTTCCTGTATGTACACAGGGCCTTGTAGCCCCTTAGGTTCACAGATCTTTATTTTCCTTCCCATGTGGTTGGCATCGTGACAGTGTTACACCTAGGGTGGGTTTTGGCAGAATCCAATTCAGACACGCTTTGGGCTTGTCTCGCGATCTTCACCTCAGCTTCTCCTTCTCACGGTCGGTGGACGCAGCTTGTCAGCCTGCTGATTTGATCACTTCACAACGCACCAGAGTTTAACCCTTCATACTTTGACAGACTTGTCAGAGGCCTTTTGGCTCTTGGCCACTTAGATGAGCAGGTGGCTTGCTTGGCCTGAATAGGGGAGCCGATGCAAGATAACAAAGGACCTCAATGAGATCAACGGCCATAGCGTCGTTATATATGCGTGTTTTAATTCGTGTCGTGATACACGTATTGTTATTTACCTACGTAGTATAGGGAATGTAAGAGTCATCCGGTCTAAAATCCCACGCCGGTATCTGAATATCATCATACATCATATTCAAGAGAACGTCATCCATGAGCCAGGGCTCCAACTCAATCTCAGGGGTACCGTTCATCTCATTACCCTCAGCCCCACTCTTCGGCGTCGGAAATGCAACAGCAGCACCTTGGGGCGCGTTCTGTGGCAGCTCGGCCAGGAACAAGGCCTTGATAGCCCGGATGAGATGCCCCACCTTGAAGAAGAGCCCTCTTCGCGGCCCGTCCGCGTCCACGATGCCCAAGGCCGCCGGCACACTCTCGGTGAACTCGCAGAAGCGATCTAGGATGGCGAACACGTCGGCCCGTCGCCTCACCTCCTCTAGATCCCATCCCGGCTCGTCGAGGGTTGCGAGCTTGAATAGCACGACTAAGCACTGCGAGAATTGAGAGAATATGTCTACGTTGACACCGATGCAGTCGTGAACCGGCCATGCGAAAAAGATCGCCAGCCAGTTTTCGATGGCACGGAGGGCTGAGTCTAAGTCTTGCAGCCGGTGGAAGTTCGATAGGCAGGTCTGATCCGGCACTTTCGGTTTGCCGAATAGAGATTCCCTGATCTTAATCTCGGTATAGTTCAGATAGAATTGGGTATGCCCTAGATATGATTAGATTTCGCTCGGTTGCTAGTGGGACGGGGACCTGACTGTCGGATCCGAACTGAGTCGGCAAGCTCTGTCGAATCTCATTGAGTTGTCTCAAAAGGGCAGCAGTTAACATCGTTGATTGTGTTTTTGAACTTTCACCCCCTGCTGGATCGCTTGCGGAAGGGCGAGTGAGCTGGTATGTAATTATTTGACATTTAACCTGGGTGGCTAGGACGATGTCCAATGGCGTCTCTCTTCCTTCGCAGAGAAGACGGAGACAGTCGTCCATATATGGCGACCAACGAAGGGGCTCTGTTTTTCTATACGCCGACCAAGTGCTAATTGTCTGAAGTTAGCAGATTATAAAAGGGTATCTGCCTTTTTGCTCGAAAGGAGAATACTTACGCAGATGTAAGGTGATATAGGGCGATAATAGCGCGGCGTTCTTCCATAGTCCGAGGACGCTGTGTCGTGGGTTGGGCTAGAAGTCGACTACGCCGTGGCGGGTTCGAAGGGGAATCTTGATGAATACCCAGCTCGAAAGCAAGCGACACGGCTAACTGGGAAAGCATGCACATGAAAGGCTTCTCCTTTTTGAAATAATGAGACCTATTCTCGAAGTTAGCCAAGCCGACTTATTACGCATCGGTCGTCGAGAAACAGACCAAGAAGCAAAACAGATGACACCAAGGAGAAGGTCGAGATCCATTAGATGTTGCGATACTATTCTGTGTGATATGATATGCCAGATGGTTTCCTCTATCGCAAACTGCTGTGAGGTGACTTTAGTCGTTAACGATATCATGACGAGCCAGAGAAAAGGCTTCTGGCGACGGAACTCAGAAGCACTCGTCGTGGCAGGAATGTGGACAAATGGAAATAGAGAGACGAAAGCGCGGCGGAAGAGATCCAGTTGGTCTTCCGCCATTCTGTCAGGCACCTGGTGCGTGGATATGTCTTCGAGGATGGGTGAACGTGATACTTCAGGGGTAGCTGGGCGTAGCAGATGAATGACACTTGCGGTAGTGTCTATCATGACGTCTGGATTCTGGTGTGCTGGCGTCGGTGAGGTAGAGCCACCGTATCTGCCTGTTGATTGCGGTGTGTACCGTTGGGACTCGTCATGAATCTGCTTCTCGACAGCCTGAGAACGTAGGAGGGTCACCAGATCGTCTAGTTTTTCCTCAAGCCGCGAAGCTATGGGCGGAGCCGGAGGTTGTGTAGTAGGCGGTGGCGTCTGGGCTTTACGCTTACGTACAGCTAATGCTGGCTCGCAAGCTTTCCCAAGGCGATGGCATCGCTCACAGGCTGACCCATCAGACCGATAGAAACACTTGCACTTGGCACGGGAACAACCCGCGCATGCACGCCCATATGGCGCTGGACTGCATGCGGAGGAACTCGTTGCCGAATCCGATACCATCTCAAGGCCACTCAGGGATGAAGCCGGGTCCCGACCGAGCATCCCGTTGATATCTACTGGCAATTTGACGTAGATCGGATTCCAACAGGAAGTCCCCGGCAATTGGCGTCGCTAAGGTCGCGTAAAGCGCAGCTGAGATGCCGAAGGCCGCGGGTTTGAGATACGAACTCCACGGATTTAAATAATCACCGGGATTTGATCGAAACCCGCGGACTTGGTAGAGCCCCACAGTAGCTCCCTGCGTAATCCGAATAGGGGAAACCCGCGGAATTGTCAGAAGACCCCTATATTCTACGAAACGACTCATAACTACGACACGATGGCTTATAGTATATATATGTCGGTCATCTTTGGTCGACTGTTGGAATCTCCTACCATGTACAGCATCAACATAAACGAACACAAACGGCACAGTCTAGCTCATCTTCACTGTACATACATACAGTTTGCTCCATCATCACCTAGAACCAAAACTAAAACCACTACATCGCAATGGCTATTAGTTTCTTCAGACAGGCCTTCGCTGGAAAGCCGACCTTCACCGAAACCGATATGCCGGACTTGACGGACAGGGTAAGTCTGCTTTACTGCTCTATCGACGGAGCCACGGCCTAAAGGAGCGTCCCCTTTACTAAGCGTTTTACCAGGTCATCATCGTTACCGGAGCGAACTCCGGCATTGGCAAGGAAGCAGCCCAGATCCTCTACTCCAAGAACGCCAAGGTCTACATGCTGGCACGATCCGAGGAGAAGACGCAGCGAGCCATCGACGAGATCAGGGCCGCCGTGCCCCAGTCGGCCGGCGACATGATCTACATCCGGCTCGACCTCGCCGACCTGCAGAGCGTCAAGGCCTCGGCCGAGGAGTTCCTCCGCCGGGAGACGAAGCTGCACCTCCTGTTCAACAACGCGGGCCTCGGGTACCCGGAGAGGGGGTCCACGACGAAGCAGGGCTACGAGCTGACCCTCGGCGTGAACTGCATCGGCCCGTTCGCCTTCACCAAGCTGCTGACGCCACTGCTCGTGTCGACGGCCAAGACGTCCCCCGCCAACGCCGTCCGCGTGGTCTGGACCTCGTCCTCGGCGGCCGAGGGCACGAGCCCCAACGGGTTCGTCGAGAAGCTGCCCGACATGGCGAAGAAGGGGTCCGTCGAGCAGTACTTCACCAGCAAGCTGGGCAACTACCTGCAAGCCGCCGAGTTCGCCGCCCGCCACAGGGCCGACGGCATCGTGTCCGTGTCGCTCAACCCGGGCAACCTCGACTCCGATTTCTGGCGCAGCATGGGCCCCGTCATGCTGTGGTTTCTTCGCAAGCTGCTGCTCTCCCCCACCATCTACGGCGCCTACACGCTGCTGTTCGCGGGTTGTTCGCCCCAGGTTACCCTCGAGAAGTCTGGCCGGTTTAGTAAGCTACCCCCCCTTATTATCTGACGCCTGGCAGGATGGGGCTAACCGTGAAATAGTCGCTCCGTGGGGAAGGTTTTGGAATGTCTCGAGTGCGATGGTGAAAGCATCGAAGACCAAGTCGGAAGGCGGCACTGGAGTCGCGCGGGACTTCTGGGCGTGGACTGACGCCCAGGTTAGCCTGCACATTTGAGTGCTGGATGATACATTGAATGGACGCGTCTTGGAAGATCCGAGTTGAGTTAATATTTTAGGCTTGTTATACGCCATTTGCTTTATAATATCTCTTATACTGTTACGAAATCATAGATTAGCTTTTTATACCAAGTAATGCCCTTTTCAACTTTCTTCTCTGGTAGTGATGTGATGACCGCTTCTCAAATACAGTATTATAGAATAAGTTGAGGTTAATTACCTAGGTAGGTATCTTTGGGATAATCCAAAGAATGCACAACTATGCCATGCCCAAATCTATTTCCATGAGTTTAAAAGGTAGATATGTAGAGCCATACGTCTTATGAATTTGATAACTGTGGTGTTCGAGGTAGGTATTTACCCCTATACCTCTAGTCACGTGGGTAGAGTAGGTTCACTTGCTCACACAGCAACAATGCGTCTTCTCAAGTTTGTGCGAGCGTGTTTGTCGTTCTGTCGTTCCTTCCCTTTGAAGCCATTTCATGTATGCGTTATATACCTAATTAAGGTCCTACCTACCATCTCTAAATCTCCCATATCGTGGAATTGTAAGGCATCCATGGAGCAGTAGTTTAGCTCATTCCTCTCCCATGGCTATGGGGTAAGGAAAGACCCGGGTGCAAATCTCCGGTGGATGCAAATTTTTTACACCGACGTTCGTCGATTCACGCCTACCTGGAGGTGTTTTCTTTTTTCTTTTTTTTTTCCCTTTTTTTAGTTTTTAATTTTCTTTTCTCCTCCCCCCTTTCCCACCCCCCATTTATGAACGGCACGTAGGTAGATAGATATGCCTGAGAAATTAACTAAGCCCATTCTTTTTTCTTCTAATTTGAATATATCTAAAAGGGAATTGTATTGTATAGATGTTTATTGTTAGGTGATGATTGAAACGAGTATTTACCTACTTTGGGATTATTGTCGATACCAGATATTAGTGATTGTGAAGACAGGCATCTAGGAATCCGATTTTGGGAGCTAGCTAGTAGAGTAGTGATCTATACCTACCTTCTATTTCTCGGATGAGCTCGTGCCAAGAGGTAGGTATGCAGTTGAAGAACTCGTGAAAGGGTTTACGAAGTAGTATAGATCGACGACGTGTATAACTAAAACTATTTAAAACTATCCCTATATCCCCCTTCAGTTGGAATACTATACCACTAGTAAGCAATCCTAGATAAATTTAGCTTACATCATGAATATTCCGGATAAACAAAAACCGCCGGGTGCGTGTTCTGGCACTATCCGTATCGGAACTACTGCAATCAAGTCGCATTGGATTCAAACATCCTAAGTGAACAAATCTGAAAGACGTCTAACGCCTTGATGGAGGAGTTGAGGTATCAGTGAAAGAGCATCCTACATTGGCAGCAGATCTCACCTCATCCCATCTCAATCTGATTAGCTGAAAATGGAGATGGCCGGAGCGCATATCATGGGGAGCACATGTCAGATTTCATGCAGTCAATGTCGGGTTAGCCAATGGATTTCGAAGGGCCGAGCCTGGGAAAAAAGGAGGCTCGTTATCAGTCGATGAGACAGCGCCATTTCGTAACCTCGCCTACCAACCTACCTGTCATCCTTCTACTACCACGCGGGGTGGGGGAAGACCCTGGATACCTTGAATCCGCCCGTATCGAAGAGGATTTGCTTACGCCGCGTGGCGAACTTTTAATGATAAAAGGGCGGCGCGCGTGGGGAGGATTCCGCTACGGGCCCGTGGGGTGCGAATCGTGAAGCGGTCCGGGGTGTTTCGGGCCGCCCTGGGAGATTTCCGAATTGGGAGTCTTACCTGCATCCCAATCAACGCCGTTTGAACTCCGTGATGCCTGCTTGCCTCTCATGTAGAGGGGTCTAGAGTGATACTTGTCTCAAAACTTGTTAGTCAGATCGGAAGGATGCGTGGGCAGGGCGAGACGGCCTATCTGAGGCGGTTTCAGCGCGAGCGAGGCTAAGGATGTCGATCGGGTCGAGGCATCAAGGAGTTAGATCGGGCTCAAACTTGTCCTATCTCGAATTCGTCTCACCGTTACAAGACCGGTATCTGCGGGAGAACGGAAGAAGCGTCCTAGGAACGAGGGTGTTGCAAAATATGACAGCAAAGTACGGACCGCCCTCTTCCATACCCGTGGTTTCTCGCCACCCGCTTCCTGGACACAGAGACAGATAAAATAATTCCAGGGCACGGCTCATTTTTGAACATCTCCGCCTCGAGTATCCCGATCATCACACGGGGACAATTTAAAATCCAGCCCATCGTACGATCATACGAGCTTAGGTTCTCGTCTGACTATCATCCAACAATTGTTCACCATGCCTAGCGTCCTGAGGAACGCTAGCGCGTCGTCGTCCGCCTCCGAAGGCGAGACGCCCGGCACCAGTGTCGGCTCTAGCGTGAACGGCGACGTAAACAGCGACTACCCAGCTGTTAACTTCCCCGACTACGCAGAGAAGCCTCTGGATGAGCAGTTGGAACCAATTGCCGTTATCGGCATGGGTGAGTTAGAGTATCCCAATATGCCAGCTTCGATGAGCTAACCGACCTGTAGGCTGCCGCCTCCCTGGAGATGTTCGATCGCCGGCCGAGTTCTGGGACATGATGATTAACAAGAAGACCGGCAGAACCGAAAAAGTCCCTTCCACTCGTTTCAACATCGATGCTCACTTTCACAAGAACAACGACCGTCCGGGGAGTTTTGGTGTTTACGGTGGTTATTTCTTACATGATGACCTGTCTGACTTCGACCCCGGTCTATTTGGCATAACGCCCATTGAGGCCATGTGGATGGACCCCCAACAACGCAAGCTTCTCGAAGTCTGTTATGAAGCTTTGGAGTCGGGCGGTATTTCTCTCGATGCTATTTCCGGCACTCGCACTGCCGTTTTCGCTGCCAGTTTCACTGCCGACTGGCAGCAAATGTCCTTCAAGGAGCACTCGTTCCGACACAGCTTAGCTGCCACCGGTGTTGATCCCGGTATTATTAGTAACCGTATTAGCCACGTCTTTAACCTGAACGGTCCTAGCATAGTCGTAAACACGGCTTGCTCGTCATCAGTATATGCCTTACACAATGCCTGCAACGCCCTGCGGAACAAAGAGGCCGAGGGTGCCATCGTGGGTGGTGTTAACCTTATCATTACCGTCGACCAGCACATGAACACGGCTAAGCTCGGTGTCTTGTCGCCTACCTCGACATGCCACACCTTCGATGAGAAAGCAAATGGTTACGGCCGTGCTGATGCTGTTGGTGCTGTTTACCTCAAGCGTCTTTCTGATGCTATCCGCGATGGAGACCCGATCCGTGGTGTTATCCGATCCACCGCTGTCAACTCCAACGGCAAGGTCCCTGCAGTTGGTATTACCCACCCGAACCGCGAGGGCCAGGCCGACGTTATTGCCCATGCCTACAAGCGTGGAGGAGACCTTGACCCTCGTCTTACTGGTTACTTCGAGTGTCACGGAACTGGTACTTCTATCGGTGACCCTCTCGAGGTGAACGCTGTCGCCATGGCGATGAACAAGAACCGCAAGGCCGGCGAAGAGCCCCTGTGGATCGGTGCCGTTAAGACCAACATTGGTCACAGCGAGGCTGCAAGTGGTCTGTCAGCGCTCATCAAGGCCATCCTGACTGTCGAGCGTGGTATTATCCCGCCTACCCGTGGCCTCGTGACCCCGAACCCCAAGATCAAGTGGGATGAATGGAAGGTCAAGGTCGTTACTGAGCCTACCCCTTTCCCGGCACACCTGCCTGTGAAGCGTGTGTCCATCAACAGTTTCGGATACGGAGGCACTAACGCCCACATCATTGTCGAGGATGCTGAGTCTCTCCTTGGACGAACTCAGAGCTACAAGTATATCGACAGCAACGAGCCCCGACGGCTCCTGGCCCCTCGCCGAGCCGCTCTCCGCAAGCGTCCTTTCCTATTGCCCTTCTCGGCCCATGACAAGGCTACCCTCAAGCGCAACATTGATGCCCATGGACTTGTTGTCGACAAGTACAACTTGCTCGATCTCTCCTACACCCTTGCCAACCGAAGGAGTATTCTCCAGAGCAAGGCTTTTACCGTCGCCAGTCACATTACCGTTAACGACATGTTCAAGAACGTGGCCGCCTCGTTCAGCTTCGCAGAGAAGAAGACCGTCCACCAGATCGGTTTCGTTTTCACTGGACAGGGTGCTCAATGGGCCCGTATGGGTGCTGAATTGATGGAGTACAGCCCACGCTTCCTTAGGTCCATCCGCGTCCTCGACCTTGCCCTCGAGGAGCTTCCTGATGGACCGGAGTGGTCGATTGAGGACGTCCTCCTTGAGCCTGCCGAAAGCTCACGTGTCGGCGAGGCCGAGTTCTCTCAGCCTCTCTGCACTGCTATCCAAGTCGCTATCGTGCAGCTACTTGAGTACTGGGGAATTCGCCCTACGGTCACCGTCGGTCATTCATCTGGTGAAATTGCTGCTGCGTACGCTGCTGGTTTGATTTCGGCCCGGGAAGCTATCACCGTCGCCTACTACCGTGGAAAGGTCACACGTGACGTCAACACCAACGGCGCTATGATGGCTGTTGGTCTTGGTGCGGATGCCGTCAAGCCCTACCTCTCTGGCGTCGAGGGCAAGGTTGTCGTTGCTTGCCACAACTCTCCGTCCGGTGTCACCCTCAGTGGAGATGCCGATGCTTTGGACATCGTTAAGACCAAGCTTGACAGCGCCAGCATCTTTGCTCGTATTGTCAAGACGAACGGCAAGGCGTACCACTCTCACCACATGGCTCCGGTGTCTTCCAAGTACGAGAAGCTTGTCATTGCGGCGAAAGACCACTTGGCATTCGACCTACCTACCCCCACGACTGCCAAGATGGTGTCTTCCGTCACCAACGCCGTCATCCCGGAGATGACTGTCTTAGACCACGCCTACTGGAGTGCCAACTTGCGAAGCCCTGTGCTATTCAACCAAGCCGTCCAGACTATCCTAACCACCAAGGAGTTCGAGAATGTCGATCTTTTCATCGAAGTTGGCCCTCACTCTGCCATGGGTGGTCCCATCAAGCAGATCAAGGCTGAGCTGAAGTCTGAGAAGTTGGAGTACCTCCCCACTCTCCTGAGGGGAACTGACTCTGCTGTCCAACTTCTGAAGCTTGCAGGTGAGATGTTTAACCGCAGCTACCCCTTGGACATGGAGCGTGTCACGAGCGCGTATGTTGAGCAGAGATCGCGCAAGGGCAAGCAGACCTCTACCAGAGGGTCAGTCATTGTCGATCTGCCTCCCTACCAGTGGAACTACTCTCGTCCATTCTGGGCGGAGAGCCGTGCCAGTCGCGAACAGCGTCTGCCGAAGTTCCCTCGCCACGATGTACTCGGACAGCTTGTCATCGGATCTTCCTTGGCTGAGCCCACCTGGAGAAACGTTCTCCGGACTCGTGACCTGCCGTGGTTGAAGGACCACTTCCTCGGTGGCGAATCCGTGTTCCCTGCAGCCGGATACTTCTCCATGGCGGTTGAGGCTATTACCCAGCTCAACGAAATGAGCGCCAAGCCCGTTGAGATCGACAGCTACGTGCTGCGAGACGTGTCTATCAAGAAGGCTCTCGTTACACCTGATGATGACGATGGAATTGAAGTCCTACTCACCATCCGTCCCTCTGTATTCGGAGAGGCGGAGTCGAAGACTACCTGGTGGGACTTCAGCGTCTCGTCCATCGACAGTGACAACGTGGAGAAGGAGCACATGGCCGGTAGTGTTAGCATCAACACTCATCCCCGTGGAAAGGCACCCCGAAAGGCACCCCAGTTCCCGCAGCGTGCCAGTGGTAAGGCCTGGAACCAGGCCCTACGCGAGGTTGGATTTGACTACGGCCCAACTTTCCAGGATATGGATGACATCAGATTTGATGGCAAGAACTACGCGGCCAGCTGCACCACCAACATCAAGCAGGTCGTCGATGAGTCGCTAGGCGAGTCCAGATATGTTTTACATCCGGCAGTCGTGGACTCGACCCTGCAACTCAGTATCGCTGCAATTTATGCTGGTCGTACCAGCGCTATGGATTGTGGTGTCGTGCCCGTCCAGGTCGACGAGGTCACCATCTGGCCCCCGACCAAGGAGCAGCTTGAGACTCAGAAGGCGACCGCCTACGCCTGGGTTGACCGGCGAGGTATCCGATCCTTCGAGAACAGTGTCCAGATGACCGCTGCTGATGGCAAGATGGTCATGGAGATTATCAACGTGCGCACTACCAGCTACGAGGCTGCCGTTCCGCAGAAGGCAGAGAGCGCACTGAAGGAGGCACCTTATGGTACTATGGCCTGGATGCAGGATTTTGACAGCCTCACGGCTGACGAGGACATCGCTACCTTGACCGCATCCGACCTGGTGAACCTGGCCTTGTTCAAGTACCCTAACAAGAAGGTAATCGAGGTAGGATCGAAGTATGCACCGGCGCTTCTACAGAAGAACCCACAAGCGACCTACATGGCCATTGTCACGTCCGATGAGGAGCTGGAAGCCGCCAAGGCAGCCACCGCCGGATATCACAATGCCAAGGTTACGAAGCTTGACCTTGCCGAGGAAGCAGAGGGACAGGGCCTGAAGCCAGGCTCATACGATATTTTGATCGCTGCTGACGGAACTCCTTCGCTCGTCAACATCCTTTCCAAGCTTCAGGGCACTGTTAAGGCCGGTGGACACGTTGTCTACGACGCCCCTGCTGCTGGCACTGCCCTCTACGAGGCTGGCTTCGCCAACTTCAGCAAGATTGTCAAGGGAAGCTCCGGCACCGCAGTTTGCCACACTGGAGCTCTTGGCAGCAGCGTGAAGTCTACCTCGGGCCACGAGGTTCAACTCGTCTACCGCGCCGCCCAGTCTCCGATTGTCTCGCAGGTCAAGAGTGCCCTGGAGTCTCTTAGCTGGAATGTCACGGTCACTGGCCTGAAGGACTGCATCGACGCGCCCGTATCCGAGCATGTCATCTTGCTCGCCGACTTCGAGGGCCCCACTCTGTTCACCGTAACTGAGTCGGAGTTCGCTGCCATTCAGAACATCATCAAGTCGGCTGCGTCTCTTCTATGGGTCAACCCCTGCGGCATCCTCAACGGCAGCAAGCCTGAGTTTGCCATGACCTCCGGTCTTGCCAGAGTTATCACGGCCGAACAGGCTTCGCTTGACTTCAGGACCTTGAGCATCGACGTTGACACTGTTGAGCCGCGCCAAGTTGTGGAATCTATCAAGAAGTTTGCCCAGCAGCAGCTTGTCAAAGAGGAGGAGATGCATGAGCGCGAGTTCGCCGTTGCCAACGGAAAGACCTACATCAGCCGTCTTGTTCGCAACGACAGCCTGAACAGCGTCTTCACTGCGGCTCAGACGACCGAATCCGCTAGCTTCTCTCCTGAGGATCGTCTCACTGGTAAGGTCCTTAAGAACAAGGTTGTCTTCCAGCAACAAATCGAAAGCGAGGACGATGTCAAGCCTGGTCACGTTGAGGTGCAAGTGCTATACAGCGGCTTGACTAGAGAAGGTGTTCGCGTCATCACCGGAGCTGACTACCCGACCACCTTCAGCCACGAGATTGGCGGTATTGTAAAGAAGGTCGGATCGGGTGTCCAGTCCCTCAAGGTCGGTGACAAGGTCGTCGGCTTCAACTCGGACAAGTTTTCTAGCTACCAGCAAGTTCCGGCCACCCTACTCCAGAAGATTGATGCTGGAGATGATATGGCCGCTGCGGTAAGCACCTTGGTGGCTTACGCCGCGGCTTTGCACGGTCTCGAGACTCTTGCACAGGTCAAGGCAGGAGAAACAGTCCTCATCCTACAGGGCACTGGCACCAGCGGTATTGCCGCCATCAAGATTGCTCAGCTCAAGGGTGCTCTCCCCTACGTCGTAGTCGAGACTCAGGAAGAGGCCGACTATCTCCGCAGCCAGCTCGGCCTCGACGCTACGCACATCATCAAGTCTTCGACAGGCCTTGTCTCCGAGCGTCTCCAAGAACTGACGAACGGCAATGGAGCGGATGTTGCATTCAGCGCCGGCCATGTCGACCCTGCCGCTGCTCGCGAGGCGTGGCGATGCATCGCTCGTTTCGGCCGCTTCCTGGACGGAGGCCGAAAGAACGTGTTGAGCCGAAACGCGCTCGACACTGTTCCGGTTCAGCGAGGCGCCAGCTACCTGCCTTTTGATATCCTTGACATCTACGAGGCTCGCCCCGAGATCATCTCCACCCTGCTGCCGACCATCGTCCGTATGTTTAAGCAAGGATCGATTGTGGCTCCTGGTCAGGTCCAGTCCGTCAACCTAGCGAACCTCGACCAGGCTGTCTCCGACTTCTCCGACTCCTTCGGCGCAGTCAAGCCGGTCGTTCATTACGAACGATCCGAGGCGCAGATCCAGACCCTGCCGACACGATCCCCTCTCAAGTTCAGCCCCGAGTCTACTTACCTGCTCGTTGGTTGCTTGGGTGGTCTTGGACGTAGTCTGACGTCCTGGATGATGGAATCTGGTGCACGACGATTCACTTTCCTCTCCCGTTCTGGAGCTGACTCCAAGTCTGCTGCCAAGCTTGTCAGCGACATTGAAGCTGCTGGTGCTATCGTACAGGTAGTTAGGGGTGACGCTACCTCTGCGGCTGATGTAGCCCGCGCTGTTGCAGGTGTTTCACCCAAGCACCCGATCAAGGGTGTTGTCCACGCTGCTATGGTCCTCCGAGTAAGTTTCCCCGGTCCAGATATGATGAGATATAGACTAATAAGAATTAATAGGACGGTCTTTTCCACTCCATGTCTTTCCAGAACTGGAAGACGTCTGTGGAGCCTAAGATTCTGGGTGCCCAAAACCTCCACACCGTTCTCTCGGACTTGCCTCTTGACTTCTTCCTCATGACCAGTTCCGTCTCCGGAACGCTCGGTACTCCGGGTCAGTCCAACTACTCTGCTGCCAACGCTTACCTCGACGCCCTTGCCCGCCACCGCACGGTCGCAAACAAGGCCGCCGTCTCCGTTATCCTACCTATGGTTCTCGGTGTTGGTGTCGTAGCTGAGAACACCGAACTTGAGGAGTCCCTCAAGCGCAAGGGAATGTACGGTATTGATGAGGAGCACCTCCTTGAGTCTTTTGAGGCGGCTATCCACTCCCAGATCACCAACAGCGCCACGGACCACATCGTCGTTGGCCTTGACCCCTCCAAGCTCCAGAAGGCCGTCAACGACGCTGGCGCTGCCGACAGCTTCTGGGTTGAGGACATCCGCTTCAGCCACGTTGTCCACGACATGAACTCGTCCGCCGATGACGCCGCAGGTGCCGGAGGACAGAGCATCCTGGCGACTATGAAGGCTGCGGCAACTCCTGCTGAAGCCATCGGCGCTGTGACGGAGCACTTCATCGGCAAGCTAGCTCGCATGTTGCTGCTCGACCCCGAGGAGTTCGAGCCGGATGTCAAGTCCATCGCCGACTACGGTATCGACAGTATGATTGGTGCCGAGCTGCGAAACTGGATCTTCAAGGAGTACCGCATGGACATTCCATTCCAGCAGCTTCTTGGACCTACATTGACCATTACCAAATTTGCGCACCAAGTCTGTTCAAACAACGGAATTGCCTTGTAACATCTCTTAGAAAAACAGTAATAGATATAGATTCCTTTTGTTCATAGTCAATGTTTTGGTTTTTCTATCAAATAATTATATAGAATCAAATAAACACGTTAAAATTTACTGGTTTGATGTCTGATGAATCTCGTTTCATTTGATCAAACGCGGACGCGTAACTTTTCGTGGAGAAGAACAAACGTCCACGGATCACGCTACCAAAAAGGATTTTCCATAAGGCCCCTTTTTCAGCTGTCCAGCAGCTGCTGGAAGGTGAGGTACCTGGGGTAGCTGGTCTGACAGCTGCGAGATAATGATAAGGCACTTACCCACCAACTTTCCTACAATTACAGCGCCGTATACCCACTAATCTCTTTATAAGAAGAAGATTATAGCACCCTTGCCCACTGAATATTTATAGCATATTCTATCACTAGATCCCCTGTAATTATAGCATACTGATATCTGCCAGCTGCCAGACAGCTGCTAGAGCCATTTTGCGGCTATGGAAATTCTTTGGTATCGCGATCCGTACCGTGCGAACTTACTGTACCTAGGTAAAGGAGCCATCATACTGTATCACTGTAAGTTCAGCGGGTCATGGCGCTGTAGGCAGCTGTAGTTTTACTGCAATTACGGGGCTTATAGTGCTCATCCCCCTATCCGGTAGCTCATTCTCGGGACCTAAGATTGGAACTTTAGGAGGTAGATAAACCGTGCGGCAACTTGTTCCGGGGGTTACAAATCGTCGGCCGAGGCAAAAGTGCTTCTTTGCTCTCCCTTGCGGCAGCGACGAGGTGCTACTTGTTACGCAGCGACAGCGAAGACATTAGATCTCAATTGCAATACCTAACTTACCTAACTTACTTACTACTGAGCAGCTTTAATTTCCATACTGGGCCTTAGCCTTTCCCAACCTCGAGAAACAAACGACCCAACAGCTTAGCAGGTTGAACCCCCCAAAAGAAGATTGAATGTATGCCCTGGTCAGGGTACGTGGGAATGAAGAGCTAATAGTTCGGTAGCTGGCATCTTATCTCTATTGAAGTCTCGGAATACCTAAATTACAATACTCGATATGCTAAAGGGAACCAAGACAATCTTAAGCAGTCACCATAGGTGATCCATAAGGCTGTAATTCAACACCAACGATATCCGCCCAACCGTAGAGCTTCCCGTCCTTGTCGTCAGTGCTTTGCTTTAACCAGATCTCCATCGACTTTATAAACGCCGCGAAATTTTCGCTGTCGGTCAAGTCGATGGGCGCTTTGCCTTGTGCAACCAGGCGTATCCTAGGTAGGTAGGCAATAGTCAGTCTCTCGTTTAAACAAGATGGATGGAATGTCTACTCACTGTGCACCAGCGGCGACATCGGTGGTGACGTAGTTCTGCTCGTCTAGGAGAGAGTCGATTGCGCCCTGGACCTTGCCCCCCAGGATCAGCTTAGGCAAGTCGAATTCGTGGCATGCCGGTCGTCCCAATCCGATACCCTGGACAGTGTTTAGCGCCTTGATCATGGCACCGACGGTTCGCAGACCGCCGGTTATAATTGCCTTCGTCTTGGTCAATTCGGGCACAATCATGTCGGCGAAGTCGAGGCTACGACTTAAGGTTAGAAATGCTAGGCTTAAGAAGGGGGAGTACTTATTCCGACTTACAAGAACGCCTCGCGCTTCTTGGAGGATTCTCGCTTGTGCATAAACGCGAGCGACTCGTAAGTACCGCCAGACAACTCCACAAAGTCAAAACTGTGCTTCTCCAGTTCGAGGCAGAGTAGTCTGCAGTCGTCAGTAGAAAATCCGCCCTCCTGGAACTCGACGCTGTTAATCTTGATTCCCATGATGAAGGACTTGTCCGGAATGCGTTCACGGATCGCATCAGCAATCTCGAAGATGAGCCGGGCACGGTTAGACAGCGAGCCGCCGTACTTGTCCGTTCGCTTGTTGGTCGTGAAAGCCAAGAACTGGGCTAGAAGATAACCGTGGGCGCCGTGCAGCTCGATGCCATCAAAACCAGCCGCATAGCAGAACTCGGCGGCGTGCACGAATCCATCGATCACGTCCTTGAAGTCCTTCTCTTCCATGGCCCTCGGGGTCTGGAAATCGTGACCCAGGAAGTTGAGCTTGAGCTGAACGTCGCTCGCGCTGATGGGCTGGTTCTTGCAGTGAGGAAAGACTTGCCGTCCTGGGTGCGAGATCTGCGCGAGCATAAGGCTTCCGTGCTTCTTCGCCGCAGCCGCGAGCTTGGTGTAGGCCTCAAATCTCTCGCCGGACAGAGGGGCATCGGCGGGGATGATGAGGTTTCCCGCGGCCTCGAGCTGGTCGGGGTCGATCATGAGATTGCCCGTCACGATCATGCCGTAGCCGCCCTCACCCCAGCGCTCGTAGACGTTGATGAGCTCCTGGGTGGGGATACCACGCTTGGAGTAGTCGGTAAGGTGCCATGTTGCTAGCCGCTCGGTGATGGGAGCTTTGTGGAAGCGGTTAACGGCAGTCTTGCCGCTGAATTCAAAGTGAAGCGGCTGCCCCAAGGGGGCTGGGTCAGCGAACTCGCCTTGGTATCGCTTGACTGACATGGCCATGACTTTTGCTTAGATCTCAATAATTTCTTTTGTTTCTATGTTGAACTCCTTATGCTAACTGTAGAGTGGGGCGTGGCAGGTCTGTGTAAGTGAAAAACATCCCAATTTAGAGTGTCGCGTATCCCATCAGTATCCGCATCTATGCCTAGAAATACACATTTCTGCAAGGCACGCCAACGGTATCAACGGGATGTTACGATACGCAATGACGTTGGAGCCGCCGGACTGAATCCGGATTCAGGGGCTGAGCTGGGTACTTTTACCCGCTCTCCGTTTCGCGGCCCCACCCGGCCCCGAGAATTGGTCGGGAATGCGGGGACGCCACCCCGGCGCGCTGCTGCAAGCCATCTACCTCCGAATTTAGCTTCTTTCGTTTGCGGGACTGCGCTGATCACCATTGATTATTGCCGATCATTCAGCTAGAGGAAGAATTCCAAGACTATATCTCCATAAAATAAAGTTAACCGTTAGGTACAGTAGCGGACCCACAATGTCTTGGTAAGCCGGAGCGAGGTTCTTCGGGGTCCAAGTACTGAAGTACTCGAGGCGGCTACAGATACATCGGAATATAGATCCCTCGCCAATGATTCATGCATCCTTTCAGCTCGGATTTATACAGTCAAATCCGATACAACTCCGGGTAATATAGGCTGCAATTCACCGGTTGGGCTCATCACGCGGCATGAAACCGATAACGGATACTCACCCAACGGCCCCCAATGTGCTTTTGCTCTCTCAATTTCTCGATACCTTCTCGGACAGCGGACCGAGATGCATATGCACTTATGTGCCAAGGGTCTAAAAGTCACACAGAGATCCAATAGGGCTGGGGTCTAGATTCCAGGGTGTGAGCTGAGATCGATCTAATTGGCTCGGTAAACGAAAGTACATCTCCATCCCCTTGCGCCAGCGCCCTGGTGATGCTAACTACTATCTACGCCCAACACCCTTCAGATGTAGAGCAATCCTTACGAATTTAACGCATAAGTCCGGACGATAATGCCGGTTCCACAATATTGGGCTAGTCGTACATACGTAATCGTCTGTATACTCTATGCGGACAAGTGCCGTATAAGACGACGGAGATGATCGGTCTAGCATGAAAAGAGATGCGAACGTCCGTCCTGTCTACTGCATTTCTGTCCTTAGCTCATCCTCCTATCTCCCGACCATCTGGCCACTCCTGACGTCTTCTAAGATTTCCTATCACACAGCCCATAATGTCTCTGCCGAAGACGTACAAGCAAGCTGCTTTCAAGGTCTTGGGAGAGGGCCTAGTCCTTGAGGATGCGGCGCTGAAGCTGCCTGGCAGCGGCGAGATCTTGGTCAAGGTCGAGGCCTGCGGTGTCTGCCACACGGACCTGTGCGCGCAATACAACTACCTCGGCGGTGGCTTCCCTATGGTGCCCGGCCACGAAATCATCGGCACGGTAGCCGCCGTCGGTGACAACGTGACGGGCTGGGCGGTTGGCGATCGCATCGGTGCTGGTTACCACGGCGGTCACGACGAGACCTGCGACCAGTGCTTGCAGGGCTGGCCCCAGATGTGCGATAACCCCATCGCCAACGGTATTACTCAGAACGGTGGATGTAAGTTGCTCTCGCAGTTCGATTTAGAGCAGAAGAAACGAAAACTGACCGATTTTCCAGTCGCCGAATACACCACTCTTAAGGCCAACGCCGCTGTCCACGTCCCCAAGGACATCGACGCCGCCAAGGCCGCGCCTCTTCTGTGCGCCGGTGTGACTGTTTTCAACGCGCTGCGCTTTGCCGGCGTGAAGCCCGGCGAGACTGTTGCCATCCAGGGGCTCGGTGGTCTCGGCCATCTGGCCCTTCAGTATGCGAACCGCATGGGCTACCGTGTGATTGCCGTCTCGCGAGGTGCCGAGAAGGAGAAGGCCGCGCGCGCTTTCGGTGCTCACGAGTACATCGACACGTCCAAGGGCGACGCCGGCGCACAACTGAAGGCTCTCGGTGGTGCCCAGGTGGCTTTCACCACGGCCCTGTCCGTCGAGCACTTCACACCCCTGATCCGGGGTCTCAACATCATGGGCAAGCTGCTGGTTCTCAGTCTGCCCGGCGAGATGACGGTCAGCCACAACGACATGATCCAGCGCGGTATCTCGGTGCAGGCGTGGCCCGTTGGCAACTGCCACGATTCCGAGAAGGCTATCGAATTTGCCGTCCGCCACGGAGTCGAGTGTGCCATCGAGACGTACTCTCTGTCCCAAGTTCAAGAAGCCTACGGTACGCATAAATACCCCTTTCCCATTTATTGACCCTTAACTAATTTCTCCCTAGATGCTATGTTGAGCGGAGCTCCCCGGTTCCGTGCCGTTCTGAAGTATTACTGAATCGATGAGTCGTCAGGCCATAAATTCTTAGAGTTAGACTGTGAAAGCGTGTGGCGTTATGTATCTTCTGTCTTAGATAGGCCAATGAGAAATAAATGACCTTAAGCGATCTTCGTCCTAGGCGTTCTTTAAGGTGGGCGATACTGCTCGCCAGAAACTCGTGAGCACGAGCAGTCAGAAATGAATCTCGGTAAACCCGTAACTTCTTGGCGATGCTGAGAGCATAATGACCGAGGTTGTTCTCGGAACGCTCGAAATTCGGGTGTTAGAGAATGTCCTGTTGCATGACCAGCATGACAACGTGTTCTAGAATCCTAGCTGCTACGAGCGTCTAATGACTGAAGGTCACATCCAGACTTATAGAAATGAAGTAAGCCATCAAGGTTGCCATCAGGGTGTCCCGTCCTGACGTTGAATAGAGTCGACTGCTTGGCGCCACTCGAGTACGCATGCCCAGAGACATATTCCACATCATATCTATCCGATTCCGGACCCTGGCTGCCTGGTCCTCGATTATCTATAGCCCCTGGACGATAGTAGACGACCGGGGTAGTGTCCCCGGGTCATAACTAGGGGGATAATGCTTATGGGATCCTGGGCGGACTTACGCAACCCTGTAGCACGTGTCATGCTAATCTATCTCAGGCCATGTGTCGGTTCCTGCAGCCTGCAGGATCCAATTATAGATGTGCTCGGGCTGAACGCGTGCACACCTCCCCTATCATTAGCTTCCTTGGACGATTCCAAAGGCCATGGAAGGATCAAGCCGTGCTGTCCGGGACCCCACGCCCCAACAACTAAATCGCTCCTAAAATCAACTGATATCGGCTTCATGGTGATTTAGGTCGACGGCACCGAGAGTAAGGCAGGCTATTGAGTCTTATTCACACCCGACCCTTTCCACGATGGATCTAGTCTGTACCTTTGAGAGCCGTACATCCCCTTGCTCTCCTAATCCTGCGCCTCCTTTCCCTTGTCAGCACCCACTACGCAGCCCTTGTCGTTCAGCCCTTTAATCAGCCCTCCGAAGCATGAGCTGAGGCCTTCGAGAAGAGTGCCAATCGGATTTCTTGGTAATCCTAGTGAGGCCATGAGAGCGGTCCGCGATGACCGATGAGCGAAAAGCCACGATGTAGTGAACCGAAAGCGAAGGATATAGAAGCCTTCGATAAGTATAATTATCGTATATCCCACTTCGACTTCATCTAGACATGATTTCGTCACCAGCCGCTCGCTAGCCTTTTCAGTTCTTCTAGCCTTGCATAACAGTTTTTTTCTGTCCTATCACGTATCGCTTACTTTGCATAAGTTTCCTTTTCCATTCGCGGTCATTCATTCTTAGAACGTTGCAGCGATGAGACACAGTGTTAAGGCCGTGTGCGTGTCAGCTGTCTTGGCTGCAGTAGCACATGGCACCCCGATCGGTAGACTTCTGGGCTCGTCATTTGGGGTACCAGGAAACGCTGCAACTTACGACTACGTGGTAGTTGGTGGAGGAAATGCTGGTTTAACCTTAGCCAGCAGGTTAGTAGAACAAAAGGCTGGCAGCGTTGCCGTGATCGAAGCTGGGACGTTTTATGAACTTAGCAACGGCAATACGAGCCAGATCCCAGGTACGGCTGCTACCTATGTGGGCAAAGACAAGAATGATTGGCAGCCGATGGTCGATTGGGGATATCTGACAACACCTCAAGCTGTACGTATGAGTACGACTCTGTTCCTTGTAATACCCTTTCTAACATTCCCGCAAGGGCGCTTTCGATGGCGAATTGCACTACCCTCGCGGCAAAACGTTTGGTGGTTGCTCAGCACGTAATTATATGATCTACCAACGCGGCACTGTTGGTTCTTATCAGATGTGGGCGGATGCTGTAAACGACACGAGCTATACCTTTGACAGCTTCTTGCCTTGGTTCGAGAAGAGCATGAACTTTACGCCACCAAACACATCTCTCCGACTTAAGAATTCGACTGTCGTGGATGATCTTTCCGCGCTGGGAGACAACTCGGGACCCCTCTCTGTAACATTCCCGAATTGGGTGTATCCTTATTCTACCTGGGCAGAGAAGGGGCTTGCGGAGATCGGAATGGATGTTCGCGGAGACAACTTCCAAAACGGCGGGCTTCTCGGACAGGCATATGCTATGTTCACCATTAATGCCGACACCATGTTGCGAGAGTCTTCGGAAACTGCCTTTCTTCAGAAGAGTCTCGACGACCCCAACTATTACCTGTACCCCTTGACCATGGCGAAGAAGGTGATCTTCGATGACAGTAAGACTGCCACCGGCGTTCTCGTCAACACTGGCGGCAGGGAGTACACTATATCGGCGCGAAAGGAGGTCATCTTATCGGGTGGTGTTATCGGATCGCCGCAACTGCTCCAGGCTTCAGGTGTTGGTCCGGCCGAGTTATTAACAAGTCTCAACATCCCGGTCGTGGCTGATCTGCCGGGTGTGGGCCAGAACTTCCAAGACCACATCGTCTTTGGTGTCTCGCATCGCATCGACTCCATTACCGCTTCCTCGTACAGCAACCCTACTGTCCTAGCCGAGCAGACTAAGATGTTTGACGAACAAGCTGCTGGCATGTTCACGAGTCCGGCCACCGATATCCTGGCATGGGAAAAGCTGCCCAACAACACGCGTAGTAGTTTTGCCAGCGAAACCCTGGACGTCCTGTCGCAAGAATACCCCGCCGACTGGCCTGAAGTGGAGTACATTGCGTTGTCTTCGTACCTAGGAAACGGCTTTACGCCCTCCACAGCAGACCCGAACGATGGCACCAACTATGCGACCTTGACGATAGTGCTGACCACACCCCGCTCGCGCGGCTCCGTGAACATCACGTCTAGCGACACTAGCGTATCGCCGGCCATCGACCCGGCATTCCTGACCAACCAAGCGGACGTAGACGTCTCCGTGGGTGGCTTCAAGCGCGCGCGAGAGTATTGGGCTACGGAGGCGTTGAAGGGCATGGCAGACCCGGAGGAGAAATACCCGGGCGCCAGCGTCGCGACGGACGAGGAAATCGCGAACTCGATCCGCGGCAGTTTCCAGACCATCTTCCACGGAGCTTGCACGTGTGCCATGGGCAGCTCCGACAACCCCCTCGCCGTCGTCGACTCGCAAACTCGAGTGTACGGCGTGCAGAACCTGAGAGTTGTCGACGCTTCCGCGTTCCCTCTGTTGCCGCCTGGACACCCCATGTCCACAGTGTGTAAGTTTTGACTCTACTCAATCCCCGTGGTGTCGTGCTTTTGCTGACGAGAATGTGCTTCAGACGCCCTAGCAGAGAAGATCGCTTGCGACATTTCGGGTAACTGTTAGATTAGGTACCTACCTAACGTATGGACCTTCATAGACGAGTGTTTTAGTTGGGATAAAAGTATTACGACGTTCCTTTTTTCCTTTTATTGCCGACTAGGAAAATCCTGCTACACAGCGCTACTTGTTTGTAATTTGTGAAATCGGAATTTATTATGTCATCAACCGGTGTTATCACATGTATTTTATTAGCATATATGCATGTATGGAAGGGCTTCTTACCAGGGCGTATAATATATATGTTTCGCTTTAAAGAATCATAGCTAAATTGCATTCAAGCTTTGGTCTTTTTAATCTTGCGGGAGCTATCTTATGATAACATCTGATAGTAACAATGATCTGAATACACCAATCCTAAGTAGTTACGATCAGTGATCTCTCTTTGCTTCATGTTACTGGGTATGTTTTGCAGTTCAAGATCAGATTTGACAAGAGCTCAATATATGAATATCGACAGTCTTTTAGTTATTATGCAATTTTAATAGATAGTATATACTGGATAAAGCAATCTCGACCCAAGTCCCCGCTCGTTAATCGTGTACTCCAAAATGACCGAACCGTTCTAATCTCCCTTGCTTCCCTAAGGACGCCGCCCTATGCTTAATGATCCATTCTATTTAGCATGTTCCCTTCCATCTAAGCCTCCCAGCCTCGGAGGAGGCTGTCATTCATATTCGCACATCTGTCATTACAAGCCTCCCTCCGCCGGAGCGGGGTTTGTGCAATGCAAATGGTCGCCTACTTGAGTTATGCTTCTAGGTGACGCCTGAAACTCAGCCCATATGCACTGGCACCTCATCGCCCTTGTGGAAGAATCTCTTTTTCTGAGAGTGCGTTAGCTCCGGACCTGGAATATATAGGTTGAAACACTTACGTTCAAGAAGAAGGACAAGACAAAGGCACCTGCGGCGCCAAAGAAGGATGGGATGAACACCTTTCGCAAGCTGTCGACGATAATGTCAACGACAGCACCGCGCAGCTCCACGGGAACTGTATCAAAGGCCGAACCAGATGTTCCTATTACCATCAATATCAGACAATATATGGGTCAGTCGGCCAACATAGACAGGGACACATACCACTAATGATCGCGTTGAGCTGGTCATCCGGGTATCCCGGCAAGAGCGCACGGAGGTCCATCATGGCGTAGTTGAGGAAAACAGCTCCGGAAATCGAAAGGCCTAACGTAATACCGCTGTATTGCGCAGTCATCATGAACCTATTGGAGCCCCGAAGTTAGCACCTCCAGATGGTTTGGTCACTACGGAATCACGATAGGACTTACGGGACTGCATTTCCCTTATCCTCGGGTGCAACAAGAGCGTGAACCACTCCATAGCCCGCCTGGTTACATATACCGATACCCAACCCAACTAGGATTTCATACCCGTAAATATTGGCGGCCGGGGTAGTGGCATCGATCATATCTGGAGTCAAGTTAGCTAATTTCTGTAGGTCGCCTAGTTGATACTGTACTTACAAAGGAGGACGTTGCCAACCAGAGCCATAGCGCCGCCAACAGTATACCACGGCCAGTAATAGCCAAACTTGACCATCAAGAAGCCGTTGAAAAGCATACCCGCGCTAGCCAGCACGATCAAGGGGAGTAATCGTACGGCGGCAGCCAGAGCATCCTCGTTCCTGGAAAACTGGAAGTATACGGGGATATTAAAGATAGGGATGAATACCGCAGCATTGGTGCAGACGGTACAGAGAAATAGAAGATTGGCCTCCTTGATTCGTAATAATTGGGCCGGGAAGATGCGGTCTACCGGTGTGGTAAGCCACGAATAGCTTTGCTGGATACCAAATACGATCAATCCAACGCCACCGACCACGAAGAACGTAATGATGCTTCCGCTACCCCACGGGTAAAGGACTCCGCCGAAGTTCATAGCCAAGATCAGACACAGGTTGGAAGCGATGAATAAGACAGAGCCTAAGAAGTCGAAGTTCTTTGCTCGCGCTGTCAGCGACACGGACTTGGGCATAGGGTCGAAGGACGGAAGGACGAAGAGGTAAGCTGGTATGAAGATTCCGCCAATGATGAGGTTGATGTAGAACGCCCATCTCCAATCGACCTTCTGGAAGGCACCGCCGATGACAGGTCCAAGAACCGTTCCGACACCCCAGACGAGACCACACAAGCTGATATACGCCGGTCGCTCGTGATCAACGGTGTTCACCGCGACCAGAGTTAGGATGCCGCAGTACATAGCACTACCTGACACACCCAGGAAAACACGTCCGACAATGATGGCATCCATGGTGGGAGCTGCTCCGCAAAGGGCAGACGCGGCGAGAAAGATGACGACGCTAATCGTGTAAACCCATTTCGCGTTGTACTTGGCATATAGCTTTCCGACGGGAAGGATGGCTACGAAAGCTCCAACCATGAAGCCTACCGATAGCCATGGTAGCTTCGATACGGAACCAAACTCGTTGACAATCGCAGGTATCAAGTCAGCCGTGATTGTGCCATCAAGCGCGTAAATGAACATGCTCGAAAGAATCGAGCTAATGATTAGCACCCACTAGCGCGCTGTCAGCTTTCTCTTGGTCTCGAAGTAAAATAGGGAGGAAGATGTACCTGAAGACCACGTATTTGGCGTTGCTGTGCGGGAGCAGGGGCCAGAGCAGCATCTTCTCCCGATGAAGCTCCTCCCAGTACTTCGTCTGATTCATTTGCTCGTGCCACGGCCTTCTCTTCATCTGACGATGGCGAATGCGAAGACATCGTGAAAGTAGTACAATCCGCGGTCTCCTGCTAATTCTTAGGCTAATGAAACAAATTGCACAGTTCTAGTTGAACTAAGTCGTCAAGAGAGAGCCTGCTTCGACCTAGACGACACTTTACCGGACCCTGAACGTTTATAAACCAGCTTGAAATCTAAGTATATATTACACATAGACTTCTCGGCTACCATTACGTTGCCGATCACCAATAAAGGAGTCAAAATTAAAAGCTTTCGTATTTACGAGAGGAACTGCTTTTTCCCCGTCATTGCGACCCAACAAGACGGCTTATTGTCACAGCCAGCTCTCAAACTTACCATACCACATGGGCAAAGAGGACTTACGGATTTAACATTCCATTAACGCCGTTCATTATAAGCATATTGGTCTCATGAGAACGCCCTTTGACGCTTGAGGCTAGAGTGGGACTCAGCGGGCCGCTCTTGTCCGACGATGTAACACAGAGCGCCGAGATCTGCAGGGCGGCCCGAGGGACCCCGACGGAGGACGATGCTGACACGGGACCCCTGCTCCCAGCTCGGAGCCCAAAACACCTAACTCACTCATGCACCACAGCGCAGATGGAAAAGCTCACCGTTCATGGCGCGGCGATGGCCCTCGCGGCGAAGGCGTGGAACGAGAAGAATCCAAGTTGCCTAAGGGTGGGATTGATAGGATGCTTTATAGATTAGGTGTCTTGCGCACCTTGTTCTAGGCTGGCCACGCCGCCTAGCTGAAGTGATGTTGCACTCCTTAATAGACTAGGACGAAATAAGAAAGAAACAAAAAGTTCTAAGTCCAAACCGAGAGGATGTCCAGCCAAAAGTCTCCTTTCCGAGTCATCATCATCGGTGCCGGTGTTGCTGGACTTACAGCATCGCACTGCTTGCAGAGGGCCGGCATTGACCACGTCGTCCTCGAGAAGCATAGGGAGGCCGTGCCGACAGAGGGTGCTAGTATTACTATCTACCCACAAGTCGTGCGCATCCTGCAGCAGATCGGCTGCGGAGAGGCGATCATCAAGGCCAGTGTGCCCCACGACTACCTGGTCACACGACGACCGGATGGAAGTGTTTTAGGGAAGACCCCATTCTTTGGTTTCGTGAAAGAGAAGTATGCCTTTTTCCCTTCTACTATTAACCCCTTTAAACTCTATTTTGCTTGACTGGAAGCTAATAATTGCAGCCACGGTGCCGATTTACTACCCCTGGAGAGGCGTGAATTCCTACAGATCTTGTACGATGGCCTACCGGATAAGACTCCGATCAAGACAAAATGTATAATTAAGGATATAAAGGAGTCAAGCGAAGGGGTAGAAGTTGTGATGAGCGATGGGACTGTCGAGAAGGGAGACATAGTCCTCGGCGTTGATGGCATCTACAGCATGGTCCGGAATATCATGTGGCATCACGCCAACAAGGCGACCCCAGGCTTGATCACCGAAAAGGAGAAGAGCGGTAAGCTTTTGTGTTGATTATTTTTATGAAAATTTCTAACGCGAAACTGTGTAGCATTCAAGACGCATTGGAAATGTCTTGTCGGTATTGGGCCGCCAGAGCCATCGCTTGGCGCGAGCGACCTGACAGTCACTCACGATACGCGGTATTCGTTTGAGATCGTGGCACAACCGCATTGCACCTTTTTCTTCGTTTACTTCTATCTCGACAAGCCCTTTAATTCGCCGAACCGAATCCACTACACCGATCAAGATGCCGAGGCCCTGGCTGCCAGCGTGGCTGATCACCCCCTGACCGAGACGTGCACGTTCGGCCGCCTCTGGGACAACCGAGTGCGCAGCACCCTCGTCTCCTCGGAAGAGGGTGTCTTAGACCACTGGTACCACGGACGTATCGTGCTGGCGGGAGACGCGATCCATAAGGTAAATTACACCTTGTAGCAAACCAACACTTTGTCTACGGAAGCAGCTGACAATTATGTGAATAGATGACGCCAAACATCGCGCTTGGCGGCAACGCAGCCATCGAGTCGGTAGTATCGTTATGCAACCATCTTCATCGGACGCTAGCCAAGGCAAACGGCGCGAAGCCCAGCCTCCCCGCCCTCACGGAGGCGTTCGCCGGCTACCAGGCGGAGCGCATGGAGCGCATCAAGTACGCGATCAAGATCTCGGGCATCGCGACGCGGATCCAGGCCATGACGACGCCGCTGTACAAGTTCCTGGCGTGGGTATCGCCGCTGCTGCCGGAGCGCGGCGCCCCCGACCAGGTGGGCGAGTACATCCGGGGCAGCCCCAAGATCGAGTACCTGTCCTCCAAGGGTCTGCCTGTTGGACGCCTGCAGTGGAAGGACGAGGAGGAGGAGGAGAAGCGGAAGAAGCTGGAGGCACTCCAGGTCGCCGGCAAGCTCGACACCAAGCAGGTCCTCAAGGCCGGCCACCTCCTGCAGATGATGAGCGTCTCGGTCGCCGTCGTCATGCTGGTCTCGGCCGTGCGCTACGTTCCCTTCATTTCGGAGGGCAACGTGCAGCAGCTTTTGTCGTGGGTACGGGTCTAGATTCAACCTCCTTGGTATTTGATATTACAGCAATCTTTCTGGGGGGCACGCGTATACAGTTATCAATCATTCAAATAGTCAACAAGGTTTTTTTTTATAGAAATGCCTATCAATGTCTGTATTTACTTGTCTACCTTCTAAGATGCATGTTACTATTTTCGTGTTCCATTGTAAGTGAGTAAGGAGTAGTTTGTAGTGAACACCAAACTGAAGACAAGATATCGAATAAGCTGCGTACTTTCTCGACCATCCCATCCACTGCTTAGAAAGTCTGTAATAGAGCAAGTCCACCACATGTCTTAGGTGAGGTCGATGCGCTCTGTGTACCAGGTATTGACGTCGCATTTCCTTGGCCTACGCCACCAACATGCGTGAAAACTCGGAAAATAATTTGTATAAAATCCGGGAAATAACCTTCCAGGGACTGCGTTGCAGTCGCAGCGCAGAGGCACACCGCATGCCAGATCTGCGCGGCGTTAACCACCGTTGCCACCGTATAACGTGCATGCCACATGGGGTTCTTGGCCCTCGGTGGTCCTCGGTACCTGGGTTGCAGCCACAACTCTTGGAGGGTAGCGGTGCGTGGGTGAGACACGATGGCTGTCCGCAGGAGCCGCCCAAGCGGGCGCGGACCGCAACGTCCGAGTCAGCCGGCGTGGCGTTCCCAGATACGACGGGCGGATCCTAACGCCGCAAGCCGCCTCCCCCCTTCTCCCCGGACTTTCTCACGTAAGAGAAAGCTCTCCATACCAAACTAGGGCGCTTATGAACAATATTCGCTGTCAGCATGGCAAGTGTAAGAGTTCATAAGCCGCGTACAAGGACAGACCTTCAGCAGCAGTCCTGAGCTCAACACGTCCTCCGCACTTAGGTAGCAATTTCCCACTCCAGTCTTTATTGTTGAAGCATCCGATTGACAGCCGACACCATGGGCTCTCTTGGAAAGAAGGCCGCTGTCACAGCTGTGGACAGCTTTCCCACGGCTGTGCCTGCCCTGAGGCTCAAGGTAAAGTACCTACTTACCAGCACGTACCGAAACGTGGAGAAGCAGCGGAAGAACTAACGCCGCATCTGTAGACCGGATTCAACCAGAAGTTTATCTGCGGTGATATCGCGTCGGGAGCTACCCTAGTCGCCGTGGTATGGTGCCACCAACATACGACACTCCATCGTGGGGTGCTAACGTGCTAACGTGATACCTAGCCCCTTATCGGCGGCACCCTCGAGTCGGTGGAGGGCTTCGAGCCCAAGGTCAAGTTCGACATCAGCAACGGCACGGACTGGTTCCGCATCGACCCGGACAAGACCCACGGCCGCATGAGCGTCAAGGCGCTGGCCACCGACGAGAAAGGCCTGTCGGTCTGCATCGTCGTCGACGGTATCATCACCCTCAACGAGACCACCATGCCGCTGGTTTTCGGCATCCCGGAGGCCCAGACGTCGCCCTTTGGCTTCGGCAGTAAGTTCACTCGCTTAGAAGTCCTACGTTCATCGTTTAGCGGTCGGACTAACACGGTGCGCACAGTCGAGAGCCTCAGGATCGAGACCGGCCACGAGGAGTACAAGCCCCTCGAGAGCATGGTCTTCGCTGCCAGCCAGCGCTTCCTCAAGGAGGATGGCGACATGATTGGCGTCGAGGCGCGCATTTCTCAGATCGTCCCGGGATCTGGAATGGAGTAGAGTGCCAGAGAGGTGGTTTGTAGTATGTTATATATAGCCTTAGATAGGTTTTAGTAGCATGCACAGGATTCAGGGGTGAATACCTAGAATTTCCAAGCCAGATTCTGTGACTGCTCTGTAGAACCCTTATTTTAAACCTCGCGTATATCCAGTAAAGGCTACATTTAAATAGACATAAGATAGTTCGGTATTTAGATCAAATAAGTTGATCGTACGGATCCCTCTCCCAAAAAGTCTTCCTAGGCAAATGGCCCCTTGTCAGCTGCAAAGGGGCTCTACCACCTGCGTCGCACCTGGCGGGACTCAGTGCGCTATAATTACAAGGGATCTAGTTGATAAGACACGCTATAAATATTCAGTGGGTAAGGTTGCTGTAATAATTAGTTTATGAGGGGCTTAGTGCATATATGGCGCTATAATTACAGGAAGGTTAGTGGATAAGTGCCCTATCGCTATCTCACAGCTGTCGGGCCAGCTGCCAAGTGACTCAGTTGTCAAAAGCTGCTGGACAGCTGAAAAGGGGCTTTATGGAAAAGAGCGGGATCCGTACAACCTCCTGTGAAGCAAAGATGATCTATAGCACTTCTGGTACATCTATTCTGAGAGCATAGTACCTAGTATCATGAAACGTAGGTATTGATATCTAACTTACGGTGCTGATAGTGTAAGCAAGTATTGATGTAACGAGTGAAAAGGGGCATAAAAAAGCGGCAAGGAGAGATATTCAAAATTTAAATTGGAATATGGATTCGAAGTAGGATATGGAACTTAGCAGTAATTTAAAACTTCGAGAAGTTATGTTGTACGACTTCCGTATACATATTCTCCTTGCAATCACACTTCAAGCTTTCTTCATGTTGTGTTTTTATAGAAACGATATTCTACTTTATCCCTCTATAACAAAACACCAACCCCCATATCATTATCGTTAGATACCTACTCACATACTAGCCGTAACCTCACCAGATCGCCCTCACATCCACACTGCATCTCCACCTCAGCACTAACTACGGGTAGTTAAACAGATGGCAGTACACGCTCCTCTACATAGAAGCTCCAGCCTCAGCCGCCTTCTGCTCTGCCTCGGCCTGTCTAAGCTTGTTGCCCATGCGGCCCCACATGCCGTTGATGATCTTCAGATCATGCTCGATGTACGGGCCTTGCAGCGCCTTTTGCTTAGGCTTGACCCACTTGAGGAGTTCTGTTTATATCTGTTAGTCATTTCTTCGTGCCAGCGGAAAGGGTAAAGACAGGGCAGCTTACCGAGACCCCAGGGGGTCATGTTGGAGTAGATTCCTTCCCAGTGGCCCGGCGGGCAGTAAAGAACCTCGTGCTACGGGCGGTCAAAGTTAGTCGTTTCCGTTGCTTGTTGAAGCAATTGCTTTAGGTCACTTACCAGGACACCAGTCTCCTGGGGCTTGTCACCGGTCTGGGCCTTCACGAGGTACATGAACGCCTTGGTGTGGATGGGTCGGCGAGCGAAGGCCTCCAGATCGTCGATGGTCTTCCAGTAGCTGATAGAGATGAGAGTGTTGTTTGAAGAGAAATCCTGGGGAAGGAAGTCTGGTGTGCGGCCAAGGTCTAAGATCCACTCGTAAGTATCTAGGTACCTAAGGTATCAATGCGTATATCTTTTCATATAACGACTTACATCCGTTGGTAGCACGGTTTGTTTCCGCGTCTTCGTACAGCTCGTCCATGTAGTGTTGGATCCTGCGGTAGGTAGGGTTAAGTCGACCAAGAGCACTGATATTATCGTCAATATTGCGGCTCTTTTCCCGTATCATATTACAAAAAGGGGCGCCTTCTAGAGTTACTTGGGTTTTCGCATACCTGTTCGACCGAATACCGACCAGAAACATGGCGATGGGCTTATCGCCCAGCTTCTCGGGACGGCTTCCGTCCTCGTTGGGGAAGACTACAGTGTGCCTGCCCGGAATAGTATTCTTGAGATACGTATTCTTCGTGATGCCTAACGCCTGTGCTAAGAAGTTTATGAGCAGCACGCTGAAAGTGATTCCGGCTGGCACGAAAGCAAATTCTTGTGGCGCCGTAAAGCTCACGAGGATCTGGGCCGCAGCCCCGACCAGCAGCCAGGCCGGCAGACTGAGCTCGTCCTTGACGAGGTTGTAGTTGTAGTAAACCATTGCAGATGGCGAGTCCCTGGACAAGGCAATTTTACTCTCTAAAGAATGGAATATCTGACAAAATACGATACAACAAGAACAGCAGCCAACATTGGGTCTCTTAGACTTGGTGCCTTTTCACTTTAAGGCTCATCAGTCTTGCTGACGCGGATTTTTCCTTCCATGGCTCGTACGTCGCGATCGCACTCTAGTTGCCGCAGACCTACGACCCCCGATAAGAAAACACACGACGAAGGCCCCCTAAGGAGCGAACGGCTTTCCCTCGCCGAGAGGATCCTGAATCGCGACCCCGGAGGCGACCGGATTCGAGAGCGCCGTGGGGGTAGAAGAGCGGAGCAGATAAGCATATGATGTCGTCTTGCTGCAGGTCATGGCATGGCAGGAAGGATTCCGTCAGACGCGGTCCGCCCAGGTCCGTCCGAACGCGGTCCGTAGGAGGCGGGCCACCAGTAGACCCAGTTTCTACTCGCCACCACGCCGCAGTTCCTTTGAAAACATCCTTGTCTCCTTGTTTTTTTCCTTCTTTCTTACGTCCGATATCTTCGTTTTTACCTCCTGGTCGACGCAGCTTGGTCTAGAAGGATGACATCCTCGGCGCAACAAAACACCGTCTGACTGACTAACTAGAATCGATTAGCTAGCTAGGTGACTTAGACTGCACTACATGCCGACGCTATCGCAACGTACCGAGCCAGCCCGAGGAGCGAGAGCCGCGACTGCCGTGACGCGGCTCTCTTAGGACCCCTGAATGTCCATAGTCCCCTGCAACCCGTGGACCCTGGAAGAAACAGTTCGTGGACCCTGAACTGTCAGGAGCATATGTGCACAAGTCCCACACATAGATAGACCCTTGAGGATTAGCTAATCTAACAGGTTGGCATGGCTGAGTGCCTAAGGGTGTACTGCAGACAGAACGACGACCAGGCCGATAGCTAGGGGTTAACGTTACTTGTGATAGCTACCTGCTACACATCCACTTGACGTCATTTTCAGATTCAGCAAAAATGCCCGCTTTCGATTTTTTTCTCTTTTTTTCATTGAAGCGTTACCGGTGAGCTAGGCCAAAATTAAGACAATGGCAGCGATGTACACGGGTGCAGGAATACTCGTGCCCCCCCTCGTCATGATGCTCCCTGCCTCTTCCCGAACGCCGTCATAACTCATCGAGACATGTTGGGTCCATAGAAAAAAATTATCCGTATACGCCTCGCTTCCCCGTTCTTGAATGAAAAAAGTCTAACTTGTAATATACCCGTTTCGATTATTATACAGAAAAAAAGGAAACACCAATTCTAAAAGCTGTGCGTGCTCGGTAAGAAAGGTCTCTTCTTCGACCGTTCTGCCTCGGCCACCTTGGCGTCTACCTGCTCGAGCAGGCCCGGGCGGAGGTGCTTCGCATCGATCAGCTCCTTCATGGAGCCCACAAGTAGCCGGAGGGCGTTAATATGCGTCGGGGCGTTGTTTTTTAGGTGGTTAAGCATCCACATGAATGCCTGAATCGCTTTCGTCATACTCTTTGCATAGAAGAGATTTGCGTGTCGGAATATTTCCAGCTCTACACCCGTGAGTCGTTGGCCGATTCGTATACCTTCCACAATCTCCATAGCTGCGGACTGGCACCTCAGTACGGCTTCGGTGATGAGCGCTGTCGGGAGCTTGTCCTTCTCGGCCTTGGTGATAGCTAGTTCGTGTAATTTGATTTCCAGACCTGCCAAATTCATGCGAAGTATCAAAGCGAGTATGTCTTTAGATGCCGGACTACTCGTGTTCAGAAGGTGTGCTATTATGCTATTTCGACATTGCAGAATGGCTTTGTCAATAGTGTAGTGGGTATCCCAGAACGAGTATGATGATTCTTGGAACCAGGTTAGAGCGTGATCGAAACAACGTCGGTAGATATAAACGACAATGATGGCCCCCGCAAATGGCGAAAATGGCACATTCTTGGACGTATCGAAAACCTGCTGTAAGCTAGGCATATTGTTGACTTCCGTAATGCTGGAAAGATCGCACGGGCACGGCAGCGTGACGGTGACCTTGCGCCAAACTGTCAGATTTTGGCACTTATTAGGAGACAAAGATCACGATCACTTACCTGTCCGTCAAATACTGGAGGCGATTTTGTCCTCATCGCTGCGTATGTATCTAAGATATAGATCTGCCAGAAAGTGCGGCGCCTCTCTTCTGTCTGCGCGATGTCTGTCGGAGGTGGGAGGGTAATGAATAATTCCTGATCCAAAGAAGCGGCGGGTTGAGGATTTTTCTTATCCAGGCCCATTATTTTAGCCAGTCGCATAGCTCGCCCGAGAGTCATCCAAGCCCTAGCAAAATTGGGCTGTCTGAACTCATATACAGCAAGCAGGACGTATGTCTGCAAGGTATTGATATCGACAAGCGCTGCACCATTCTCCTGCCTCTCGCATAATTCAAGGAGAGTTCGGGCCTGGTTGTAGCACGCCTCAAGCGCGCCCGAGAGTTCACCGGACGCTAGAGCTCCCAATGCCGCAATGGCGTGGGAAAGCGCCTGCAACGGAATAGAATCTGAGCACTGCACCAGTTCAGCCTGGAAGCGGACAGGATTTATAAATGGCAAGATTGGGTAGAAAACTTCGAAGAAGCTGGCATGTCTGTTCCAAGTAAGCGCCAGTGTGCCAGATGAAGAGCTAGAGTACGCACAATCGCGGGAAGAGAGCTGCGGGTATCGTCGAACTGGCCTGGCTTCCAACCTCGCTGTACGAGGAGGGAGACAATCCTTGGAAGACGGGATCCACATCAAAAGTCTCGTTCACAGATTGCGTCCCCGAGGAAAAATCGGTGGACATGGCCGACTCGAAGAGGTCGTGGTGCTGCTCGTGATTATACCTGCCGGCGGGTTAAACGTGGGGTCTTCATGGGAGTGTTCCTACGGAATGCCCTACCAGTCACTAGTGGCCTCGGGCATTGTGGTGCTCGATATGCTCCCCCGGCTAGTATGCGGATGCGGGTCTGGCGGGATCTGCGAGATCTGCGGGTCTTGCGCCATCGCCATCTGTGAAGCGGGTCTCAGCGGCGCCTGCTCGGGAACAGAGATGGGGACCATCTCGGAGTTCTGTGCTGGCGCCATCGGCATCGTGGACATGTCCGGCCACGGATAAGCAAACTGGGTTGAATTAGGAAGCGGAGTGTGGAAGGCCAATTGGGCTTCCGCTTGTTCTGTCACGCATGAGTTTACAATCAGAGAATTGTCTAAGACAAACGCACCGAGTCTATTATGTAGAGTGAGCAGAAGTCGCGATAAATCCAGCTTCGAGACTGTCTGCTTGGAAGGACTAGAATAAATGCAATTGTTCCCCAGCTTCGCACACCTCCCACATGTCGGATGCTGTCTGTCGCAGCGAACCTTGCGATCACGGCAAGGGTTGCAAGCTAAACGTTTAGTAGTCGTCTCCGCCGGCCGCTCGTGGCCCGGCGTGCTGCTGCCGGTGGCGTTGGCGTTGCCGTTGCCGTTGCCATTGCCACCATCAGTTTGAGCAGTGGGAGGTCTCGCGGTAGAACCTGAACCTGAAGGCTCGCTGGTCATTTGGTCTTCATCCATTGGCACGTAGTCAGTTGTCGAATTCATATTGTAGAAGAAAGACATGCTTGGAAGACGATGATCCACCAAGACATATCCAAAAGCGTGACATGCTGTAACATGTGAGCGGCGTCGGACGAATTTAAGTATCAAGGGGTGCTGTAGGTGCTGTGCCACGTTTAAGCTTAATCCACTTTAGGTAGTTATCCTTCCGTCCTGGAGCCGTATCCCTGGCCAGCCTGCCGCCTGCAGTGCCTAGGGGCGTAGGGGCCTAGGTGCCGCGGTGCTTACCTCGGATTGCTTACACAAGTTTAAATCCGACCGTCTCCTAGTCAGACCAGGTATTCTACGCGAGATGTACCTTGAATCGTGAAGCACGTAGGATTCCCTGCGACGCAAAGAGCCTAAAGGGATAGGTCAACGACACGAGGCGATGCCTTGCCTGGAGGAATTTTAGAGCGACTCAAATACCGAACGCGTAACCGAACCCACCTGCCTTGCTGAGCTATAGCATGCTATACGCCGACTCCTTCGTGATACCATTCGAATGAAACTTGAGGTCGGGTTTCGTCTTAAGGTTAGAATATGGTATACTCCCCATAATAACTAGAACGTGTTGCTTACATTGTCCATCAAAGATGTGTTTGTAGCGAGAAGGCGAGGACGGGCTATCTCATTGCGAGCATTGTGAGTCTCACGTCTGCGGACCCCCGCATCGCTGGTTGTTGTGCTGATGCTGTGCGGCCTTCATTGGCAGCAGTTGGTTAAACAACCTTGAATGTGCAGGAGTCCTGCATTGCGTGGACCCCATGGGATCCATATTATCGTAGACCCTTGGACCCTTGGCGGGTTCGAACAAAAATGCTTGTAAGATCGGCCGATTGGATACAAAACCTGATACCACGGTCCAAATATTGCAACTGGAAGCCTTGCGTTAGCACTATAACCGATACGGAACCCCAGATATGATGAGTGCCAAATCTTACGCCTTGATGTCAAAACCTTTACTGCTTAGTAAGATAAAACGGCATTTGCTTAGCTGTAATCCTATGTAGAGGACTTCGGAGCCGATAACTATCACTAAGGTATGTCGGAGCTTCCCAGGAGTGGTTAGCTATTATTAGTTAAGCTTAAAACGCCCCCGGTTCTGTAGCGTACGTTGCGGGAGTAGGGGGGGGTGGGTGAAAATATCACACACCCGGCACGCGCCTATATAGTGCCTTATCAGTCAACATGCATTCCGATGTGTTAGGTATTCACGTTGGGGCCGCCATCATGCATGTCAGACGCAAGAGCACACCATATGGAGTAAGATCGGCGAAATAAGGATAGGGCTGATGTACGACTCTTAGATAGATAAACGGACGGTCATATCGGCATTAAGACGCCATTCTTTTTCTTTCCATTTCTTGTTCTTGTACCCATATGGAAAAAGCCGTACTGGGATATGTGTGGGTGTAAATACGAAGGTATTCCGTGTGTGGGGGTAGGGGGGTAGGGGGGAATCCTTCTACACGTGCAGTCAACTGTTGTACCACGTTTCTATTACAACCCTCCCTTAGGGAACGTTTCACCAGATCAGCACCATGGATCTCGAACGGCCGCTCGAGCCTCAGCATGTCATCATTTACGGCAGCAACTATGGGTCTAGACTAGTGCTAAGACATGGGCTTATTTGATTAGGCCTAATTTATATAAGCTTTACTGCAGACCTTGATCCTTTTCTAACATTCCTTATACCATCGATATACTGCTCAGGTTATAGCCAACTTTTAATTTATGGGCCTACCCTATATCCTACGTTAATTATAAGCAAGCCCGTCCTTATCTCCGTTAGCTCTTACATTGAATTAACCTTCCCTGGCGCTACCAAGTTCAAAGATATCTTGGTAACTAAGGTTCTTACACATTACCTGTTTTAGATCCTGTCGTTCTAAACTAGGGAGGTACTTATAGGAAGAAATTGTAAGCGAGTTAGCGAATGCGAATACCAGGTACATGTACTAACCCCTGCCTTGTTCCGCCACAGAAAATGATGTAAGTGTTGAGAGTATATTCTTTTAAACTTGGTACTCAGCCAACCATTTAATGTTATTTGCCCATCCCTGAACGATACTCTATAAACCGAAAGCTCTTAACACTAATCTAAACGTTCCCCGCTGATATCTAGTTGTTGCGGCACCACTGACTCACCTAGTCGTCTCTTTCTATCGGTTCTCTTAGTTTCGCTACAAAAGCTTTGCAACCCTCTTTTCTAATTGTGCACGGCGGAACTCCTCAATCAGGCCGCAGTAGTCCCTGGGGTAAGCTGGAAGGAACAGATCTGAAAAAATGTTGCTCTTCCGCTTCGTGCTGACGCCCAGGTCGCCAAGTAGGAGATCAATGTACTAATCTAGATTAGCTACCTCGAACATGACAGTCAGCAAAATTGGGACATTCTAGGTACTCACCGAAAGGAAATCGTAAATAGCGTAAGCGTGCTTTCTGCCCTGCGTGAGATACCTCTTGCGGGACCAGACGTTCCATTCAGCCACTTCACGTTCCATCTCTTCCTGAGAGGGAGGGTCGTTCAGACCCAGGAGGAAGGTAACTCCCCACAGGGCCTGGACTTCGGAGACAAGCGGCGTGTAGATAGAATGGATAAAGCCCGGGAAGTAAATTGATCGATCACCCGCGGCCACCATATCCGGGATGACTAGGCGTCGGTAATGACGGCTGGGCCCGTGTGCTAGATCCTTCCGCCTGCCGTTAATATCGTCAGAGACCTGGAGAGGGGACTCCTTGATTGCTGGCAGCAGCTCGTCTACCGTCTTCTCTGCGGCAGCTTCAAGTTTAGCCCACTTCTCTGCATCAGCCGGGGCGGGCGCTAGGCCGCAGGCCTGTTGCAGATCCTTGCTGAATGGCTGATAGGACTTGTCGAAGCCCGTGCACAGAATGATGTAGTCTGTCTCGAACTGAGCGCCGTTGCGAAGGGTGACCTTGTCGCCATCGGTAAGAGATGCAATCTCGGTTCTGTGAACCGTGCAATCTCCAGCGTGGAAGACATTCCAGAATTCCGGAACGCTCGCAGCGCCTAACCCAGCATTGGCCCAGAATATGCTTTGCCCGACGTTAGCATATAGAAGATCTGGCAAAGGGTGTAAAGTAAGTCACGACTCACCCATTTCCATGTGGGAGAGGTCTCAGCTTCTGCGCATTAGCAGACTTCGCATAACCAGCATGTGTCTCGGCGATCCAGGTCAAACTCTTCCAGAACGTCCTGGCCAGGGCCCTCCCGACAGTCGTCTTTTGGAAGAATCGGTAGCCGGGACCCTTGGTGTGCATGATGCTTGAACCTAGCACCGCGACCATCCTGGTGGCAACAGCGTCCATCGTGTTCACGACGCCTAAGATGGTGGGTGGCATAATGGCCAAGGGTCCCGACCCATCTTCTCGGATGATCCAGTTGACCTTCTTTCCAGCCTTCAGCAGGAGAAAGACAGTGTCGTACGCGGACTTAGCGGCTCCCACGACAGTCGCCGACTGTATCTTGTCTAATGCCTCGAGGTGCGTACCCGTCTCCGAAGAGTGAATGATGGGTGTGGTGAAGTTGAACTGTGGCCATGAAGGGACGACGGGATGCGAAGTTGCGCCCGAGGCGTAGATCAGCTTCGCACACTCTATGGCAGGCTGGCCGGCAATATCTAATCTCCAGCCGCCTTCGGGCAGCTTGTTGACATTGTCAACCTTTGTCCGCAGCCGAGTCCTTCGGACGAGATCAAAGTCCTGTGCGAACTCGTTCAAGTAATTGTTGATGGTCTTGCCCGAGATGTAGCCGTCCGGCGTAATGCCCTCTCTCCGCATGGGATAGAACGAGTATTCAAACAGCCCATACTTGATCTGGGCGAAGAGACTCGGGTAGATCTTTTCGTTATTCCAGACACCGCCGATTGATTCCTGGTCATCGACGAGGATCAGGTTGGTATTGGGCTCGAATTCGAGGTACGTCTTGGCCGCAATAAGACCGTTCCAACCTATGTCAGCCGTGTTAGTATCTATAACCGACAATGACGAGTCTAGAGACGTACCGGTACCTACAACGACGACGTCGAAGCGCTCGGCCGCCATGATCGTTGTTATCGAATGCGTCCGTGGAAAAGTGTGATAGCACTACAGCACTACAATTGATAGACAACTTTCATGCCGCGCTCTTATGATTATCGCCGCCCCAAACTCGGTATTATTTAATGCATCCGTTTTTCTTTGTGCCCGGCCTGAACTTATCCATCTCAGATCGTTCGAGGTCTCGACCATGGCCGGCCCGTCTGCGCAGGCTGAGGCGCCCGCAAGGGTCATCTCATGGGCCCATGAGGATTGAATCCTGCGTTATCGAGGCGAGATCCGGGGTTGGCAGAACGGATAAGCTAAAATACGCCGCCTCGGAGCCGGGGTCACTGATGCGCGGGAACTGCGGCCGCAGCGGACTACGACGGCCCGCTTGCCGGAGACCCCTACTACTTATCGAGTATTACACTCATCCAGGTTGCCACGCTGGACGATATCATCAACTTGGTTAGAGCATACCGATTCCTCAGTGTAAAGTACCATGTCTAGAACTCATGTATCCGTTCGTCCCTCCACTTGACAGATTTGTCTTGTCTTCCTCTACTTGGATATTGGCCTTTCTTTTCCGCCCCTAGATCCTAGATCTAATTCCTCTACACAAATTCCATTGCCTCGATTAGTCATGGGATTAGTCAGTCTCAAGCCTATCTTTGTTGGCCTGAGTGGCCTTGGCTTCTTCTTGCTATGGGTCGTTATGGGGCTCAATGGCTCCCTGGAAGCCTTGTTCGGGACCATAACGTCTGGAGCTTTCCCTAATGGACGGGCTCTGAAGACGAGTTATACTGGAATTTGGCCAATCGACTTCTTGCTCTGCGTTCTCGTGGTTTTCTTCGATGGTTTGAACAATTTAGAGGACACGACGCCGTACTTGATGTTGCTAGAGCTTGTCTCGACTCTGTTCGTCATAAATATGATGACTCTTGTCGAAAGTCGCCGGATGGAGGGGCCATATTGGATGCGATTGTAAGCATTGGATCTCCTCGTGGATTATATGTGCGCAAGCCTGACACGTCGCAGTCCCGCTCTCTGGCAGTATCTTTGGAACAGCGCGGGTGTCGCCGTATTCCTTCCCATCTATTCGCTTCTCTATGTCAACCAGGGGTTAACAAGCGCCTCCCCAGTACCTACGGCGGAGGCACAAGCATTGCCTTTCACAGCTGTCTGGAGCGTACTCCTTGCGCTGCCCCTTATGTTGCCGGCCTTGGTTAATGCATCTCCATTCCAAATACAGAATGGCGTCGTTATCTTCTTCCTTACGCCACCGGCATTTGTAGTCTTCCACAGACTAGCCAAGGCCGTCGTCGCCAAGGGAAGCACGAAGCCGTCGAAGGTTGCGTACTGGATTGTTGGCTCTGTTAGCGCTTTGGTTCATGTCGGAATTGCTGTCTACGCTATGTTCTCGCCGGCTTCCGATGTGTCGCTTAGCCGCATCTACATCCCACACTACAATGCCGTCCAGCGTGGCCACTCAGATATTGTGACTGAGGGCGCATTGCTCTTCATTCAGTTCGACTATGTTATTATCAACATCGTCGTCCTTATTCTCGGCACGTATATCTTACGCTTCGAGCCTGCCTTGATCGTCAAGTCTATAAGCGGAAAGGACCGAGCCGGTAGCCCTTTGTTTGCCTTCCTTGCCATCACTGCGATTTTCGGAGCTGGAGCGGGACTCGCTTTTGTCCTCTACTGTAAGGAACATTGGTTGGACTCTGCCGACACTCAGCGTAAGCGTACCTGAGCGAGACTTCCCGCCTAGCAGCGCTGATAGCTGATGTTCTTCCTAGCATTGCTTAGACATAGTGCCTAGAGGGTATGGCGACTAGAAAAGAGGGGGAGAGCAAAGTTAAGGAAGCTCAATATTGGATTTGACAAAGCTCGGCAGAAACGTTTGTTGAGGCGAATCAATAGCTGTACTGTCTGACAAATTTGAGCGCAAACCGTGATGTGAAGACTTAGGGGGTTTCGCTGATGGACTTAGTTCAGAAGCCTAGCTATGAGAGATGGACGATGAATTATGACACAAAAGAAGAAGGAAATCCAAAGGAGCTCAAAGAACTAGGTTCTTTGAGACGTTGATAGCACTGAGTAGATCAATATGAGGCTATCCAAGATCGAGACTTATTGCCACAAATGGGGATTATACTAGGTAGATTCGGGAATTGAGCTTGTCCAGTCGGACCTAGGAGATATTTAGGTACCAGGTACCTAGGTATGTATCTGTTATAGAAACAAACACGGTGACGTATTTACTGAGCAACATTATAAGTTGGGTACTCTACGACACTCTCATATAGATAAAGTATCGGATTCAGAATTGTATCCGGACAGCTACCTATTTAACTAACGATCTCGAAGCTCATAAGCTGCTGTTCAGATTTTCAAAGAATTGTTTAGATTTATGTGTGAAATTTTGATCAAAAAGACAGTATTTTAATAAGAATTTGTATTCCACGTCCTTGAGGTGTGAGGTAAGTGGCGTACGTGTTGACGCGTGTAGATCCGTAAATATCTGAATGTTAAATATTACGAACTGGAATAGGAGTTAAAACAGCATAGACTGGGGAACTTAAGTCACGTGCTAGCCTGCACGGCCCACCAAGAGCGACTTGAACCCCACCTGTACTAGCCTGATTGACCCTGACTCTAAAACGATGGGGGGTTTGTTACAGTGTCATTGTCACTGAGCCCTGATATGGTTACCTGCTGCCGTAATTTATCACACTTGATGGTCCAAGCCAAAGCCCGACCGCCTACCGCCTAACTGCCTACCTCTCCAAACAACGATACGGTACCTACTTCCCCCCCATTCACAATTTCACCATTTCGGTATATTCGATCGCCTGCATCTCTAAGACATATCTAACAGCTTTTAGACAACAGAAACTGCGACAGCCAAAAAGCTAAGAAACGCTCTGAGAGACCCTGTCGACGTCCATCGCAGCGCCGACCCCTGACCTTTGTCATTGCCTTTCAGTCCGCCGCTCGACTCTTCGTCTTTCCCGCATCCAACTATTCTCTAACAAGACTACGTCCCGACCGAAAGCTCATCGCCCAACATGGCCAACGACGAGTACGATGTGAGCTCTCCCTTGCTCTGCTCCTCCTCTCCCCTAGTTCCCCTCCTCATTCGTTGAAGAGCCGTACAATCATCCCTGGCAAGCCTAGCTAATCAAGGTTTATCACAGTTTCTCTTCAAAGGTGCAGCCACCCCGCCGACTACGTAAACCATCCGACGCATAGTTGCTGACAACTTTGGAATCTTAGTGGTGCTAATTGGAGACTCGGGCGTCGGAAAGTCCAACCTTCTCAGTCGATTCACACGTAACGAGTTCAATCTAGACTCTAAGTCGACGATTGGCGTCGAGTTCGCAACCCGCTCCATCCAGGTCGACTCCAAGACGATCAAGGCGCAGATCTGGGATACTGCTGGCCAGGAACGATATCGCGCCATCACCTCTGCTTACTACCGAGGAGCTGTTGGTGCGCTTCTCGTCTACGACATCAGCAAGCACCAGACCTACGAGAACGTCACGAGATGGCTTAAGGAGCTCCGAGATCACGCCGACGCCAACATTGTCATCATGCTAGTCGGAAACAAGAGCGATTTGCGGCACCTGCGAGCCGTTCCCACGGAGGAGGCCAAGTCGTTTGCCAGTACGTGCTCTATCTAAATTACGGAGATGCCTAGCTGCTGACGTGTGTCTCTTTAGGCGAGAACCACCTCTCCTTCATAGAAACCTCTGCTCTCGATGCCAGCAACGTTGAGCTTGCTTTTCAGAATATCCTTACTGGTATGTGCCCTTTGTGTGAACCTCAGCTTGCCAAAGCGCTAGTAGAGACAGCCACTAATAGCACATGTCTATTTAGAAATCTACCGCATCGTGTCGAGCAAGGCGTTGGACAGTGGAGAGGGAGCCCAGGCCCCGATGGCAGGTACCAACATCTCGTTGAGCAAGTCTCCTGATGATGCCGCGAAGCAGGGTGGGAAGTGTTGTTAGATCAATGCGCGCTACTAGATGATGCGATGGTTACACAGCTGGTATGATGTTACGTATATTGCCCGGAATGAGCACTCTGCGGTAGAGTGAGGCATCATGGGGGTTCGGATCGACCTTACACGGGACACGGTTCTCTTTTTTTCCACTTTTCATTGATGTTTGTGCCTGCAGTCAAAGAATTGGCCGAGGTCGTTAACATGTCTAATCTAGCACCCAACGTAGTTACTAAATGCTGTCTCTTCTTGCCTGTACCAAGACAGACTATGATTTTACACCATATGTACTTCAACTAGGAAGTATGCCCCTAGATGTCTCTAGATCTGGTAACAATCGACGTGGCTTCATCATCTTACCGAGGCCCGAGGGTTGAACCACATCCGTTAGGACATGAGTAATCGTAAGCAAGTAATTTTCTCCATAGCTGTCCATCTTCCAGTAGATGGATACCTGCATAGGATATTCGTCTTAGATCAGATCTGTAGGTGACCCTGGTTGGTGTCTTGGCAGATATTGTACATGCAATTAAAAGCACAAGCCACACAGAAATCTCCTATTCTCTGCCCCACACCGATAAGACAACCAGTTCTTATCGATAAATGTAGTAGGAAAAAAAGTTCATGTTCCGAATCGCAATTCAGATTTCAATCTCAGGACATCTAATCAGTACACAATGGCTGCTGTCTACAAATCGCTGTCGAAAAGCACCAACGGCCAGAAGGCTGAAGCGCCTGCCAATGGCGTCCGAAAGAACAAGCAGAGAGTCTTGATTTTATCTTCTAGAGGTGTGACGTACAGGTATTTGCACTGCGCTGGCTAATGGAGTTTTGCGACAATGCCGTCTAACGCTTCTTACTTGCAGACATAGACATCTACTCAACGATCTTGCGGCCATGATGCCCCACGGCCGAAAGGATGCGAAGTTCGATTCGAAATCCAAGCTTTACCAATTAAATGAGCTCGCCGAGCTGTACAATTGCAACAACACGCTTTTCTTCGAGGCCCGCAAGGGTAAAGACTTGTACGTGTGGATGAGCAAAGTTCCAAACGGTCCGACGGTCAAGATGCACCTCCAGAATCTGCATACGATGGAAGGTTAGTAATATATGGTCTTATCATCAGTAGTCTTGTGTCAGCAATGATGTGTGACTAAGGCATCGCTGACCTATTTTCCCGTAGAGTTACATTTCACCGGCAACTGCTTGAAAGGTTCAAGACCCATCCTCTCCTTCGATGCCGCCTTCGATAAGGAACCCTACCTCCAAGTCATCAAGGAGCTGTTCCTCCACAGCTTCGGCGTGCCACAGGGCGCAAGGAAGTCCAAGCCTTTCATAGATCGCGTCATGGGATTTACATTCGCGGACGGTAAAATATGGGTGCGGAACTACCAGATCAAGGAAACGGAGCCCTCGAAGTCGATTTCTGGCCAGGGCGAAGAGATGGAGGTGGATCCCAAACCTACAAAGGGCCGCAGCAAGGAGCCCGACGTCAGCTTGGTTGAGATCGGGGCGCGATTCGTCTTGACCCCCATTATCATACAAGAAGGATCATTCGGCGGCCCAATCCTATACGAGAACAATCAATTCGTCTCGCCGAACCAGGTCAGAGCTGACCTGCGCAAGAAAAAGGCCTCGAAACACAATGCTCGGGCGGAGCAGTACGTGGAGAGACTTGCGAAGAAGGGAGATCTTGGTCTTCGGACGAGCGGTGGGAAACGGGCCCCGGTCGACGCGCTAGACACGAAGCAACTGTTCGCTTGAGCGGTATGGATCTCTTGTTAATTGGTGTTCAGGCGTTCATATGACACCCAGGTATCTGCAAATATTCTCTAGCAAAAATAGCAATTTGCCAACCATATCTTTCCATTGCGATGAACACACGATCCACGTAATAGAACTTTGCATTCATATAATCCATTATAATCCGTATAAGATTCTATAAGATATTCGGCTTTAGAGCTAATCCAAAGTCCAGTTGAAACGTAAAACCGGATAGACTTGGTGCTTCGATGAGCAATTACAAGATAATACGCCTCATTGAATCTCAAGATCGTTCGGAGTTACGATACTTGCCTCACTGGTGTTGTTTTCCCATGGCTTTATATACCTAATTATAATGATACCCATAGTTGCTTGCGTTACAAAAGACAGCCTTTTATATCACAAATTCAATAAAGTCTATGTGAAACTTGCATTAGTATTTAATACAAAAGACCAAAAAGCTGAGAGAGATCTAATGAGTCCTGAAGTAAACATGACTCTTCTGAGAAGTAGGTGCAACTGGGAATAGAAATACTCGAGCTATCTTGGAGACGGGGCGGAGCGGAGCCGTCCGCCGTAGCGTACTGGGCGGAATCATCCGCCCAGCCCCACTCCGGAGGCAATTAAGGTTACGCCCCGCGCCGTCCCGGAACCATACCGGTCTGGGCCGACGCTAGGTAGAATAATAATCCGAAATTAACGTCCGGGGTGGGTTCCTATATACGTCGCTTCGCGTCTTAGTTCCAACGTCTTTCTCCCCTTTCCCACCAAACACAACATGGCATCACAACACAATCGCTTCGCCTTTATGGCGAGGCAGACATTGCAGCTGCACAATGTGCAACTGTTCACTTCTTCAGCTCAGTATAGCCCCAAAGGAGGGGTGGCCTCAGATTGAGTCGCGTGACTCTCCGCCCCTGTATCAACTCAGGGGTATCAGAACGGCAGACAGAGAGAGCTGCTACAGCCCAGCATCGAGTCGACTAAGGTGCTAGTGGACACTATACCTACTCTGGAGTGTAGGGGAAGAAGGCACACGTCTAAGGAACAGACATCCCGGGCGACCTAATTCTCGCCAGCTTGGGATCACTAGGCATTGCACCCGCCTCGCAGGACAATCAAGTCTCACTTTCCTCAGAGTGGAATAATTAAACTCTGGACTCGCAGGATCAGGCTGATCTTGAGCCTTGCTGTCGCCCTATTTGGATGACTAGGCCTTGCCAAATTGGGACAAATCAAATCAACAGAGAAAATCACTCTACTGGCAGTTACCGCCCCAACAAGATCAGTGCAGTTGATCTGTGGACATTAAATCAGCACAGCCTGCACATTGTGATTTCGAGGCGGGTGTACCCACCATCTTTGTTCTCTCAGAGCCAGCTGATTTACAATCAACAACCACCTCTCTCAACTCTACTGCCTCTGCAAGTACCTAGCCTTGACAGCGAAAGGCCCCCGAAGATCATCGCGAAAGCACAACAAGCGCATCCTGTATCTTCGAGGACTGGTGCCGAGCTGCTTTCTCGATCAGTCACACTCATTTGATTCCCTCTCTTCAGCATTTTGCTATCTGTTCTATCGATCCTTGGCCACACTATCCATAGTTGGAAAGCTATTGGAGACCTTAGCAAACCCAGGTCGAGCTCACACATACATACCCCGACACCAATATTCGCACCTTCTGGGTAGCTACTCGAAGTCTAGCTACTGTGGAAGCATATTGCATTCTTCTCCATCTTAGGTCAGTGTTCACGTTCAAAGGAAAATGGCATCCATCAACCGCGGCTCCGAGCCCTCTGGGCTTGAGAACCTACTGCCCGAACTTGCGTTCAAGGTAATGGAGCACCTCAGCCCGACAGATCTTACCCCACTTCTTTTTGCGAGCAAGCATATGCGAGAGATCTTCAACGCGAACCAGTCCCTCATGATCAGTATTCTCAAGCTTCAACCCGGCATAGAGAATCTACTTTACTTGTACACTGCTCAGAAGACGGAGAATCATCCAGACCGCATGCTCCATCCTCGAATCATCGACGTCCATCTTGATGGTCCTGGCAACTCTGACGGCCCGGTTAAGATCAACATGATGGGCAAGAATGTTAAAGTCTTCAAGTATCTGAGTGACGTGCCTTTGGTCTGGCGTACCAACGAGTTCGCTCTCAACATGTCTGACGTCACGGAGATATGGCATATGGCGAAGAAGGTCGACGAATGGGTCGAATTCTTTCCGCGCGGCTGTTGGAGAGACAACCCCGAGTATCGCCGCTGCCTACGACCTGCCGAGGAGGTTAGACTCAGAAAGGCGGTGTCGCGTTGGTGGTTATATTCGCATCACCACCATGGCTTCTGGCATGCGTGGCGCAGCTTCAAGGAGCCGAAGAAGTGGGACAATGACACTCGTCTCAACCACATCCGACGCATGGCAACCGACGAAATCCTTGAGTTGCTGGACCTTTGGGAGTTTGTGAGAGAAGTGGTCAGTCAAGACTTGTGCTCGTCCCCCGAGCGTATCTGTCGATGCAACGTAAGTGCCCCCCAAGAATCGGATGAAATTTGGTAGATTAACTAATTGGCTTCTAGGACGGTTATGTCGTTGACCTTGTGCCCTGGGGAGCCGAAGACGGCCGCCACGAGAGAATCGTCAGCACGTACATGAAGCTTACCCCGGATCAATTGATGTACTACCTCACCCATTACTCGAACTGGAAGAAAAGTGTCACGGTGGAGGCCGTCACTGCAAACACTCACCTATTCACCCGAGATGTCGAGACGCTTTCTATCTCCATCCGTAAGGTCCTCGAGGAACGCATGTTGCTCAGAAACATGCCGAACACCCTGCTACCTACCTGCAGTATCGTGGATGACACTCGCGACCCGGAATACACCATCAACCAATGGACCGACGACAGCTGGCCTGATGGCAAAGCGCCTCTAACCCCGGAGGAGGTCTCCGCACTGGGTCTACCCATCGATCACGGTGCACTTACTCGTCGAGGAGATGATGGTTCCGACGACGCCATTCCGCACTAGAGACGCCGAACGGCCCGTCGCTGCCGACGCTGCGGCAGATATATCACTCGTTCTCCGTACGCAGATGTCATTGACGACTTCGTTCGACGTGACACTTTGTTCGGGCAGCATTAGCTGACCACTCGATGGGCGTATTCCCGCCGGGGAATCTCCATCGCATAAAGCTCATTGTTGCAGCCCGGCCGAAAATTACTTCTCCATAACCTTCGAAGCCTTATTACTGGGACACGACGACTGGACTTATAGTGCAAAGTAGTACTCAGACCCTTCTGCGGGAAACCCCCAACTCCTATCAGTTTCGACAGACAACACGCTAGCTGCTGTCCTGAACCCTTCTCGACGTTGTGTACCGCACCACTACCTTGCGCCAGCCGAATCATTCTCAACCCTCGTCTCACTATCACTACACCCTGTCCAGTGTGCCACCGAGTATCAAAAGCACACCCAACCGAAAAATATTCTCAACCCGTCGCGGTACGCACACACTCGGATGTGCCTCTGTCGTCATTTACCAAGGGCCCAATGTTCGCCTTAACCGCCCCTCGCCTCCGTTCAAACCCTGCCAGAATGGCACTATAATTAGCACGATGCGTTTTGAAGGAAACGAGAAACCCCTCCGCAACCAACGCAAAACGATGACGAAGTATTAGCATCAGGGAGGTTGTCTTGTATGTGTGTGTCTGTTGGAGTCCAACCGTTGCACCGAAGATTGCATTATCGTGGCCTGCGGGCACTTCTACTTCTACTGGCTAGGGATAAGCAGTTTCAACACCAGCATTTTTAGTTTCTACAATTCTCACGAGCATCGGCTCTTTCTTGTTTCACATTACTCTTGTACGATCAGGCTTCGCTTTCAGATAGATCCTCGAATAGGACGCAATCGCATTTCGCATTGCATACACTCACAACTCCTATGGTGCTGGCTTCTCTGTGAGATTCCGGGTATGTTTACCTGCCTAATGTGCGTGACCAATACCAGTATTTTCCAAGTCTTCAATCCCGGCATCTTTGTATGCCCTATGCTATGGCATTAGTATTCTACTAGACCTAAATTGCTCAAGCATATGCCATGTCATTCACGTGCATTGGAATGCGTAGGTGTATGTAGGTATACAATAATTCGATAGGCAAATTCGATAGGGTTGTTCAGTGTCCAAATTCGTGGCGTTGGCAGGTAATCGCTAAACTACAGGGTAAATACTGGGCGGTAATGTCTCTATGGAAACGGCGTTATCTGGGTCCGACCTGCCGCGCCTTAACGTCGGGACTCACTAAAAAGATTTCTGGCCTAGGCGGTTACATTACCAACGTCCTAAGTTAAACAAGCTCTCCCCTGCATCTTCAGGAACATTCATTAATTTTCCCACGCCACCAAGCAGTCCTATCAGACGTATACACCAACGCAAGATCGTTAGATCCCATCACCCTGAACTAGGATTCATCGGTGGGTCAAGGTTTTGCCAACATTCATTCTTTCTATTCTGTCTGAGCGACCCATCGTGTTCTGCATCCATCATCCCAGGTGGCTGGGCTTGCATCCATTGCGCCAGCAAAGCCTGTCAGAGTGTGTAAGTACGTGATTCCGTCTTCGTGCATCTGATATTTCTTTTCTTGTAATGACAACATACGTGGGCATTTTATAAACAGTCGGAATACTTCATGTTGAGAGACAGCCCAACTCGCAAACCGCCTTTCGAATCTATCAAGGTTACTATCAAATCCATCGTATATGTCTAGAGATGAGAGCATGTGTTTTAATTCACCCATTTGACATATTCTCTTCTCTAAGGGATCCCTCTATAGGTTTGCACCTGATTTAGGCGACTAACAAGTTCTCAGGCCACCATCGTCCCACGTTGACCTGGGATTTCTTAGGCGGCAATCACCTAAGAAGCCGTGGGCATGCAAATCATCAACGCCACCGGGGCAACTAGATCGCCGTGCGTCCGCCGGGTCTAAACCAGACTGGAAGGAGTGAATACTTCACCCGTAACTCCCACCCTGGTTAGTGCCCTAGGTAGAGCTCGACTGTCAGTTGGCTTTTTAAGGGACGGTAGCATCAACTCCATCGACCTGATATCCATCTTCTGGAATCTGCGGGGCTAGAAGATAGCTGTTTGTGTTCAGTTTGACTGGACGGCATCATGGAAGGCGAGGACCAATCTATGGTGGACGCGCCTAACGGCTTTGACGAGCCGCACGGTGCCCCCGCCACAGGACAAGACTTCGATAATTCTATCAAGAACGGCATGAATGTCGACATGGACGATAGCGAAGAGTCTACAGACACGGATGAACCCATCAAATTGATGCGGAAGCGAGGATTGCTCCCTACCGGCTGTTGCTATGATGACAGGATGAAGCTTCACGCAAATGCCGATTTTGGTCCGGCGCCTCACCATCCAGAAGACCCGCGAAGAATTGAAGAGATCATGAAGATGTTCAAGAAGGGGGGACTCGTCTTCGCTGGCTCTGACACCGAGCTTTTCGATATCTTGAGGGAAGCTCCGACAAAGTTCATGTGGAGGATTCCAGCTCGTCCGGCCACAAAACAGGAGATCTGTACCGTGCACACACCCGATCACTACGACTGGGTCCAAAGCCTCTCCGAGATGTCAACGAAAGAGTTGCGAGTGCTCAGCCACAACCTAGACCAGGGCAGAACCTCTCTCTACGTCGGTGGTATGTCTTATGAAGCAGCACTACTTTCGGCGGGAGGTTGCGTGGAAACATGCAAGAATGTAGCTTCTGGAAAGGTTAAAAATGCCTTCGCTATCATTCGTCCACCCGGTCACCATGCCGAGTATGACACACCTATGGGCTTCTGCCTATTCAACAACGTCCCTATCGCTGCTAAGGTCTGTCAAAACGAATACCCAGACATTTGCCGCAAGATTCTCATTCTAGATTGGGACGTTCATCACGGGAATGGTGTACAGAACATGTTCTACGACGATCCTAACATCCTTTACATATCCCTTCACGTGTACGAGAATGGCAATTTCTACCCCGGGAAACCAGACAACCCTATGATTCCAGATGGAGACATAGACAAGGTTGGCGACGGCCCCGGCCAAGGAAAGAATGTCAACATTGGCTGGCCATCGCAGGGCATGGGAGACGGTGAATACTTGGCTGCTTTTCAAAAGATTGTCATGCCGATTGCTCAGGAGTTCAACCCGGACATGGTCATCATTTCTGCCGGCTTTGACGCGGCTGATGGCGACGAGCTAGGTGGATGCTTCGTTACGCCGGATTGCTATGCCCACATGACATATATGTTGATGTCCCTTGCCGCTGGGAAGGTGGCTGTATGTCTCGAGGGAGGGTATAACTTGAAAGCGATATCGGATTCAGCTTTAGCTGTGGCCCGAACTCTTATGGGAGAGCCCCCGCCGAAAATGGAAATCCCTCCCCTCAACAGAGAGGCTGCGAGACTCTTGGCTAGAGTCCAAGCCGTCCAAGCTCCCTACTGGGAATGCATGAGGCCCGGGATCATTAACGTTCATGAAGCAGGTGATAATGCGCGTCGTCTACATGATGTCATACGAAGCCATCAGCGACAGATACTATCCGAAAAGTACGCCATGGTTCCTCTCTTCATCCAGAGGGAGTACCTCTTCAAGTCATTCGAGAACCAGGTTCTCGTCACGCCCGGTATACAGGTGAAGAGAAGAGTTCTATTCGTCATGCATGACCCGTAGGTACAACCTTCAGAATCGCGATGACACCTTTGCTGACAGGTAGCCCAGTCCCGAGCTCAAAGCCATGCCGGATGTTACTGATAACACGGTCGACCCCCATAATGGTTTTGTCGTAGGTGGGACTTTTGTTTACCAGAAGATAAATACTGATACATGATAGCTCGATGGTGTTACATCTTATATCGATTGGGCATATAAGAACGATTTTGGCATCATGGACGCCAATATTCCTCACTACATTACACACCCGGAAGACTTTGAATCGTTTACTCCTAGAGCGAATGAGAAGACGTTACAGCGCCAAATACAGGAATTGGTCTGCTACATTTGGGACAATTACCTCCAGCTCTACGATGTCGAACAACTGTTCCTTGTCGGTGTCGGCAACGCGTACTTGGGGGTTAAAATCCTCCTGACGAACAGAGGTAAGATGCCCTGCACTCCATCTACTAAGCTTCATGATAGGATCGGGATAAACTAACAACTTATTAGAATCCAAGGATAGAATCTCTGGTGTGGTGAATTTTGTGACGGGAAGCCTGCGACCGATCAAGTCGGAAGTAGACCCAGAGTTATCGAGTTGGTATAAACGAAACTCGCTCGTCTACGTGACGAATGACCATGCCTGTTGGGGGGATCCAGACCTGGCAAAGAAGGTGCTCAAGAAGCGATTCGGAGGCGTTGTCAAGAGCCCCGTCGTCGGACTGAATCATATGATGGAGGCACACGCAAAGGATGTGTTTCAGTTCATCAGCGAGAAACTGGCCGCAGGAAGAAGTGGAAATACGACGCAGGATGAGACGTGAGTGTGAGTACCTAGATGTCAGAAAGCAGCCCTGGTATTTAGGGCTCTTGAGATGTTGCTGTGCATGGCATGGCATGGTAGAAGGTACACGTCTTTCTACGGATTACAGACTTGAGAAGCTCTGGGAAGGCCGATAGTTGCAGAGTGATGCTGTTTAGTAGGATCCGTGCAGTAGCTACGTCGTTTTAGCTGCTTTATTTATTGATTCTACCCGTCTGTGGCAACCTGGAATAGTGTTATGATTTCCAAATGGGAGATGTGTACCTACCTACCTAGGTACTTACAGGCAATGCGATTGATGGTGAGCGATACTCTCGCACTAAACAACCTCTCCAGCGCCTGCCAAACATTTTGTCGGGTAGGCTCACCTTAAAAAAAAAAAGTTGAAACGCAGCATTACTTGGGTGAAACAAAGAATAAGCACCACAATAGTCTATTTGTTCTCTTTTTTTTTATTCTATTGCAGACTCTTCCTTTGCACATCGTCTCATCTCTTCAAACAAAAGTCAATGCTCGCCTTTGACAAGGTACCCCCGGGCGTGGCGATAGGCAAATAATATCTTCGTTATCGCGTAGCGTTCATTGAGCACAATGGGGAAAAACGAACGTTTTAGTAACAGGGGTGAGCAGGGGCTCAACGATGGGCCAATTAGACGCCGGAGGTCTAGTACTGGGCCTGAGCATTTCTCTGGACCTGCAGGACCCTCCAAAACCTCAGATCTTCAATCTTCAAGGGACGATTCACATCAACAAGACCATTCACCGCTTTACTTCGTCCACGATTCTGTACTTACCTACGGCCCTGGTCCTCAAGAATATCCGGTAGGATTGACCGAAGCTGGGAATTCCCGAGAGGAATTCGAGGCAGCCTCCTCTCAGGAAGCTTTTCCTACTGACGGCTCGTTTGCAACCGCGTTACAAGCTCGTTCATCCCCTTTCTCTTCCCGTAATCGGTCCCTTGAAGACGGCGAGCTTCCTAAGAACGAACTCGCTACTACAGGAATGGATCGCGATTCGCGAAGTAGAAGGTAAGAGACGGATGTAATCTGAACACCAGATAACAGGAATCAAAATGCTAATTGACCTGTTCTCAGGTACGATGACGGCGAGGTCACTAGATATGGCGCTGGCGAATCGTACCGACCCTTTAATTCCAATCGATCCCCTCGTCGCGCGAGAAGTCCGCCCAGGGGTCGCAGCCCACCGCTGATAGACAGCGACCGCTATGTCCCCGGCCGGTCCCCGCGACGCCGCTCTCGAAGTGCAGATCGTTACAGGCGCGACCCTTCTAGAGACAGACGCGACACCCGGGATACGCGGGACACCCGGGATACAAGGGACACACGAGACACACGAGACACGAGAGATGCGAGAGACACGCGAGACATGGGTGACAGCTGGAGACGACGGGATAGGAGCCGCAGCCTTCGCAGAAGCCCTCCGCGACGATCTCCTCCTAGACGCAGCCCGCCTCGAAGGAGTCCACCCCCGCGCAGATTCTCTCCTCGACGGGATGACAGAGATCGGTTGCGATCTCCTCGAAGGGGTTACGACTCAAGGTTCCCCCCACCACCCCCCAATAATAATCCTAACTCCACTCCCCTAACAAGTCTTCCGTACAGACGAAGATCTAGATCTCCGTTTGAGAGAGATCGTGCTCGAGACAGAACGCCCGCGAGACGTTCACCTCCACCCGCTCCCAGGGGTAGCACGTACAGAGGTCGCTCTCGCAGTCCGGATCGACGAGACGATCGCTACGGTCCGTCTTATAGCAGACGTCCTTCGCCACCCCGTGACTCTGCCATCTCCTCAGCAATACCCTCTCGGGACACATCCCGCAGATCTTCACCTCACCCTCCCCCTCTTCGTCGCGACGATCGTTCACGTCCAGAATCTCCTATTCCCTCTAGACCGTTGTCCAGATCCTCGCATGGCGTTCCGGCCAGAGAGCGGAGCCCTCTAGGCACCCCGAAGGAGCCTCCTGCTCCTTCTAGATCCCCGCCTCGCGGGCCCGCCGCACTTCGAGCGCCAACCGGACCAAGGGAGACTCGCAACTACGATAGCCAATCTGTTAGGGCGATAGGACCGCCTCCCAGACCGGCTGCAGTTGCTCCTATAGTATCTCGACAGGATATTAACTCGGGTGCGCCGCCGTCAGGTCCCCGAGGATACGTCGCTTCTCGAGGAGGCGGTTACGGTCGTGGTCGAGGGGGGCCCGGTTGGGGTAGCACGATCCAGAGTCGCAATCTACCGCCTGCTGCGGGACCTGTCTCTGCATCGGCAACGACAGGCTCAAGCAATATTCCTACAGGCCCTCGCGCAGGCCCATCATCGCAATCGGTCCCTTCAACTCCGATCAATTCGTCGAAGCCTTTCAATCCCCCCAAGGGTCCGGCCGCAGAGAACAACCGACCTAGCCTCGCGCAACAGCTCTTAGCGTCCGTCCCATCCATAACACCGGGCGGGAAAATGGATGCGCACCACCTGGCCATGACAACGGGCGTGCTGCCGGAGTTGCAGGCGCACATGCAGCAGCTGAAGGAGGAGGAAGAGAAGATCCGGGCGGAAAAGTACGTCAAGGAGGAGAAGCTGCGCAAGAGCCTGGCCATATGGGAAAAGATGGAGCGCGAGGCCAAGGTGCTCGACCTCCGCCTCGAGCTCAGCGAGAACAGCGTCAAGAAGTTTGCCGGCGAGGGAGTGGGTGGCGCGGCCTTCTAGTAGGAGGATACAGGAGCGGACAGGAAAGGCCTTTGACCCCCATCTACCTACCTACATACCTATCCTTAATAGCGTGGTGTAGGGGATGGATGGATTAGGAAGAGGGCTTTCTCCGGATCCTGGTGGTGTGCCCGAACTAGTATCGATAGGCAAGCTGGTTTTCTGGCATGGATTTGGAGATGAGGTGAGGTGAAGTGCGTACGAATTGCGGCGAGATTCAACCGGTCGTCCAAAGTTTCGATTGCACTTTTCCTAGGGGGTATAGATCGAGCTGCTAGCAGTCTGCGGCTTACGGCATGCGGCCACGACCTAATTGTGCGTTGTACGTTAGAGCGCCGTACGCTAGCTATATCGGCGTGTGGAATGTGGGATGTGGAATCATGTCTGTTGCTATTCGTGTACGGCTAGGATAGATACCTCCCGCTTGGAGGCTCGTTTGCTTTGCAAGATACCAAAAGAATCCAATGATTTTCTACGAACTTCCGAAGCACTTTCTTGCTGTAATAGGGGTTTGGATATACGTCGCGTGATTCTCTTTAATAGACAAGACACATCCATGCCTACCCCTACCTAATATATGGTCTACTACAAGGATCCGTCCTACAGTGATCACGTAGTACAGTACGTATGGCATGGCTTACAAATTAGCTTATATTTGTACTAATATGTTCACACCTCACTTTATACAGACAGCTTTCCCCTGAGCCTGGCTTTCCAAACGTCCACGCAAACTCCTCACTCTCAACCGGCATATCCTTCGCAGCTGGTCTATGCCAACCGGTCCTCTTACCACACCCCCTTTACTAAAACGCATCCCCGCCGCCCCCGGCGCCGCGAACGAGCCCCGGCGGAACGTGCCGGCGGTCTTCAGGGTGTCGCGGTCGACCCTCCTGTACCGGATCCCGCACGCCACCCAGTCGTCGAGCCCGGGGACCCGCATGTCGAGCGTGGGCAGGGCGACCAGCATCATCTTGGAGGGGTCCCGGACCTTGGGATGCGGGGATCCCTTGGCGTCCTCCCCTTGCCCTTGCCCTTCCCCTTCCTCCCCCTCATCTCCCGCCGCGTCCGGCGGGTTCGGGTACTCGTCGGGCCGCGGCGCCGGGCCGTGCGGGCCGAGCGTCAGGTCCAGGTCCAGCGGCTCCTCGAGGTAGACGGCCGGCAGCGTGTACCGCGCCTTGCCGGGGGCGAGGTGCCGGAGGGCGGCGGCGAGCGGCGCGCGGTCGGGCGGCGCGAGGCGCTCGCGGAACGCCTTGGCGTGCGAGGCGAGGAACGGCTGCACCACCAGCCGGTGCGGCAGCCGGTGCTCCACGTGCACCCAGTACCGGCCGTCCCACAGCGTCCACGGCATGCGCGGCGTCCACTTCCATTGGCCGCCGCGGCGGGGCGGCGACGAGGAGGAGGCCCGGCGCCGCGTGCGCACGCGCGGCAGCGGCAGCGTGGAGGCGTACGGCGCGCGCGAGAGGTGCCAGCTCAAACCGGCTGTGCGTTCGGAAGAAGTAGTAGGAGATGATTCTGTCTCCGGCCCGATCGGGACGAGGTGCACGCCGGACAGGTTGAAAGCCCTCGGCGGGTTAGCCAGCGCTGCTTCGTCGGGGTTGGCGAGGGACGGGAAGAGCCGGGCTACGTGGTTTTCGAGCGTCGAGAGGAGCGGCGGCTGCGACTCCGGGGTTACTAGCATCAGGATCTTGCGTATGAGGATCGCGGCTACTTCTCTCCGCTTCTGGAGACGTGCGTGGCGGCGCAATGGCGAGAGGGAATCTCTCTTCGACAGACAGTGCGCCAGATCCGGGAATTGAACCGTCACAGTCCCAGCCAGGGGTTCGAAATCGTGGATTATGGTTCGGCTCAGCAATCTATTAGCCTCGGCCTCCTGGGCCTGGACCCTCAGCTCGCATCTCTTGGAAAGAGCGAGAATAGCTGGTTTCTGAAGAGCCTCGGGGAGGGTATACCCCTTATACAGATGTCTCACGGCGTTTCTCATCGTGAGCGTGGGGTCCATATTCGTAGCATCTTCCCACCAGGGGACATTGTTCTCCAGGCACGTCGCGATCAACCGGTCTTTGCTGAATTCCAGCAGGGGCCGGTACACGGTGACTCCGCCATCTTCGACGTCAATGGAAGAAGTTTCGTATGACGAGACCGGTTTCGACTGGTAAAACTCCTCTAGGTCGACGTTGGGTAGCTTGGTGTCGCTCTCGTTCGAGTCCGCCTCGTCCACACGATAGCTGATGTTGGATTTGAGCTCTCGGTACATTTTCTTGCGCTGCTTTTTAGACGGCTTCATGTTATAGAAGGGATTCATGTGCATCTGATCGTCCACAAAGCCGCTCCCATCCGCGCCGAATATGCCCTCGCATTCGGGGATGTCGCGGGCCTTCTGCATACCGCGTAGGCCACGACTGCCGTGTCCCTGCAGCAGGCGCATGAGAACAGTCTCGTACTGGTCGTCTTCTTGATGCGCCATCAACAAACTAGCAGCATGGCGCAACGTGCATATAAGGCCCAGTTTCCGGTACCGCAGCGTGCGCGCCACGCTCTCGAAGTTGGGCAGGTCCTTGGGGTGGCTGTAGTCGCCCAGTACCTTCGACCAGCTGAGCGGCAGCAGCTCGGCCACGAAGCCCAAGTCCCTGAGGGCCTCGCAGACAGCTAGACCCTCCTTCTGGGATCCCTCGCGGAGGCCATGGTCGATGACCAGGCCCCGAAATCCAGACACTGGGTTGTCAGAGATCTTGAAGTCGTCGCAGTGCTTCCGGAGTTGCGAGCAGAGGAAAGCTAGGGCCATGGAATCGACGCCTCCGCTCACAGCTACGGCTGCATACTTGTTAGATACATGAGTGTCTTATAATGACATGGGGCTACTTACCAGCCTGCCTATAACGCGTTCCTCTCGCGTGAGGGAATCGGGGTTTGCAAGTGGCGCGGACGGCGTCCATGAATTCGGGCATGCTGACCGGCCTTGCACCGCTATGTAAAACATGTTGAAACGTGCCCATTCCATCATACGCTGTTGTTATTTGATCCCAGCTACGATGAGTGAAGTTGTAGGAGACTCGAGGCAAGATTCATACCTCTTGGCTTGTGGCTTGTTAACGGTTTCTGAGAAGTGACAAAGCTTTATCGATAGCTCTATCGATAATCCCGACGTCAGCGTCCGTACCCACTATAACCACCCGCAATCGGTAGCTATCGATAGCTACCCCGATGCCTTTTCTCTTCCTATTGGAGTCATCTTCATCATCATCGAAGCAACTCCAAGACGTGGAACGGGGCTAATGGACGCAGACGTAGCATCCTGAACACCCTTTTGGCTATGGCCATGCGAAATCCACCCAATAACCAAATCGAGGAATAAGCTGAAGGAAAACTACCGCGACAAAACTTCGTATAACGCATTCGAACAATCCCCACGAGAAACCAACCGCAAAATGTCGCCGCAGCCGCAACAACCCCCCTTCGCGACAGCCCTCCTCGCGGGCGGCATAGCGGGCACCACCGTCGACCTCTCGCTCTTCCCCCTCGACACGCTAAAAACGCGCCTCCAATCGCACGCCGGCTTCTTCCCCTCGGGCGGGTTCCGGGGCATATACCGGGGCGTGGGATCCGCGGTCGTGGGATCCGCGCCGGGGGCCGCCTTCTTCTTCTGCACGTACGAGGGCGTGAAGGGGTTTCTCTCGCGGCGGCGACAGCAGAGCGGTCTTCTCGGCGGCGGGAGCAGTAGCAGCAGCAGAGTCGACGCCGATGATCCCGTGCACGGCGAGGTCCCGCGGGCGGGAGGAGGAGGCTGGGAGCAGCCCCTCGAGCACATGGCGGCGGCGAGCCTGGGCGAGGTGGCCGCGTGCGCCGTGCGCGTGCCCACCGAGGTCGTCAAGCAGCGCGCCCAGGCCGGCCTGCACGGGGGCTCCAGCGCCGCCGCCCTCGCCGCCATACTCGCGCGGTACCCGAGCGTCGGGCCGCGGGGCGTGTGGCGCGAGCTGTACCGCGGCTGGGGCATCACCGTCATGCGCGAGGTGCCCTTCACCGTCGTCCAGTTCCCGCTGTGGGAGGCGCTCAAGGGCTGGGGGCGCCGGCGGAAGGGCGTCGCCGGCGTCGAGGTCGGCGCCGGCGAGAGCGCCCTCTACGGGAGCGTGTCGGGCGCCGTGGCCGCGGGCATCACGACGCCGCTCGACGTGCTCAAGACGCGCGTCATGCTGTCCAAGGAGAAGGAGAAGGTCTTCACCGTGCTCAAGGATATACTCTCCAATCACGGAATACGGCCCTTCTTTGCCGGTATCGGGCCCCGTGTCATGTGGATCAGCGCCGGAGGCGCCGTATTCCTCGGGAGTTACCAATGGGCTGTGAACGCATTACAGGGAAACGCCATATGACACTCTAATCCGTAGCAGAATCCAAAAGGTAAACACGGGGAGACCGAGGCCAATAAGCACTCGCTGTATATAACTCGAGAATATATACTCCAGCCGCATGTCAAATTGCGGGATGAAAGGAGTGTATGTACAACAGATATCGTAGAATACCCCTTTTTAGATTTATACCGGATATATAGACAATAGATGATACCCCCGCTCCCAGCCATATTATCATATTATTCTAGCTTCGATTAGATCAACTCACAGTAGCTATCGGCGGTATAGCCGTGAGCCCTCCGGGATCCGAAACTGCCGGGTCATCCAATGTCGGCTGTGGAAGCTCTTTAGGAATATCCTTCCGGCCGTTCGCCTTATAGTACAAGACAACGTCATTGCCTCCTTTCCAAATATGAGCTCGCAAGGTTGCGAGGCTCATAGTATTCGGCAGTAACTAAATTCATGTTAGCACCTTATCATAATCAGCTCATGCTCATGCTAGAACGTACCTGATCGTTGCAATACAGTTCCAAATACTCCTCAGGCTTAAGAGTTCCGGGCTCGGGTTCCTCGAAATGCGGATCGATCCTTTCGGCTACATATGCCAGGATTTTCTTCACCCTCAACATCCTATTAGCATTAAGGCGGTTGTTTCCATCAGTCGTTGCGAGGCTAGGTAACGAATCTTTCCAAGGGTGCAGCACAAACGAGACCTTAACGGGTTCTTTCTGCGGTATCACGTTCTATCAAGGTCAGCCAGTGCCACATTTTTACTGTGGTGATACAACGTACCGTCAGGAGAACTTCACCCAGCCACATCGGAGCTTTCTCCTCAATGATATCTGCGTCGACGCCGACACTCAACACGGTACCCCGGTACAAATTGGCACTACCACCAGATGTCTCTTCCTGAATGATGACTTTCGTACCGGATGGGAGCTTCAAAACCGGCGCATCGATGGGAAGAGCGGGTGTTATTTTGGTCTCGATGAAGTGGTCCGGAGCCTCGAGTAGTTGCTTCTCATAGTCTTTCTGGATCTTTTGAATGACGCCGCGGAAATTATCGTCAATTTCCTTTTCGTGGTTCGATGATGACTCCGACTTGTTCTCCTCCGGCTTCTCTTCTGCAACCGTGGGCTTCTCGATATTGCTAGACGCCGACCGTCCAAGCTTCTTGGTACCGAAAGACATACCCATTCGGAATTTTTTGCCAAAGGGTGTACTCGGGGACTTGGCAGTATCTTTCTCCTTGTCTTTCGTATCTACGGGAGATTTTGATGTCTCGTCTTTTGTGGGTGCCTGATCGGTTGCTGCTGGAGTTGTAGGTGCTTTAGCAGGAGCGTCTACTGAACTAATGCCACCAGAGAAATAGTCGTCACCAGACGATCGGTTGAATTGGTGAGAAGTAGTCTTGTCAAGAGGACTACCAGGAGTAACCGCATACTCAGAAGCTAACATATTAACAGCTGGAGTGGCTGTGCCTATGCCTAGTCCCGGAGTCATAGGGTAATTCGCACCGTTCGCTCTTGGAGTTGATACTGGCGACTCGTTCCGTTCCCATCCTTGGACGTTTGAAGCAGGTATCGATATTGAAGTCGGTGGGTTTCGTCGGGTAGCCGCCTGGCGTTTTTCCACTGCCTCGTTAAGTTTATGTCTATAACTTTCATCGCGTTTGATTTCCTCGTCGATCAGCTTTGCAAATAAATATCGAAGGATCCATCTTCCAAGATTTACTGTGTCGTGGTCAGCATCCGTCTCACGATAATTATTTCGTGTCTCATACTTCTCTGGTCCTCTCGGAAATCGACAGGCTCCGCCAAAATCAACTCGTCAGCGTACATTTCAGCATCAAAACAATTGAAAGGTTCAAGAACAACAGTCAAATTTCCAGAACTTGTGTCGATCGAACACCAAGGGGCAACAGCTTCCAAGGTATTAACTTCGGGCTCGACATCTTCAAGATGCTTCTTCCCAAACCTCTGGATGACTTCACACTGCTGTGGGATTAGCTGGATTCCATATCAATCACCAAGGTACCTACCCTAATAAGATCCCACAGTAACACATCTCCTGCGGTGTCCAGGGTCAAGACCCGTCGCCGATCATTCAAGAGCTTATGTTTCACCAGCCCGTTCTGCCCTTCGATAGTTTCTTCCGGCAAGTGATGTATCGGCTCAACGACAGGAACTGTAGGATCCATTAGAATTTCGGAGCCTTTCCTTGGGGGTATGCCGAGCGTTGAATTCGATTCGGGGGGATCATTAAGGTCCGGCGGGAAAGCCGCAGTGTTCGACATCCTCAAAATGGACTTGGCAGGTATTTCGTTCTTCGCCGATCCATCTGCAGCCTCCACGGACGGCTTCCTCGTTCTCGAAGCTGGACTACCCACTCGCAGGTGTCTAAAGAGATCTGGCAGTTGAGCATCAGGGCCAGTCTCGACGTTCGTCCATCTATTAATGGAAGAGCTAGAGCTTGCAGTCCAGATGTAGTCTCCGCAGGCCACTACCTTACTCACTCCGTCGTGTTCCTGGGCCACGGCAACAGACAGACCTTCGTCCATCTCTATCGTCCCCCTAGTGTCCGTCTTGACGATAAACCCAGACCGGTCGCTACTATAGAAGACATCCAGCTCGGGATCCTCGGAGAAGAGCGACCAGACACTGTCGTTATGCATAGTGAGCGTGTACATACACCTACCAGCGGTGACGCTCCATACTTTGACCGTCTGGTCGGAGCTAGCAGTCATGACGGTGTCACCAGCCTCGTTCATCAATATGGCACGGATGTTATCGGTGTGGCCTACTAGTTTGGTGATCCTCTTGCCGGACTTCGGGTCCCATAACCGTACAACGGACTCGGGACCCCCGCTAGCGAGAATGTTTCGATTGACGCTCAGCGCGTATACCGAAGCCTTCTCGCTCACATCCTCACCTCGAACGTCAATTTCCAAGGATTTCCCTTTGCCATTGAGGTCCCAGAGGGATATCTTCCGGTCAAGCCCGCCCGAAGCCACCCAGTCCGCAGAGCTAGGTGTCGCGACACATTTAACGTAGTCTGCATGTTGGCCGATCGTAGAGGGTTCGGTATCCCCCAATTCCGGTCGCCATACCTTTACGGTCAGGTCCGACGACGCAGAGACCAGGGCGCTGTTGTTGGAAGCGAGCACGATGTCGTTGACCCAGTGTGTGTGGGCTTGGGTTGAGGCGCGAAATTTAGTAGTGGGTTGGGATTTCGCATCTCGAGATATGCGATCGTGATTAGAAACATTCTGAAGGTCGAGATTCAAGTCCCAGGCGCAGATGACTCCATCCCTGCCTCCGGAATAGCTATGCGACGGTATTAGCGGGTGAGACGGAACCGCAGGGTAGCCGTCGGGAACCTACAGAATATCATTGTCTCGGTCGACCGCAAGTCCGTTTACGCCGAGTCTATGCCCGCCTGATGATGAATGATCGAGTTCAAGAACTAGAACAACATTCCAATTGTTAGATACGAGTCACATAATTCTCTTGTTTGCAAGAGATAAGTATATTGCTCAACCACGCATTGTCGAATGGTCGAGTTCTGATGGATAGAAGTGAACCCAACCAGCTATGCGGGGTGGACGATCAATGGGCACAGGGGAACTAGATCCAACTTAGGGATGATATTAATGGAAATGACGAACCATAGCTTATCCTCTGACGCGCCTTTTTGGCCATGACAAATGGGGACGATTGGTAGAGATAGTCATGCGTGGAAAGATCGAATAAGATGTTACCTTGAATGAGGATTTGTAGCGATGATTGGTAAATTTCCAAAACAGACTTCCAAAGCTAGAGGAGCAAGGAAGCTATAAGTAGAGAGATCTGGTGAAGATGCTCGGTGTGAGAACAGTGAACCCGAGCTATCCCGGGAGCTGCGTCCTCCCTAAAAAGGTTCGACGCTACTGTAAGTGATGGGTGATGGGGTTCCAATCCACGCGAGCACCACGCTGACCACGCAGCTGGACCAGCTGGACCTGGCAGCCCTAGCTCTTGGGTCTGGAGTACTTCACTGTTTCCATCTGAGGCAAATAAGTATCGCTAGTGCCATATAACAGTGTGAGAGTACTTGATCCTTTACGTCAGGTACTAGCCCAAGACAAATACGGAGAGCCCCGCCCGACTACCCCACCCCCATAAGAACATGAAGTGGTCGGGGTGCTTTAACTCGCCCCTGACCTTTTAATAAGCTGCCGTACGTAATAGGTACAACTTCGACTCATTGCAAACGATTCTATGCTGGCGTAACAACTCACGTTTGTCCATGTTATGTGGTCTATACCGAGGCTCGTATATAACAGCATCAAAATGCCTGAAACCAACAGGGAAAACATACCTACAAACAGCTACTCGGCATAATTATGTAGCTCGTTCTACTTTCTATGGCGAATCCTCGTTCGACTTGTGACGAGACGAGCTTTCTACATCATTTGCAAACACCAAGAATAATTGACAGCTCTGGTTACTCCATCATGAGTCACTATGAGATGATCTAACACTACGAATAAGATGAAGTGGCCGTCTTGTCTGGCCTTCACGTGTAGCACGGTTGGTCAATACATCGGGTTCTCCGTATCAGAAAATCAACTTGAAAAAGAGATCTAGGTTGACTCTAAATAGCCCAGTGATGATTCGGTCGCAAACGAGCTTTGTACAAGAACTGGTGTGACTCCAGAGCGTGATGTCCCTTTTCAAGGCCAGATATTCGTCCTGCAACACAATTCTCCTCCCATCGACATCTATCATGATGCCCGCATCCGACGGTCTCAAATTATCCAGACCTATAACCATCCAGTGGCCCTCTCCAGTCTAACTTGTGCCGAGCATCATTCAGACGGTTTCCGCTGTCGCTCCAGAAGTAACAACGAATTTCGTACCCGTTCTGCCGCTTGTGGACCTGGTGACTCCTTAAGTCTTTGATCTGTTCCACGTGTCAGTAAGGCCAATGATGCTCTCCTTTGTCCGCCTTCTCTTGGATCATCTCCACAACCTGAAATATCTTACCTTGCAATGCGGTTGAAGTCGTACTCGTAGGCTGCGCAGCTGCGTTGGCGCCGGCCTCCCGCTCCTCCCTCTCTCGCTTTGCACATCGGGGACATATGGTAGCCGAGGGACTTGTTGCTGTTGAGATTTTACATGGCACTGGAATCTTGGGCCGTTTGTCCGGCAAGAATTTCGTCTTCGTTAGGACATTGTCGGCGCCATGTGCGCGACCACGAGCAATGTTGCAGACGTATGTGCTCAAATAAATCCGACATCCGCACTGCTGATGTATGCGCCAGGTCTCAATGCACATAATTGGCGGGTGTTTAGGTGTGACAACAGCACGGAAAATTCGGTGGTCGTGGTACGAAGCTTTACTGCCGAATTCGATTTATGGCAGCGATGTCGAAAATGAATACGAAGCTTAGCTACAAGCGAAAGAAAAGGTGGTCGGCAATCCAGCTAGACGGTATTAGCAAAATTAATCGAGGGCGGATTGGCAACTTGTTTTAAGAGAGGAAAGAGCGCAAATACGCGAATGAACCTCAAGGTCGGATATGCTCTTCTCAAATGGCAAGCCTGAGGTTGACCATCGTCTACAGTGCCATGATTATGACCGGATGCGCACTCATTGTTCCCACAATACAGCGAATAAGGGATGCCCATAGATGGACGTGACAAAGACTTCCTGCATTGTTTGAAATACAATGAATTGGCCACCACGCGGCTCTAGTGGTACAGAATCCTGTAAAGAAAATCGCCATCGCGTAGGTAAGAAAAAGTGTGAATAGGAGGTTACGTGTGACACGCGCCTGTGTAACATTGAAAAAGTTGCGTGTTCTATCATTCCGTTCCGCAAAGGTCATCCATGCCTACCTCCAAGTCATCTTTGATATGGAGACCACTGACTCTACAGCACGCAAACCAACTTGCTATATCAGTCTCATATTTATCTCAAATTGTTTGCCCTGATATGAAGCATAGGTGACGAACGTCGGAATCAAAGGCAAATATAACTTCTATCGCTCCTATCCACCTAATAACTACCTACCTCCTAGCAAACACAATTCCAAGCCAGTTTAGGGCCTCCACTATAAGCAACCTTTTCCCGCTCCTGTTGGTAACTGATAGAACCAGACGCTGTAGGCGGATGCCTGTGTCGTCCTCGAGCAAGCCCTTCAGTATAATAAAGCCAGGTTTCCAAATAACTCGCCACAGCCACGAATCTGGCTCTCGTCACTAAGTCCGGCGACTTTGCCATGTCGCAAATAGGAGTAGAATCCGTCTGGAACAGGGACCGAAACTTCCAAGTCCAAAGCGTCGAGTGACGGTCTCAAGACGCCAGCTGCTGATAAATAGGCAACGGCTCGCGATACCAGTTTGTCCAGCCTCGAAATAGCCATGCGCTTCATGAGAAAAGCGTGAACAAGCAACCTCGTGGTATCCAGTTGCGAGCGCAGCCGCGAGCGCAGTTGCAAACTCAACTTGTCGTCGGCTGCCCAACCTCCGCTGCCAATTTGTGGCCTCGACTTTTCGAATATCATGGGTATATCCTCGAGGGATGTAGAGCTGGTGATGTCGGAAGCACTCGAGCAAATACCGGTTGAGACCGAGCTATGATGCACAGGAAAACATCGTTGGGGTCTCGACTTAACGCCGCGCAAGTAGAGATACATCTCCTTCGTGGCAGCCGCAATGCTCTCGGCGGAGACGTGGAACTCCGACAAGCAGTGAATGCACGGCTCGCTCCACGGTGAATCGATGATCCAGATGAGTGGGGAGTAGTCGAAGACCGTACAGGTGTTGCTGTGTATGGCGTCTTCTTCGAAGGACCACGGCGGGCAGTATTCGATACGTTCGACACCCATCGCGACCATCTTGCAGGTCATGCATATGTAGAAGTCCTTGTGTACCTAACACATCTTGTTTCCGCTAGATCGGCTCGTGCGGGATGTCAAAGTAAAGCAATTGGCAATACGCTCGGGGTTCGAATACAGATCTTGTTCTCGCGGATTTCGTGTATAAGGAATGGTTGATATACCACTGTAGGTATGTAGGTAACATGTAGTCGAATTAGATAATATCGGAGATAGTGGACGTTGATAAATACTCTTCCGTTAAACCAAGACTGGGAAAATATGGGCAGAAGCAGAGCGGATGTTAAGTTGTTACAGTCCGCGGTCTTACCTGCCCGGCTCAGGAATAGGGGTAGGGGTAGGAAACGTTTACCTCCAGGTATATTTACAGTTGGGCAAGTGCAAGATAGGATGGAACAAGCAGCTGCCATTTGAAGTCATCTTTAATCGGACTACTTGGATTTCTCTCTCGTCCACCTACTCTAAGAGGCACACATTCAACACCTGCCTCTTTAGCTCCCTCCGTTATGATGCCAATCAACCGTCACATATTAGACGCAGATATACTTGCAATATTTGACTTTTTAGAGATTACTCTTCATTCTGTCTGTGTATTCGACGAGCCCGCTCAAACTCCAAAACCATGCAAATGACACCGTAACACCGCCTACCAAGCCCGACGTAGACACGACCCAAAAGAATGCAGGGGGTATTTCCGCAACCCACGTAAAGCTCGCCCGCCATAGTACCTCCGACCAAAGATATGCCAACACGCGTGTTTATTACTCCTTATCCCCGATGACGGCGTTCATAGAACCCGCCAGCACTTTGACCTCGATGCTCGACCCGGGGCTGCTGTTCCCCTTCCGGGCTTCCATCTTGGTCCCCGGAAAGCCACCTACGTACAGGATCTTGACGTCCTTCCCGCTGACGTTGAGCGAGCCGTGCATAGTCGAGGCCTTCAGGTCGCCTTCCCAGGCCTGCGGATACTGCAGTTCGACGGTGCCGCTGGTGGACGTGTGGTGAGCCAGTAGATAGTCAAGAGCTCTGGCTGTGATAGGCCCGGAATCGTCAAACCAAAGCGGCTCCAGTATGTTGAGGACAGTGTCGCCGTTCGTCGCGGCAGTCTCGAGCTGGGCAGGACTCCCAGGAGTGACTTTGTCTCTGTTCACCACAGGCAGTAGGTTGAGAGCCATATTGCCCGAGATGGTCTTCAGCTCGATGCCAGCGCCGTACGCGACGGCGCCGTGGATGTTTCCGGATGTCGACTTGATGTCGACGAGGTAGTCGCGCAGCGGCATCTCGGCCGGCACATTCACCGGCTCCGTGGCCTGGATGTTGCCGGATACCGTGCTCACGGACAGGACTGCAGCCTTAGGGGCGGTCTCCAACGCCGGCTTTGGCGTTATGGAGACTTTAATATCGCCCGAGGTCGAGTGCAGCCCTAACATGTCGTACAGGGGCCAATTTCCCATAATCTTGCCCGATGTCGAGGACACTTCGACGACGCGAGAATCAAACGCATAGGAGCCTGTCGCGGGGACGAAGGTGAAATCCGGAGCGCTCGTCTGCGCGAAGCGAGATGCGTTATAGGAGAGGCGTCGGTCCACGCCCGACTTGATGTCCCCGATTACTGACGAGAGCCGCGCGAAATTTTGCACGTGGAGTGACAGGTCGTCTAGCGTGAAGATGTCAAGATGGACGACGCCCAAAGAGAGCTCGCCTAAATCCGCATCCTCGGGCACCCAGATAGTAGCCCTCATCTCGACACAAACCCAGTCTTCGTGATGAGGCGAATTGTATTTCTTGGGCACGCTCACCTTCATGGTTTGGGTTTTCTTGTCTGCGTAAATGTCGAGCATGATATTCTCGGCGTCGGTGGCCATCTCCAATACTAAGCGCGGGTCGCCTCCGGCGTCGAGCCGTCGCACATTCACCTGTCCGGCGACGCGCACTTGGCTCGACCCCGAGTGCCCATGCGTGTCTTGGTTGAAAGTGACATTGTGGTTCTTGTCAAAGTCGAGCGCCATAATTTGGTCGGCGATGCGGTACTGCGCATCACGGCAGTAGCTTGGCTGGAAAGGGTCGGCGACGACAGGCTCGTCGGTCCCTGGCTCAGTTACCACAGGCTCCTTCTCGGAGTCTGGCGGGATTTGCTCCACGGGCTCAGCCCCGATGGTCTTCTTCTGATGCAGGATTAACATATTAGCGAACGGCTTAGGCTGTATATCCGTGGGACAATTAGGTAAGACGGGTTGGCAAGATGTTCCTACTTACATGATCGCCCTCCTTAAATACCCGTAAGGAGCTTGCTAAAAGCCCAATAGATACAGTCAGTACAATCAGACCAAGAATGATTATCTTAAGACTGAGCCACGCAGGCAATCTCCTCCTGACTCGTTGAGTCCAATGTGGTGGTGTGCGACCAAAGTCACTGTTCTCTGGTTGGCCCATGCTCTCGGGATCTCTCCCAAGGAGCCGCTCATTTTCAACGATATCCGCTACACCCATAGTAGAAGAGAATGTGTTGTAGTTTCTAGATTGGTCGGTCTGCTGGTTGGTGGACGAGAGGAGGGGTGTCGGCCCAGGCGAGTAGGCCGGTGGTGCGTCTGAATATACGGACGAAGCCCGCCCTCGTGACGGGTAGGATCGGAAAGTAGCGCGAGATAATGACGACGGCGAATACGTATGCGCAGACGTGGAGTCGTGTTGTCGCTGATGCGGATTGGTAGAACTAGCAATTTGCTGCTCTAAGCGACTAGGCCCTTGACTGCTGCCTGGCCCTGCGGGATGATAACGGTTGTAGGAGTAGTCTTCGACCCTCTGAGTACTTGAAGAGAGCGTGTTCTCGTTTGCTTCTTTCGCTTTCGAATCACTGGCTGACTCTGATGTTTCTTGTAGTGTGGGGTCGGCGACCAAGATGTTTGGCACGTTTGGCACGATATGGGACGACGAGGACGAGGCAAAGTAGCCGTCGGAAGGCGATAGCTGATCTGAGTAGCTCTCGCCGTCCGAGTCGTCGCCCATGGAATACATGTTGTCAGAATAAGGCATGGTTTCAGCCGTTGAAACACGCTTGGCGGGTTGACTGAAACTATCGCCAAGGCCCTTGTGCTACACTCGGAACGTTCTGCGAGCGTCTTACCGCGCCGCCAATTCAAGATAGGATTAGAACGTCGATGAACGATGAATCAATTCTCTTAAAAATTTGCCACAATGATTGAATTGATGTGTTAATCTTTGACTGGTGTACAGAATGCCTCTATTTCGAGTCGAGTAAACAACAAGAAATGTCTCAGAACATGGTGGTTCGTTCCTCTCGTGGCTCGGAGTAGGTAAGGCTGGGACTAGTCCAATATTGCATCTTTCGACCTCGTTTGTATCCGAATGATATGATGTTAACGATGTGACTCAGCCCAATGGCAGTCCAGAAGGCTGCGTAAGCCCTATCTGCAGTGCGTATCTGCAATGCGCGTAAATCCATCCCGTCGCTAAAGCATGGGCTGATAGGACAGAGCGGTGAAGCCATCCTCTAAGAAGACTACGCAAGTAGCTAGGTTACTATATTAGCTCTATCAAAGACGCTGGAATTCGCGAAAAGGGAAGCTCGATATTAAAGTGCTGATGGTAATGGTACTCTATTGGTTAAACTACACAAGTTGCCCAGGGTATACCGCCTCTATATGGTACGCCACGCTGCATGTCGTTAGACAACCACCCCGCCATCTGTTATCCCCTGGCTTCTATAAAGTCCTAGAACGTCATTCTCCCCCGCTCTCACGTCCCGGTGGTACGTCAGCTACTGATCTCGAACTCATACGTAGGCCGAACTGCGAATCTGATATATCACCAGATTAAGATTGATTGGATGAGGAGACCCGAAACCCTGGGCATAGATAGAGTAGCAAGAGGCTGACGAATCTCTCACAGATGAGCTGGAATTGCGGTGACGACATGTATCCCGGCAAGTCAATAGGCAACCAATAGCGCCGATGTGGTCCAGTGTTCCCCAGACTCATCAGCCCTAGCAGTCTTAGTGCAGGGCGAAACATAAGGCGGCTCTGCGCTTAAGTTATCGTTGTCTTCCACGTGGGTATGTCTATTACTTAAGGTCTTTTCCTGACTATATATTTGTAAGCACGAGTCGGCGGACCATATCTCAATGTCATGATGCCAGGACGTTGAGCTAGCGAGTCATTCGAAGACTTGTCGTCACCGTAGTGCAAGATCAACGCGTGGACTAAAGGGACGATACCTCATAGCTGGGTTGGGCGGTTACTTGAAAGCAGTACTTCAGGCTGTCGCCGCAGACATTTCCGTGCTTCTACATAAGTAGAGCACAACACTAGGAGCGTAGTGTAATCGATGCTCTCAGCTCAATAGGTGCCTCTTGACAAGTGCTAGGTTTAATATAAGATAAAGGGAGGAGAAAAGTCTTCCCAGGCGGCGTGAGGATAGATATGGAGACTTCGGCCAGCTAAAACTAAGGGGTACCTGTCAACCTGTCAGCTGCATACCAACATTTTAAATCCCCTGATACTCGGGGACTTCCAGGCACTCGGGCTACTCGGCGACCTTATTCATTCAATACCCTACCCACCATACTACTTTAGCCTCGATCAATAGATCTCCTGGGTGTCTCCTCGGTGTCTTATCAGCAGCCTTCGGATGTGTAGCGGCATGTAGGGGATGTTTAGTAGCCGCCCTAGGTCCTTAACTAAAGGACACAACCAAGCTCTCGGTGCAAACAGCCCGAGTCAGAAGCAAGCCTTCGAGGGAGCTATATCTCCGTCGAACCCGAAAGCCAGGAGCCCATTGCTTAACATGACATAGACATAGCGTTCGTGCCTGGATCTAACGGCTGGCTATCTGGTCACGCTGGACGCAAGAGAATTTGTGTATTCCGGAGATACCTAGGTTAGACACTTCAGTTCTCGTTGCTGATGCCCACTGCTGCCCATTGCTGCTAGGGTCTCGAGTTGATCACCGGTATACTTCTGGTCATGTACAGTGACATGATGTCCAAGTACCCTTTACTAGTGCCTCGCCTCGTCCCCAACCATCCTCACATGCACGACATGCATGTATGGTAGTTGGTGTACCATTCACGACGAATAAGTGGCGAGCATGTTGCTAGTAGTACAGTTGATAGGTGATGTAACTTAACAGGCCCCTTTTAGTTTGATTGATCTCCTCGGTAGTTAGTTGCTAGGATATAGACCAACTATCAGGGACGATCTTCAAGCTATTATCGTCATTCATATTTGTAATTGGACTAGCTAGAGAGGCTATGTATTTTGGAGAAGTCAAGACGCCCGCCATCGATGGTCCCTTGACATCCCCCTGAGATGGACAGCTTTAGATTACCAGACCACTCAGAGTCATGAAGAGGGTCACCATGTGAATATTTTCTTGATTTTAGCTATCGTATCCTGGTATGTCGTCGGTGCTTAGTGTAAATGTGCATGAAAAGTGAGGATTGTATATTACATCTTGCGGGAATGAATCGTGATTCGAGCTGCTATGGCGCCTGAGCGCGTGGTGCATGATACCAATTATCCTTTGATACGATCCACTATGGAGTTCTACAACTCACGATGGCTTCAACATGAATAGACTCACGGGACAAATTGACCCCAGGGAAAGGAGATGATCACACCTTCCGTCAGGAGTTAGCATCTCGACTCATGGCTTGGCCCTGTCAGCGGGAAAAGCTTCTGGAAGGGCAAGGAATTCGTCTCGAAATTAAGTGCTCGAGGCTCGCTCCAACCGCTTAGCTGTTAATCTGCTTATCTCTGCGGGATAGGCACCCAATAGTGTTGTCTTAGATTGGGTGCTTCCAGATCTCGTTTCGGCACGCTTGGGGGGTTTTCTCCTTTTGGAGGAGCTGGGCATCAATGTCTATTCGCCGGTAACACGTCCCACTTCACGACTGTGACGACGGTAGCGAAGTTGGATTTGGGCACTAGCAATTGTGACTGTGCTACCACCAACTTAGGAGATCTTAGCGCCATTCTTTTATAAAAGGGGTAAGACGATACGGCCAGCCATCCAACCGCTGCCCCGGAACAGTGGATGGATAGGTACGCTTGAAGAAACTCGGGAGATTAAGATTAGACCCAGAATACCAGTTACATGTTTTGTTTCGTATCTAGCGTCATTGGTGAATGTTAACTGTCAGAATCCTTTCTGCCGAGTTGACGTAGGGTGTGATCAAGAACCAATACAGCGCCTCCGGCAAATGGCATCCAAATGACAGCTTTTGTCACTGCTTGGCGTCCCAAACCCAGCTCACATTGTCCAGCCGCCGCTTTTATCAAGCTCGTCCAGTGCCTCTGGGAGTGGGATGTCTATGTAATCTGCAGTCTCCAGGGAACCACCGACATCTATCCTCGCATGCCGAGTCATGTCGAGATAGCCTCGTAGCAATTCCTGTAACCTCGTAACCCCCACTGCGTAGGATCCAGGGGGGAGAGAAAAGGGGGTGTGAAGTCTGTGGGCCCAGATCGGAGCATCTCACCGTCGCCATTAGCTAGCACGAGTCCTGATTACGGCCCGTAACTCTAACCATCTCGCCATCCACAAGAAACGCCGTTGCAATAACCTCCTACGGCTTACTATTAGCATTAACTGTAACTCAACACCGACTCTTCTCCCACTCTGTTTGAACCTCTAGACCAATGCGCCGGAGCATGACTCCGCTACTAGCTCCGACGCGCTCCCTTCGCAATTCCCAGAAGCAGTTTACAGATCGTTAGTAGGGAACGCATGGATAGCTGCGAGGCAACCCCGTGCGTTATATCAGTTACGTGATTACATGTTGGCAGTTGAACGTTTATTCTTGGCCGGGAAGTTTCACGTTTGACGTCCTTTGGCGTGAAGCTGTGCGGCGATGAGGAAAAGGGGGGGAACCAACCTTGCTACAGCAGCACTGCTCTCCAAATGCTTGCTCCTTTCGACAATTGATCTTCCTCGAGACCTAATAGGTTATAGTAGCTATAAGTTAGATAGGTACTCAAAATACATATCGTGAGATTCTCCTACGGCGAGGCACCTTTTAGTCAGTACCAAGCCTTTCTAGCTGCAGATGATGCCAAATGACTCGAACTCCATGCCCCAATGTCTTGGAGAGATAGGGACAGCAATGAAAATGTATGACCGGACATACACCACTCGCCTCTGTGACTCCTGGCTACCGCGGAAACGGAGCGATGTCCTTTTGCTGGCGGCATTGCCGATGGAAGGGCTGATCTCAGCAACGACAATCAAAGGACATGAAATTCAACTCCCGTGATCATTATCGACTAATCACCAGCAGCATATTGGAAAGAAGATATCTCACAGTAAGCATTTTAGCATCTCCTGTGAACCAGCGTCAAGCCATCGGTGACACGGCATCTGTCGCTCATCAACTTTCGAGTCGATAGGTACATCGCAACGCATTACAAAACAGTCTATGCTTGACATTCGTCACTCCCAAGCATTTATACCAGGTATTCACACAGCCCTTATATATATTTGCTGTGAGGGAGACGGTATTGGCCTTCCTAATACACGTCGTGTACAATATGTCCTGTTCGGGGCATTGCGATATTCCCATACCCTCATCTGGGGGGCCAGTCGGAGCAGCATAAAGAAACATTCCATTTTTAGATATTAAATAAGATATTTCATAAGAACACATTCTTGTTTTAGTAGGTACGTAAGACTTTTTAGTTAATTAAGTGAATACCGCATCTCGTCGCTAATCTAAGCGGATTTTCTCGCGCCACCTGAGCGCGAAGGGAAGATACGCGGGTACTATTCCCAGGTAATCGGATAGGATCTGGCTCATGCAAGAAAGCTTGCTACCTCGAATCTTGTTAAGTCTCCGTGGTATAGGTCCCGAGACTGTGTAATAACGAACCAAATCATTCCCTATCGTAGACCGAACAAAGTCACGGGACAACCTTATTTGGGCTCACACGCTTGGCTCGTTTGCTGGCAGTAGATGTGTGGAGGCAGGCCTTGCGAGAGCGGCAAGGGGAGCCATCTATTTTCATCGTATCTCCTTACATGCCCAAGCGGATGAGGAACCCGGACTTTCCGGTCTCGGGACTTGCCATCTGAGCTGCCCTTCTCGTGGCGAGGCTTTTTTAATAGCAAACCGGTGGAGATTGAGGCTCTAGCGAGGCCTTCCAACGACATCGAACCACACAAGAGTTATACTGGACGGTAGTTGCGGATACGACCAATCGGAATCGATAGTCGAAATCTCAACTTAAAGTCGCATCGATGAACACTGATGAGCGCATTGGTGGATGGTCAAGTGGTGAGTAAGTTTGGTTAGATCACGAGTGTACAGTCTTGTCTTGCCTAAAGAGGCAGCTACCAAGGCCTTGGTCCTCGACACAACATATACGAGCAAACGATAGGTCAGAGGGCCGAGCCGTCACTGAGGCTCTGCCAAGGAACAGAAATATTGCTCTCCTAGGCAACTCTATCCCACCAGTAAAATGCGTCGTGATTTGTGATATTCTCTTACCATCGAGCCCCTTGGCGAAGCTGCACGGCGAAATGACTTCTCAGTTACCGTACGGAGGAGATCGGCATTGAAGGAAGAATTAGCGGGGAATGTGTGTCTACAATCATTGTGATGACATTGCCGCGATTCATCGGGTAATCGAGAACGTCGGGCTAGTTTGACATATCACATTCGTAAAATAGGGGTCCAAGGCAGGCGATGGTGGGACGCCAGGGAGGGATATCGAACGGCTAAATTGATCAACGTCCTTCAGCCCTGCGGCACTTGTCTCGTACGTCGAGATGTGTGTATTGACCTGTGGAACGTCGACAACCCGTCCTATGGGTTGGTTTACCGTTGGTGTGATGAAGCTGGCGTTACATGAAGGGGATGTGATGTGTCTGGGCATCTAATAAACTAACTTGTTTGGCGGGTGAGCTTGCATAGTGTAACGTTGGGCAAGCTGTAGGCTGCTACATATTGCATCGCCTGGAATGCGTTCGCTAGAGAGGTTATCGACCATTGATGAGCTGTTGATATATTAAGACGGCCGATTTTCGCACATGTACTAGATTGGAAGGTTATCTTGTCACGTGGATAAACGATGATAATGCCCAGACGCTCACCGGTGACCCGAATGATATAACCAGGTACTGAAGATGCGACGTTACTAGTAATAAGGCTTGAGTCGAAGAAATTAGAATCCGACTCGGCTCGAGAACCAGCCCACCATAGCATAATACTTGACCCTCGAGCATTACCACGCATGCAGTAGCTGCGTTTTGCGTTCTCGAGATCTGACTGGCAGACTGGATGAGATCCAAGTTGGCCTAGATGTAACATAGTAACACTCAGATGAAAAATTTTTACCCGTACCGAGGTGTTGGAAAACGGGGCAGGCGATGTGGTTCGCCAAGAGGCCCCTGGAGTTCAGATTAAGTTGGAAGAGATTCGATGACTTGGAGGCTCTGGACCTTCTCCTCCCGGGTGAATCCTAGACGCCACGGTGGACGACGCGACCGAGCCGGAGCGCGCGCTACGACATCGTCAATGGAAGCGAGCAGGCGAGTAGTTAGGCAGCTGCTTAGGGGCCAAGGGGCTGAGAAAGAAAAGACACTAACGACGTCGTTTGATTGGTGGAATCGGCCTCTCAGCTCGTAGTCGCCTTCTCGCGACTCTCATCGCCTTCCTATTATATCGCTAGCAGTGAGTTAGCTGTTGCAAGCGCCAGATCCTCGAACCGGGGACGTTTGTTAGGATTGTAAACACTTACCTAATTTAGTGGATAAGTGGGCGGCTCGGTTGGAGAGATTTGAAGGGCTCGAGAGCCAGACAGCCAGCTAACTGTGACAGCGCGGCACGAGCTCCAAACTTCCTACAAATTTAATATAGACGATGGTGGTAAGGTCATCAGTGAGCCCTTCGTCGGTTGCATACTTAGGTGCTTGACTAAGACAAGAATTCGCGCGATACTACCTGAGATGCTGATTCTACAGCAATAACTGTTCACGTTGGTGACCTCGTACCTGGTGAGAGAAGCCCATTGGAGTATGACGCCGGCATAGCCGTCCGGCGCTGCGCTAATCATCAGCTGGTCCACTATTGCTGCACGAGGAAATATTCTAGAAATGTTCTAGAAAGACGCTTCATTACCTACGCGTGGATCTTGATCGACGCTACGTAATCCCCCTATCCATACGTGAGTGGACATATTACCCATACACTCCATACAGTACCGAACACAACTCACTCCGGAGTATCCCTACTCCCTGCTTGCCTGCTTTGCGAATCCGCCAGCCATACGATTGCGGGCTGTTTTGTACGATTTTCTTTTTTGGTTTCTTTTCCACATTCCTTCTTGGGAGAGTAAGCAGCGGAGATCTCGGAGCTTGCAATCCTAGCTCGGGGCTATTAGCAAGCCTTTTTGTTTTTAAACCGAATGTTTTATCGCCAGGCCATCGTCGTTCGACACCGAGATTTCTTTTCGTGTTTCTTCATTGCGAAAGAGGTGGCATCGCTTGTGGGTCGCAATTTGCCCGTCTCTTCTCTCGGCGAGCCCCTGGAAATGCGGTTGTGGTCGGCATTGTCGCGAAATGTTCCAGAAATTTGCCTTTCCGTGTCGCAAACCATAGCGGCGTGTCCATGGACCATGGGCTAGCGATGAGAGGTTCTCTTTCATTTATTTTTGTCCGTGAGGAAAGGAAAACGCGGTGAAGCACAGCTACCTAAACAGGTGAGTGCAGTGTGATGTTGATAGTAAGGTCGAACTACTGATCTACCCCTTGGATGAATAAAAGAAATATCCAAATCCAGCCCCCAGCTGCTGAAAGGTCGTCTGTAGGTCGACCGTTTCCAAGCCTCACCCGCAGGCCTACATATCTAACCTACATATTGTGCAACAGAGGGTGTAAATCTGATATGTAAATAGTGCCTGATGTGACGCCCGTAGATACATACTCGATGATACCCCTCCGGCGAGGCTGTCGCCCCCAAATGCTTCCTTGCTTCCTTGCTTCCTTGCTTCCCTGCTTCCCCCTCCTAGGAGTCACTAAGTTCCGGTAATGCACGCCAGATTCAGAAATCCTAACAGCCATTTTCCCTGATGCCTGATGTCGTGCCCAATGGCAGACACCCAGCCTTGCTGAAAATGGTAGTGTAAGCAGCTGATCTCACACGCAAACACCTTCGCATCTTTTTAAGATGTTGGCCCTTACCATTATCGGAGGGGTGTTCGAGGGGTTGAGGACTGCTTCGAGAAACGGACTCAGTCCAAGGCATGTGTTAGGCCTGTCCTGCATGGACCGCATGGTCGATCTTAACTCAATCTATACCCCCTCCCAACTGTCCCGACAGCCCGAGCAGCGGATAGTGTGAGACGACAGTTTTGGAACTTGCGCTTATGTCCAATGATGCAAACTGGCATCTTTCTGTTCCGTCCACAGAGTGTTTCGAACTGGTTGGCGGACGAGAGCGAAACCCTGATGCTACCTTGCGTTGCTAACCAACTGCCGGGCACTTTTCTTTTTTTCAACTGGCAGAAGCGATCTACATGCCACCAACTCGTTGACACTGTCGCTCCCCACGCGGCTTGCGCGTCTAGTAGTGAGACGATATACTGTTAATAAGGGTCCAGAGATAGGCAGATAGCTCTCCCTCGCGCTATTAATTAATCAATCAGCGGATTCGACGTCTCTCTTGTCGAGTCATTACAGTTGAACATATTGTCTACCTAGGTAGCGTCTGGCGATACAATATAAATAGCGTCTGCCGAGAAAGCTTGGCCCCAACGGTCGCGTGCGTGCAATATCGGCTTGGGGCAATGATACTGCAATCAATCTAGGATAATATCGACTGAGCCAGTCACATTGCGCAATAATCGTGAGATGCCGTGGCGCGAAGCGTCGTCGGGAGGGGGCAAGAGAGACGACGCCGATATGGCTGAGCCCATCATTCGCAAACCGAATGCCATGTAGGGATACATGATGTAGGTGGTGACGGTCTATGCGCATGGTAGACTTGAAACTGTCCAACGACGCAGCAAATACCCTCTGCCGTGATATCTCAGTCAGTCTGGGTGCATTTGTTGTGCGACATACAAACCTGCATGTCATACAGAATATCTGCAGTACGATAATGCTATTACGGCATCCGGGTCTCTATCAAGAGACTGAAGAATCCACGTTGATAGACAACTTAATGATCGTCGAATAAGTTGACCAGGACCAGGGGCAAACGTGCGGACCACGAAACAGACAGTGGTTCCATGATTAATCTGGATGATGCCATCGCCGTTTATCGCGACAACTTCAATAGTATTGCGCTCTTCGGGTCTTGCTTGCGTACCTAGGTAGGTAGGTACCTAACGCGATGTGTTCCTCGTAAGCTCAGTCCTAAGTCCTGCTGCTCACTCATCACTTGCGAGTGGCAAGATTCGACATCGTATTATTGCCTGCCTGACCTTGATTTCTTCTCGAAGGGCCCCTTTTGTTCGATACATAGGTCAAGTACCGCACAACCGACCGACACGCCCGGGGCAACTCGACCACCCCACCACGATGGACCAGGGCTGGGCCAAGCATGACGCTGATTGGCTTTGTCCGCATCATCAGGTGCTTCTAGCATTCTTCTATCATCCCTTGCCGCTTTACACAGTACGGCTAAAGGGAGCAGGGGTAAGACGGACTATTCCGCATGAGTACAAGATCCCTTGGATGCGATTGGAATCCCATATGTGATTGGATCCTCGACTGGATTCTGCTTCTTCTAGCGCCCTTCTAGCGTCGTGCCACCATTTCCCACTACGTAGACTGGTAGTCGATTTTTTTTTTGCCTGGCTGAACCCGACCAACGAGACATTACACGTATGTTGTTGTGGTACATGACGATATGACGGCGGTATAGGTAATACGCATGTAGGCTGGTAAGATGTAGGCTGGTAAGGCAAGAGCCTAACCTTTACATTAGGTAAATATGTATGTGCGCGCAATGCTATGTGTGTGGCTGCGGCAAAGCGGCACTAGAAGTAGTAGGACTATGGTAGTCTTTCCATCTTATTCAATGTTGGTATTGAGGACTAGGTATGGTAGGTACAGTATGAGGTAGGTAGGTATGTAAGTATGTAGGTAGATGTACGTAGGAGTAGTGGGCGAAGAAGTAATGCGGGTTGAGATTGGCACTCTGGCGGCTTCGCCCTGCCCGATGCGCTTCATCCCCCCTACCCCCTACCCCCCTTCCTTCCACCCTTCCACCCTGTCTCTTCTGTCTCCCACTTCTCTTAATCCCCGTCCCTTGCTCTTTACTACCTACCTAGGTACTTGTGATTATTATTGCGACTATAGGTGCGCAATATGATAACAACCTCTAAGTATTGGCCAAGTTAGAAAGAGACTATTCATCTCTTCGTCTTCTTAATATAAACGGAGATTACTGACTAATAGAAAAGAAGACGAGTAATTGTACACGCAGCGTTTGTTGCGATAGATGCGCCAGGCATACGGCTATGTATCTAGGTATAGGTACAGAAATACCTGATCCGTGTATGGGTAGAATGGGATATTTCTTAGTCAAAAGTTCCCACCGCAGGGTTAAAGGGGTACCCATCTAGCGTAAAACCCCGGCGGTCCAGTCATTCGCCATACATGTATGTATGTATGCCAGGCTGCCATGGAGGTAAGCCAAGTACATGGGGTACATACCTGTATGTATACCTGCATGTATCCTAGACCAGGTACCTTGATCACCCCGAAGGTGGGTACCAGTACATCTCTCCCTTTTTCCCTTTAATCTCTACTTCTCCCACCCGCCTTCTGTTTCTAGTCCTGGCTGTTCCGTCCAGAACCAGACTTGGCCTGCTTCATCAACTGTTGGATATCCTTCTTATCTGAAGCCTTCATTTCACCTCTGTTCTATCCTTCTCGTTGTCTGTTGCCATTGTCATCGACTACTCGAACCGAATTTCGAACTCGCCCACTTCTCTCACTTGTGCGACGACATATATAAGAAATACAAAGGACGACTTTCGCCAATTGCTACGACTACTCGCTGTGCCATCACTTGCCGTCGATGCCGGCTCCGTACCTCAGTTCCCAATTTTGCCAACAATATTAACGTCATTTTTTCTTGAACGACAGTCTCAGTTCTTGGTCTTGGTCTCAGTCTCGGTCTCAGTCTCTTGCCGCTGCTACGCTTGGGTGGATCTAATTGCTGTGTTTTGGTCCTTCGTTGCGAGGTCGCCTGCCATCCGTTCTGCTCGTCCTTCATTCCACACGGGCCGTTGTACCAGTGCGCTGTAGAACCGCATCACCGCCTGCTTGGAACGTCGCACTCGCTCTAGAATAGTGCTAGAATTCCAGAAATCCATAAACTCGCCGAGATCTGCGCAATTAGCCTTTGTCTAGGTATTCCGAGTCGAGCAGAGAAAAGCAAATTCTCCGCCATGCGTATCGCTCTTTTCTAACCCTCGAAACTCTACTACCCACTGTTGTCTCGCTCGTCCAACCACCTGGTTCTCCTGGGCCAGCCCGCCGCTATTATCTCCAACTAACGGAACTTGTCAAAAATTAATCTCGGACTGTAGGGCGTCCGCTGAACCTTATCGTAACATCGAAGTTTGGTTCCTCCTCGGGCTTTGGATCTCCGCTGCTACTAGGGAATTCCACGTTACCTAAGGCTGTGTCCGACCAAGACCATTCTCTTGTTTCTTCTGGTCGCCGTCGGTCTTCGTTACCAGTTACCCAGCTAGTTTGTACCGGCCGGGAATAACACGACACTTGACCCGCGGGTCAACTGAATCCCGGTGTTGGAAAGTTAGCTACTTGGTTTCTGTCCCTACCCGTGCGGTGTTGGGGCGAGGGCTTGTCGATTGGTCGGGAGAGCTTGATAATTGAGAATACACGGGAGCCGTCTGCAGATGCCGAAGGTTGCTTGAAGCTAGACTAGACGGCTTCTCGTACGATTCCGCAATCTTATTACGAAACAATTTCGTCAAACAGGAAAATTTACCAGTCCTACATGGTATTTGAGCTTGTTTTGGGTTAAATTCGCTGCAAGAGCCTCTGTTTGCTCAGGGTTTCACAGCCAGGCGGATTACCCGACACTCAATCTTTTTTTACGACTCCAAAGGAATAATGGGAAGACCTAGATTACGAAGAAGTTCGCCAGTCTACTTGAACCCGTCTCCCACGGAGTTGTCACCACCGTCTTCGGTCTTCGAGGACTGGGAACAAGAAACTGCAATGGATTCATCACGCCCAACGAGCTTGGCCATACAACGGACCGGCTCGCCATTCTCCAACCCACCGTCATTAGCAGACATACTCGCCAACACAGCACCACCGCCATGGAATCTCACCTCATTCATGGCCTTCCTATCCCAAAACCACTGTCTAGAGACGCTCGAATTCATCCTGGATGCTGAACGATACAGGGCGACGTATTATCAGATCGTGCAGGGCCAGCTCCCCAATGGTCCAGCCCACATATGTTCGTTATGGCGGAAAGTCATTGATGCGTACATCATGCCGTGTGCACCGCGGGAAGTGAACCTTCCTGCAGACGTTCGTGATCGTCTGCTTCAACTTCCCTGCTGCAGAGCAAACCCACCCGACCCGTCCGAGTTTGATGAGGCAGTTCAGATCGTCCGGGACTTAATCAACGATTCTGTTCTTGTGCCTTTCCTCGAATCCGTTATGCCACCCGTGGTTGAGCTGCGCGCAGAGGAGGCCTATGATAACAGGGAAGGACGCTCGCGTCTTCGAATACCTAGAGATATGGCGCCTGCTGATGATGCGAGCCAATCGCCTAGAGCATCCTATCTCCCGCTTTTTATTATGGGACGTAGTGGTGGAGCTGGCAACCGCTCGACTTCTGGTTCGATAGAAACAATGGATATCGACCTGACTGATGACAGCAGTCCGAACTCAACACCTGGAGCTGAGCTTATGACGCCACCTACTACACCACCCGCGGATTTTACACGTAGCACATCGCCTAGCACCTTGCAAAGGGCGATATCGGGACATAGTTGGAAGAGGATGGGAGCAAAGTTGGGTTTGACGAGGAAGAACAAATCTATGCGCCGTGCAGGCACAACCTCCGCCAGCCAGTCCCCGTTATGAGGGTCACAGGCCACGCCACCACCTAACGTATCCACTATTGTGGACGACAGAAGCAGCTCGAATGCGACTAGGCACGAGGCTGTGAATTTCGCAAACGTGTCCTGGGAGGACCCTCACCCCGGAGAGAGATTATCGATTCCACTCGGGGTGCCTGCCGGACTGCATATCTATCAAACAATTAGTGGAGATGCGATGGGGGGCGTGGCCGCGAAAGCGCGGTGCGCATATCATGATGGGTCGTGGGCGACCCGGCGCAGTACTCGTGGTCGTCACCGCAATACTGTGCCAAAGCCTTTGAAAATACCTGCCAAGGTGATCGAAGAACCGGAAGCGAAGAGTGCCCCATTGGTTTCGTCGCAACAGTGTCAACCCAGCCCGGTCTCATCATTACAGCTACTACCTCTCCCCGAACCTCTTCAGCCTCTCGAGTTCGAAACCGATACCGAGACAGAGACAGAGGTTGGTGTTGAGACAGGGACGCTCGTCAGTGACGTGGACATGGAGCACGACAAGTTAACCGTCACCGAAACCCACCTGAGCGATTTCTCGAATTATCTAGGTATATCGCGAAGAGGAGACGATGACAATGCATCGGTTACTATTGTCGACTCGGACGCTTACACACGAGCTAGTTCCGTCGAAGACGTCTATGGCTGGGATGCGGAGCTCGACCGCCAGGCGAAATGTGGATTCAGCAGAACAGATTCTATGTGTTCTTGCCATTACCCGTGCGGCAAGGTAGACAGTGGCAAGCGTGGCCTTCTTCAGCGTGTCTTCTCTGTGCCGGCAAGGAGAGTCAATTCCGGATTTTAAGGTTGCCTCACTCTATTGAGAGTAAGGGGTACTATCGAGTCGGAGGGTCTAGTTGAATTAATGAATGGATCACTCAACTTATCATGTCGACCTCTTTATAGGCGACGTTACAACTTCAGCATGGTTGCTATTTTGGTTCTGGAGAGCATCTACTATTTATCCGGCGTTATCATCTGGACAACCGGGCAACTGGGTCCTTAGGGCGGCAAGCATCAAAATACACGGGGAATATTACGACATAGACTGGGAATCAAATGGAGACTTTGGCGAGGCGTTCAAACCAGGGGTTGGTTGAAGGTCCATGTTTTAGACGAAACGAATTTTTCCACTCATCACACTTGTTATTGGAGAGGGTGTGGTATGGTGGCATCGTGCTTTTCGGAATCATTACGAGCTGTCCGAGACAACGGAGCTTCTTGCAATACCCCGCATTGTATGGAGCAGGGCATATTTGGGAACAAGGCAGAAATGCAAAACGCACGGGAAGGTTGTGCGTTGGGAAAAAAAAAAGGGGAACTTTCTTCGATGTTGATATATCATAATTGGCCGAGCTGCTTTGGTTAGAGGAACCAATGAACATAGCATGAAGTCGATGTACATAGCCCAAATAGGCAAACGTACCTACATTTACTTACCTTGCCGGCGGCTTCTTCATGCAGTGCTCCTTGTGCGATGTGGAACTGTCCTTGGCCGTCCAATGTCCGTTTCTGTTCATATGCGGCGATCCGACCTCCCCGGGAATCTCTTCTACTTTGCGAAGTTGGTACAGCCTGTCGTGTAACATGGAGGGAAGCTAACGGATGCAATCTTCCTGGCCCTTTGAAGATCCAACCAGCCAGCAGACGAATGCCGCTTCCAGTATCCGGACTCACAAGCGCCAGGGATGGATGCATTAGCTTGTAAAAAGAGTGGGTGGTTGGGTTCATAGTCATTTTCATTATTTATATTCCGACTATTAAAACCATTCCATCCTGCATGGCCCCTATCCATCCCGATAGAATAGATCGCATCGCTTCCAGCGACGCTCCTTGGATACATAGCAGATAAGACGAGACCTCGTATTGAAAATGCTCCTCCCCCCCTGTGCCAAAAGGAAATAGACATTACGCCAGAATCGCTCCATCCAGCCATCTATGATTTCAGATTACGGGTTTCCCTATATGACCCTTCTATGCTACATCTTTAGATGGATAGGTCATATGTATTCTAGCTTACTCCTCCACGACGGGAGGCTTGTCGTGTCTCGAGTACATCTTATACTCGAGCGAGGAACTAAAGTCGATCTTGCCCTTCTCGATTTGGGCCCTAGTGACGGACAACATGGGCTCCGGCAGGCCCATCGACTGCAGGAATGCGACAGCTAGTACAGGTAGGGTTAGTCAACAAACTTTCTCCGCCTTCAAAGAGAAAGCGTCTCGGCGTAGTACGCGGATAACGTGGGGTTCAAACACTTACTGTCTTTCCATTCCTTCTCCTGTCTCGCGCGATCCCACTTCAACTCCTGGCTCATGATGTCGATGACCTTGGGCAGGCACTCGAGAGCGGCCTGGGCGTTCAGGAAGGCCAATCGAGTTCTTCGCGCAAGGACATCAACGGCTGTCTGTGCGTACTCGTTGTTGACGGCATAGCGGATCTCGCCATCTACAAAGGGGTAGAGACGAGCGATGCGCTCTCCTCTCGCCGGGAATCGTAGGTCTGTCGGTTTGCACATGGCCGCAACGGTCCATGCCCTATCGCCGTAGCTCTCCGTCAGGTGTTTGGCAACCTCCGTCTCAATGCCGAAATGCTGGATGAGATTGATGAATAGCGTCTTGCTGAAGCCGTGAGCACCGATTAAGCGAACGTTGTGCGTCTGGCAAGATCCGTTCAAAATCGCGCCGTCATCGATAGCTTCGGATCCGCTAACTCGGGGAGCGTTGCTGAAGGGCTTGGTGGGAAGGTTGAACTCCTTAACTGCCGCATCAACACAGTCCTCTGCCATTTGTCGGTAGGTTGTCCATTTTCCGCCCGCACATGTAATGAGGCCCGACGTGGAGATATCTACGAGATGGTTGCGTACGAGGGACTCGGTGTTCTTAGCCTTCGGGTCCTTAACGAGGGGGCGAATTCCAGACCAAGCGGCGAGGACATCGCCACGGCGGACGCTGATGTCAGGAGAGAGGTAATGGCTGACTTCGTTCAAAATCCATTGAATTGACTTCTCATCTGGTAGCGGGTTCGGAGAAATTTTGGTAGGCTCATCAGTCGTGCCTGCAATCGTGTTCCCTTGCCATGGTAGGAAGAAGATAACTCGACCATCTGACGTTGAAGGATCGATCAATCCCATATTAGAAGGGCTGTAGTAACCTGGTAGGATGACATGAACACCAGAGGCGGGCGACACGATCTCCTTGCAGTCCTGGTCGTCGAGCTTTCGTATCGAATCGGTAAAGGGCCCAGTACAGTTGACAATACATTTAGCCTTGACAGTAATCGGGTCGGATTTCTTGCCATTACGCTCGGGGATCAAGTCCTTCACTTGAGCGCCGCACAGTTTACCATTCTCGTTCTTCATCAGGCCGGTTACCTCGGCGTGATTTATTACAGTAGCTCCGTACACTGCAGCAGTCATAGCAATCGAGACGTTCATTCTCGAGTCATTGTGTGCACCGTCGTAATACACCAGGGCACCAACGAGATCCGTCTGCTTGAGCATGGGGAATGCATCGAGTGCCTTGCTCCTAGTTAAGAAATAGGAACTCTCGATGCCTTCACTACCAGCGAGAAAATCGTAGAACTTAGTACCAGCCCAATAATACGGCGCCTTCCACCATTTGTCCAGCGGAAGCATGATAGGGAGCCACGAGCTCAGGTGAGGAGCGGTCTGCAAGAAATACTTGCGTTCCGTCAAGGCCTCCTTGACCAACTTGTACTGGTTATAGTCGAGATTCCATACAGCCTTTTCTAAATACCTCACACCACCGTGTACGAGTTTCGTGCTTTTACTACTGGTGCCGCTGCTGAAGTCGTCCCGTTCGATGACAGCTACTTTGAGACCTCTAGTAACAGCATCTAGCGCAACACCAGCACCAGTAGCACCACCACCGACGACAAGCATATCATATTCCTCCTCGGTGTTGCTCTTTTTTAGCTCGGCAATCTGTTCATCGCGCGACCTAGTCTTGGGAAACCGGGGTAGTTTAAATGTGCCGTCGGCGCCGTAGATGGGAGGAGGAACGGCGGCACCTTCGAATCCGGGGATGTTCCGAGGACGATACGTGTACAAAACGGCACCACCACCGATCGCGGCGACCGTTGCCGGAAGGGCAATACGCCTCAACCCTCGAGCGAGTCTAGACATGGCGGAGGTAAAATAGCCTTAGATTAATATTCGAACCCGCTTGGAAATAGCTAGCTACACGGTCTGCAGTATTTCTCCGCCGATGCAAAATATACCTAGCTGCAGGAACAAGCTGTGTCTTCAAACAATACGAACACAACAACTAGGTAGGTCAATTCTTTCTCGGCTTAAGTCCTCGGGAAAAGGACGATGGGAACCGGAGGGGAGGAGGTTGGGATGAGGGTTTTTGCGCGGTCGGCTGGCGGCAAAAGCGAATTGAAGAGTCCAACTGACTTTGGAGATCGGAGTATCAGAATTATGACGAAAAGAAGGACTGAGAAATTTCCCTCAGATTGTTGGTCAAGCTAAATGGGTAGAATGGTAGAATGTTTGTGTTCCAGCGTGGGGTTGGCCACGCCGTCTGAATGTTCTGCTACTTCTCGTGAGCCCTGGCAGTGGGGAAACAAAGGGAGGAAGAATGGAGCCGGCTACGTGTGCTACGTACGTGTAAATATTGATATCAACATCGTTTCTTACAAAAGCTGGGTTACAGAGTTACGCCGAGATAAAATAAAAGTACGGAGGGAAGGACTAAGAAACGAGTCGTGTGTGTAATCCCCCAGTCTGCCAGTCTGCCAGTCCCCAATCCCCAAAGGTTCCCCTTAGCTTGGCAGCTGCTTGGCCAAATGGCTGGGCACTGGGCTGAGAAGACTGGGGGCCGCTGCAGCTCCCTCCCCGAAGTGAACTGTGACCTGCGGCAGATACCCCACATTGGCCCATAAATATGAATGCGGCAACACTGGAACAGTGGATCGGAACCAACCCAGGCACGTAATGGTTGGACTCGGTAAAGCTACAAAACGCGCATCTAGCAAAAGGGGGATATGCATTCATCGGGAAAGGTTAGATTAAACAGGGGGAGATAAAGAGACCAAGACGAAGACCAAGTGATCACTCGGTAGTAAATATTCCATCAATCAACGAGGATATATTCGAGGAGCCGAGGAGATATTCGAAAAGAATGCTTTTTCTACTACCTGGGTGTTTAAAAAGGAAGAATATCTTACGATTTTTACCACCGGCAAATTTATCTCTCACACCCATTAAGACATATTTCAATCACCTAGGTATGTATTTCAATAAGCACATATGATGGAAATTTTAAGGGTGATCCACTGAAGATGGGTCTTTCTCCACGTGCGCATATCGATTATCCCAGTTAGGTATCCCGGGATGGGACAAGCATGCGCGGTGTCATCATTGATCCTGGAAGTCCTGTGATCCTGGGAATGATAGATAAGTACCAGACTCAACAAGGGTTTTTTTTTTTTTTTTTTTTTTTTTTTTGTACGCAACACCGTCATCGTTATTAATTATCAATTATGAAAATTATACATACCTATAGGTACCTTACATACGATCCCATCAACCCCATCATGTCATGCGAGCTGGCTAGCTACAAAAGAAAAGAAAGAAAAAAAAACTCAGAGCCCGTCCACGCAAAAAGCAAACAGCTCATCAACGAATGTAATTACTTGGTTGACTTTCTCCCGCTCGGCCACAGCTAAGCCGAGCGGCTTTCCACTATTCGCATCCTCTTCCGCTCCCGGTAGACCCATCATTTCCATAAAATCAATTCCTATACCGGCCTTGACAAGCGTCACTCGGTCAGCAGTTTTCGTCGATATCGATCCTGCGCTGGCGTCGTCAACCTGTCTTATATCTATCTGAATCTCCTGTGACACCATGATACCCCCTAGAGGAGACAATGGAGGTGCCGTTGCCTTGTCAAACGGCTCATATGCTATTTGACGCTCAACGGGCTCTTGATTCGAATGGTTTGAATCGTTGCTCGAAGACTTCCGCCCGAACTTGGTTGGCATCGTGTCATTGTCTTCCACGACGGCATAGTCATTAGTATCGGTTCGTCCGAGATGGCGTAGCGACCCAATACGATTCCACCGGAATGCTCGCCTTGCGTAGCGATATGTTGCTTGCGGTGTACTGATTGATGCTGCGTTCACAATTGGGGATAGTTCCCGATGTACGTATCGTGTGAAGGCTTCTAGATGAGACGAATTCTTATACACCATCTGATGAACTTTGAAGAAGTTCAGGGGTATGAATTCGCACCTAGGACTGTCGACGCTGATATGAATAGGTATCATCAAGCATAAGGCAATCATCGTGCCAGCCTTTCCGTCACGGCATGGTATTTGAACTACCTTGGACGTGAGCACCGCGTCGTCGAAGATAGGATTATCTATCCAAGCACGGAGAGCTTGGAGGGCATCAGACAGCTGAGAAGCAAACAGCATTTCTCGAGGGGAAAGCAGCCTCAGAGAATCGAGGCTCTGTAAGAGAAGAGGGACGCTCATTCTGTCAAACTGGTGAATAACTGTGGCGCGGTCAGTAAAATCTTCCATTGTAGGGGATCCCCACGATACGACACCTCTCTCTCTCTTGAATCTTGGATTCTCAATAGAGGCCGAGCCAATAACCTAGGTTCAGAGACTGGTAACAAAAAGGGAGCAACGGAAAGATTTCCGGATGTGCTTACTGTCCATTTGCCATGATTCGAGACGGCGGAGCGATATTGGCATAGAAGGAAGCAGATGTCGGGCACCCTTCTTAACTATAACATCAAAACCAAAGCCGCCAACGCGAGCTTTTACGCCAAAGAAGCCTAGATGTACGCCAGGCTCCACCATGATGTTTTGCTTGGCAAAGGTTGCCATGTGCGCCAGCTTGCCTTTGAGATCCCTCGCCTTTATATGCATGCGAGTGCCGATGATACCGCACACCTGATCGACATCTGCAAATCGAAACCCGGCAGATTCGAGCCTATCTGCCTCGTGAGAATGTTCGAGACGACGAACTAAGAACATCATTGAGCCACGTCCGTATTCTGGCTGTCTCCCAAGCCGACTCTCGAACTCCCGGCCGACACCTTCATAGGTGCCCTCTTCCAACGCACGAACAATGTTAGGGCTGGTTTTTTGAGGCAATCCATCCACTCCCGTTGCCAGGATATCGTCCCATAAAATACCGACGTCTATCAAATGTTCTTTCAACTTGTCTGCTAGATTGGCCGCTGCAAGACAAAATGACTCACGAAAGATAGCGTCATATCTCTCGATGGGTTTTCCGCCGTCGTCTATGAGGCGAGCTTTGCTTTCGTGGCCGCCCTTGGGTAAGCGGGCTAGATGCTTCGTCATACTGTCGATCATACCACTGACGCTGTTCCAGTTCCGAGAAGCTTGAAACATCCAATGAAAAATAGGGTGGGCAATAGTAAAGGTGTCGCCTGGGATCCTTTCCACGTATGTATCCGTAATTTTCTCGCTGGGCAGTAAACCATCTGGATTTACCAAGATCCTCCCTGAGTTATCGAAGACCGCGGTTGCTAGGACGACTTGTTGAGACTTATTGGCGATGCGCTTCGTGGCCCATGTCGCGTAGGTGGAAGATCCTATCATGAAGATGGCGGCAATGACGGCTAAGGAAACGGCGACCAGGATAGCACGCATCTGCGAGAGTTGAGTACCCTCATTCAGGTGCAATAGGCGGTAACTGGTTCCAATGGCGGCAGCCCAGTGCATGCCCGAGACGGCACCAGCTAGCACACACGCAGACATTACTCTTTTCCACCACGTATTTTTCCACGACGCTTTAACCATGAAGAATAAAGACATGGAGAAAACGCTGTCAAATATAGCAATGAGAGATGCCCCTGCGACGTACACCCTGTCATACTCGAGGTTATAATTACTGATGGCGGCATTGCCCAGATAATGCATCCCACAGATAGCGACTCCCGAAAGGATACCTCCACAACAAATTCGCTTCCAGGAGACATTGTAGTTTGCGCCAATGGCCAAGAAGGCTGCCAGGAGTACGACGATCGGCAAGAAAAACGAGAGCGCGCGGTAGCTGAAAGAATATTCGATGCGGAGTTCGGGTTCGTCGTTGTTCAAAACCATTGACCGGTTTCCGACAAAATGCTGTGTCAAGTCAGGAAACAGTCGTGTTTCAGATTGGATGTCATAAAGTCTTACCATACACCAGATCGATACACCACCCATTGCCACCGCGGCGCTAACAAGTATGAGATGGTTGAATAAGCCATTGCGAGAAGTTCGCCAGTTGAGTAGTTCGAGTGTTAAAGCAGCTCCCACCCAAGAGACGATGTAGCTCGGGACCACGAATTCGGGTCTGAAAGATCGGGGGACGATTTCACCCTGATACTTCGACAATAACTCCTCGCTTGTCGACATCGTGGCGAACACTTTCCGTTATAGGATCACATGTGGTGAAATGGCCGAGAGACGACGTCATTCATCACTGAGGCTTTCTTGCTGATGGAAACAGCACGTCACAACATTCAGAAGAATGAGATTCACTGGGCGACCAAGTCAACACTTAGCGGGATACATATCATCGGCGTCGACATGCCGTCAAGGGGATACAACCGGAGCCGGAGGATAACCCAAGCCAACACATGCAACACAGGCACGCTGAAGCTTGTGCGTTACTGTGGAAAACGCCACACGGATACTCACCTCCTATCTTAGCGTGGAGATGAAAAATGACATCAACCCTGAACAGAACTACATGTGGTGCTGATATTCTAGAAAGAAAACTTGGAATCGATAAAACACTATAGGGTCTAGCCAGGCTCAAAAAGGCGCTCCTACCCCTGATAGTATACTAAAGAAATTGGAAAAAGCAGCATTGTCTCACCGGACAGCTCCGCGGGTGTCGATTTGAGTATTGGCATCTAGCTCTGGTTTCTTTTTTCCAAACCATGCCCCGGAGGTAACCACAAGGTCATGGATGTGTACTGGTCATGAGGAACCCAGCACAATGGCACCCGCAAGGATACCATGGCGAGACTCCTGTGCAGTTTATACCCTGAAATGGTTTCTAAGCTCAAACTCACTTTACCTCCTTGGCATCAGCTACTACCAACGCGTAATGTAGTTCGATGCAACGATCCCAAAACCAACCATGCAGGATCGAAACCAAAGATTCTCAGATTCTGCAGTTTGTTTGTATCACGACCTAAGAGACAAGATTCGGTAACTATAATGGGTACACTAATAAGCGCCGCCGGCCAGGATTTCCATGGTTGGTTTAACCCATCTGCTACACTGATTCTTAATTTAACGACCAAATCACCGGTACGCTATCCCTATTATGTGTGCCACACCCTAAAGCCTGTCCAGCATTTACCGTTTGCTAAGCTTAGGCACAGACCGGAATTCGTTGCCAGCCATTATACGTTCAAGAATATCAACGCCTATCGTTTGGAGCGCCGACGAGGGGCGTATTCTGTTGGTATTGGATACTAGCCTCATATAGCTACACGCAAGAGAAGAATCTCCAGATCTCTACAGATGGTCGGTGAACGCCATTGGACGGGGATGAGGTAGATCTCTTCAAGGCCTCAAGTTGCCTTTACTCGGCTGCCGGCCTACGTTACACTCCGGTATTGCATTTCCAATGGCTCGGTAACCTCAAATCCAAGCAGGTTTTGGACGTCCAATTAATCGACGTCGTCCGTAATGGCATACCTAGTCATTCTTCCTCGGCCTGTTCTCGGCAACCTATCTATGAAGCCGATGCCTTGGAGTTAGCTTGTTACACAGAATTTGAAAGGAGAGAGATCGACGCGCCATCCAGCCGTAATCTACACCAATTCGACGCCACCAAGCCACTTACCCCATTCTCACCGGATTTTCACCGGATTCTCACAAGCCCTTGGAAACCAATGAAAGCCCAATGGCAAGTTCAGGCTAGGGTTAACCGACCTCAATTCGAATGATCCTTGGGAAAATAATGAAAATCAATCGTCTCTATTGCTGCAAGCTGAGTTCCAACAGCACATACACACCTCACCAATCCGTCATTTCTACCTAACCGAACTGAGCATCGAAAGTTGTAGCTACTCGGTTGCTAAATAAAGGATCGTTTTGCCCGGAAATCTCGGGCAGACACGCAGAAGGAGTTAGACAGCCTTCCGTGCTCTCTCAAAACGCGTGACCAGTCAGCCGTGACTCCAAGGACCCTGTGCTTCGTACAGAGTTCCGGGTCGCCTCTAGTCACTGGTCACACAGTACGGTCGAAAGGACAAGGGCGAAACAAGTATGGCGCTGATCAAGTTATCCATATACGATAGACAAGTAGGTAGTCATTTGCCGGCATTCCACGCTTCTCCCGAATCTTCGGCTGATCTGACAGTAAAGATCATGTTGGGATGCGGCAAGTCCTGTTAGCTCCAATACTTCAAGAGCACCGAACGTTAGAGCGTATCCCACCAGTGACTTCCAGTATCAGGAAATGCAGGCATTCTGCGGTATTCACATGACCCGAGCTCATCCCTCCACGTACACCGCACCTATGTCGAAGATCCTCCACCAAGGTATCGGGACGGTTCTTACTCGATGGGGTGTCTAGTGGCTTTGGCTTTTGAGCGGTTCGAGCTTCTAGGAGCGAAGCGCCTTCACAAGTTCTACCACTCATACAGCTGTCCGAGTTTCAGAACACTGTGGATAAATATAAAGTTAGCGTAAGGCCACGCAGACAAAGCAGATAAGCACTCGCTCACTTGTGACATTTCATCATACAGTCAGTCAGTTGCCGCTATATTACGAGGTCCCTCCGCAGTTCCTGTGCAGATGGGATCGTGACCTACGCCTTGGGAGCAAGGCTACTCCAACACGGGTAGCTTAAAACCATCTATTTATGTAAGGCTAGCTACTTAGGAAGGAAGATCACAGGCTTTTCGGTTGGCATACTCCAACTACGAGGTATCTCGAAATTGAGATTTTGTGCTTCCAATATTGGTAGCATTCGACGAAGTCTCAGCCAGAAGGACTAATCACCACTCGGATCTCCTCGAGGCTTGCTATGTAGTCGAGAGATCTAGATAATCGACGATACTTTGCCTAGATCTTGCGGTGTGATTGTCGATCTACGGACGTCCTCCTGAACATCTTATTTGTATGATCTAGAGCTATGCAGGAGAACAGCCATGTGATCTAATATCTTAACATGTTGTAATAGACAGACTTGCCCTGAAGAATCGTGACCAAGTTAAGATGAGCCAAATACACCTAGCGAATCCGACAGCTGCAGTATTCAGCGCTCGGGATTGCGTTCAAAATATGGCCCCGACTACTCATTTAGCCCTCTTATCTATTCCACGTAAACATCAAGATAGTAAGTACCAGCGAACTCATTTGAGATCCTGTCGGATGACGGGTTTATCCATCTAAGGTGTTCGGGTAGTTCCCTCATTGTCATCAAATCAAGTATACTAGCATTCTATTTGTCTTGCAATTAAGACATTGCGATATATGAACATGTACCTTTTAGATATATATACGTGCGGTATAACCCATTTCCTTGAGACAGAGAAGGTGAGGGTAGGAAGGATACAGGGAAGGTAGACCGGACGTCCCAAACTGCCAAAATCGAAAAATTGATTTTTTAGCATTGCCAAAAGAGGGATGGTAGTATATTTGCAAGGTGTATTACGTTGAATTTGTACTGTAAATTAGGTTACCCTACAAAAATACAGTGAGCTTAGTCTACTTTGAAGACACTGTGCAGATATACTACTATTCCTCTTTTGGCAATGCTAAAACTCAAAATTTTCGATTTTGGCAGTTTGGGACGTCCGGTCAACCGCAGCACAGCAGCAACTGCAGCATGCCCCGCATACGTCAGTGCTGCAATAGAGAAATTGAACCGCTCTCTACAATTCAATGAATTTTTGCGCTCAAGCTCAGGCTCCTGGACTTTCACCGGCGCCTTCGTCATGAGTATTTAGAGGATTTAATTTACAATTTTTATAAAAAGGAAATAAATCAAACAACAAGAACATTGCAACTCGTTTTCCGAGTTCCATTCTTCAAGGCGAGCTAGGAGGGCTGAGCAAGAAATATGTCCCCTCCCGCCGAATCCGTCAAGCTTGCGCCTCTACCACCCTTCAAACCCGACCTATACCAGCGAGCGTGGCAATCCATACCACATCCGACTCTGCCCTTACTAGCGACCGTCCACCAGAAATCCGTCACCGTCTTCTCGCTTACGACGCTCTCCGCCCACAGCTCGCTAACCAACGGCCACGAGCGCTCCGTGCGGTCCACGAGCTGGAAGCCAAACCTAGGGCCGCACCAGCTGTGCCTGGTGACGGGCAGCTTCGACTCGACGGCGGGGATATGGCGGTGGAAGGATGATATCGAGGTGGAGATCACGGACGAGGACGACGATGACGATACCAAGGAGAAGGACTGGGAGCTGATGGTGGTGCTGGACGGGCACGACTCGGAGATCAAGTCGGTATCCTTCTCGCCGACGGGCCAGTACCTGGCGACGTGCAGTCGCGATAAGTCGGTGTGGGTGTGGGAGGATGTGGGCGAGAACGAGGCGGACGACGAGTGGGAGACGGTAGCGGTCCTCAACGAGCACGACGGCGACGTGAAAGCCGTGGCCTGGTGTCCCGAGACGAACCGCAGCGGCCGGGGCCGGTATAGCAGCGACGTGCTCGCGAGCGCCAGCTACGACAACACGGTGCGCGTGTGGCGCGAGGACGGCGACGGCGAGTGGATCTGCGTCGCCGTGCTCGAGGGCCACGAGGGGACGGTATGGGGTCTGCAGTGGGAGCCCAAGCCGAAAGACACTAAATTCCCGCGGCTCCTATCGTGGGGTGCCGATTGCACCGTCCGGGTGTGGACGCTGAAGGAGGAAGATGAAGAAGAGGTAGAGGCGCCGCAACATGCCTGGGGTGGAGGTCTAGGCGGCATACCGAATACTATGCGCAGATCCCTGAAGGAAGAGTGGGAGTGCACTGCTATACTACCGAAGGCGCACACGCGAGATGTATACGCGGCGTCGTGGAGCCCCGAGACCGGTATGGTGGCGAGTTCGGGCAGCGACGGCATCATTGCCGTCTACCGCGAGGAAGAGGACATAAATAGCACGAATGGCACCGCACACGCCACGGACGACGAGGCGGCGGCCATGGAGCTGGACGGAGACATCCCCATGACTAACGGCCACACAGAGAAGCCCCGAGGATCCCGCAAGTGGAAGACGGTCTCGACGACGCCGAATGCCCACGGTCCGTACGAGGTCAACCACATTACCTGGTGCAAGCGATACGACCAGGGATGTCCGCCGGAGAAGAGAGGGGTCGAGGAGATGCTAGTCACGACCGGAGACGACGGCATTGTTCGGCCGTGGCAGGTCATCATGTCATGATACTTCCCCTTTCCCCTTTTGATGCTCTCTTTAGTGAGATCACCTACTTAATGTTTGTGCCTGTTTTCTTCATTGCTGTATATAATTGTTCGAAGCTCTTGGTATTTAAACTTCTGTGCATACTAGGAGAAGGGGAGGGAAAACGCATATGGCACTTTTGTTGCCATCGGACTTACAGGCTAGGATATCACGTAAGAAAGGGGGCTCTAATGTGACGGAGCAAGGTGGATTCAAAGAAGCTAAGCATTCAAAATGGTAGTTAAGCATTGCTCTCTTAGGAGGAATGTCCTTCTTCGCACCCACCAGACGGAATTATTCAAAGGGGAAAAGTAGTAGAAGAAAAAAAACAAACCAAGCCAAGCCAAGCCAACATCCCTCGTCCAGCTTCCAACTTCCACGCAGCGACCCCTTCCATCCAGTATCAAGTAATCGCGAATACCGAGTACACGCGCAAGCTTAGGTTAGGTATCCATCCATCCATCCATCCATCCCCCGTTCACCGGCCGAGCTGCTCGCAGCAGCACCACAAGTACACCACCTTGCGCCACGCGCACCGCGAGCACCACTCGCCCCCGCGCCGCGCGCCGCGCCCCCGCCCCTGCCCCATTACCGTCGCGAGCAGGCTCCAGCGCTCGTCGGCCGGCCGGCCGCACGCCCCGCACGTCCAGGGGCGGTGCCGCCGCGGCTCGTACGCGTACGCGGACACGGGCGCGTACGGGTCTAGATACGCGTCGGCGTCGGCGTCGGCGCCGGGAGGTCGGATGCCCCGCGCGGCCGGCTCGCCGTCGTCCTCGCCCGGGTGGCGGGCGCACGCGCCGAGGCGCCGCGTATACGGGTGCAGCTCCAGGTTGCCGTGGCCGCTGCGCACGCCGCGGAACGAGGTCGGGTTCGGGTACGGGAACGTGTCGCGCCCCCGGTGGCGCGCCAGCCAGTCCGCGAAGCCCGTCGGCGTCGACGGGGCCCGGTGCGGCGGGTACGCGGGCCTCTGCGGGTACGCGTGCACGTCGACCGTCTCGACCACGGGCGGCGAGTGCCGCGTCGTCGTGTTGCGCAGCCGCGGGACCCCGACGGCGCCGCTGCCCGTGTCGCTGCCCCGGCTGCTGCCGCCGCTGCTGCTCGTGCCGTCGGCGCCGTCCTGCTCCGGGTCCTTGCGGCGCTTACGGCTGCTGAGAGAAGGCGACAGGTCGTCCAGGCTGAAGGACTGCTGGCGGCGCAGGGGCCGCTGCGGGCTGCTGTTGCTGTTGGTGGCCGAGGCGTGGTGCTTGAGCAGCGACGAGATGTCCGAGGCCGACTGGTTGCCCGTGCGCAGGGTCGACACGCTGCGCTGCTCGAGGATCGGCGCGAGCTCTGTGCCGCGGCCGTACAGGAACGGCGTCTCGGCCTCGAGGCGCGAGAGCGGCGATTCGGCGTTGGGGTCTGGGATGGGACGTTTCGGGGGAGGGGTGACGGGCCTGGCTGCCGTGGTAGTAGTAGCAGTAGTTGGGATGGAAGGCGGGAGGAACGGTAGCGGTGACTTGGTGGCGGAACTCGTATCGGAGACCCAGGGGGCGTCGTAGATGGAGTCGTGAGAGCTGGGCTGGCCTTCGGACGAGTCCTTGCGGTCCCATTTCGTCTTGACGGGGACGTAGTGCGGGGGGCTGGCGTTGGACTTGTTGGACAAGGGGATGCGGGATCTGGGCATCGAAGGGCCGTTGGGGGCGGCGGGTTTAATGTTGCTGTCCATGGTATATGCTGGGTGTTGATACTTTCGACGTGTTAAGTATCAGGATGCTGGTTGCAAGTAAAAATCCTGTGTCGTATTCTTCTCTTCCAAGGTCTGCCGTAGAGCTCTAGATGATTACATGCTAGGGGGGATATGATGTAGTCTAGAATGTCTTGTTGTTCTAATGTTGATAAAGTCGAGGTTGCGTCGAGTTGCTCTTTCTCTAGGGTTGTGGCTTCTCCTCGATATCTAGTTGCAACTACCCCTGATTTTTTCACCCTTCAAGCTATGTAAGGCCAAGCAAGCCCAAGCAGCAATCCAAGCGGCCCTTACTACGTTGTTTGTGGTCTTCTAAATTTTAATTGACTCACTAGATTCGAATCAAAATAGGCGAGAACAAATAGGATTCGCTGGTTCATCGCAGAAGATAATGTTGCATATTGTCTGGACAACGGGTATCATAAAACTACCTACCTTGGTATACTAACCCATCATAAAGGGCCAACCTAATCCACGCAATCTATTTTCCTAATTAAAAACGCCCAGTCCCATGCGAATATTTCATCCTTCGGTACTAACTTGGATGCCCTCGGCAGCCAACGCTCTCTGGTAATCGGCTATCGCTTTGTCCACCGATCGGAGAGTGGGATCCATGAGTTTGAGAACTGCCTCTCTGCCACCACGCACAGACTTAGGGTTGAATTTGATCTTTCGCTTAGTGCGCTCGTAGATCTGGACGATCTCCTGTCTTCTTCTCTTAATTTGATCTTCGCGAGCTTTCTCGGCTTCCGCCGCAACGGCATCTATCCTGTCTTTAGACCTCTTCAAAGCCTCGGATAGATAGCCAAGCTCGACAGCGCGGTCGGGGTCTCCTGACAGGAAAGCCGACCAGAACTGATGTAGGAATTCCATCGTCGTGGCATTGGTCAGACTACATGTTGCAGTGAGTTCTGCAGTCAGGCCCATTGGAGATGTTTCGTCGTCGCCGTGTCCGTAGAGTTGGGCTCGCCTTTGCGCCATGCTGCTCCGTATCTGTCCCTGTGCGTCCTTCCGCGAAACTCTTGATCCAACATGAGGTGGCCTTTCCCCCTCGTCCTCGCTATCACTACGGTCGTCAATCCCTATCGATGCGTGAAGATCGACACCACCGGCACTATCCTCACGGAGATTCCTTAGGTCTCCTTGCACACTATCGAGAACCTTGAATGGCTTCTGCTTGGCGTAGACGGCGGCTGTTTCAGATATTGTACCGCTTTCGTTGGAGAAGAACTTGCTCTGTTCCTTGATGTTAAGGATTATCCGGTTTTCCTCGACATCGCCACGAAGATCTCGCAAGGCTAATTCTCGGTACGTGTCGTAGTCCGAATCTGCCGTGTTCGTATGACTGGCATCGGCTGGTAGAATATTCGCCAGTAGCTTTTCGCTTATGCTGTTCAAGGTCTGGACAACGCGTACATGGTCATCACCTTTTGATCGAGACTCCTGATCCTTGCGGTTCCCACCCTTGAAACCGCCCTGGTTCTCCTCGTTGGCCTCTATATCAATGATGTGTGGCACATGTTGCAGTATATTGTTGGTATGGAAGGCCTTGATGTCATCATAATCGTCATACTTGTCGAATATCTTGTCTCCATCAAGGCCTCTCTCCACACGTTCTCCCCTTAGCTTCTTTGACAACTTGCTGAGGAAGAATCTCTCCCAAAATTCGTTCTGTGACAAAGGGGGTACGTGTTCATTGTATATGCGTTTAACGAGTGGATGCTGCTGCAAGATCATCTGGATTTGCTCGACGCTAAACTTCATCTTAAGCTCGTTTGGCTTGTTTGGATCCTCGCTCTGCTGGAGTATAGGCTTCACCGAGGCCAAAACGTTGTAAGGACCCTTCCTTTGGTTATTCTCGATGGCATGGGCCCGAAGAAGGTTGATCCTCGTAGACCAGAATTGTGTATTGAAGACAGTATCTGACATAGAGTCTGGTTTCGTTTTGCGACCTTCCATGTACATTTGGAAGAGTTTGCGGTCTGCCTTCATGAGCGATTGCTGCAACACAATATCGTTCTTCAAAGCGTCGTCTTCGAAGATACGCGCTGATGTCGGCTTAGATGAGGCAGCATTAGCAAGAGCTATGGAGGCCGAAGCGCTACCCCCAGCAGGCGTGGAAGCCGGCCGCGGGACATTAGGATCATTGTTCTTGGCCTCAGCTATAAGCCTAGACAAGAGGTCCTTGATGACGTTGGCCTCAGCCCTCGGGTCTGAAGCGGAATTGAAATGGAAAAGATAGGGTACCGGTTCCGAACTCTTTGAAGGTTTATCAAATATCTTTAGCATTACCTTAGCAGCGGTATCCGGGGTCTGCTGGAGATCTAGAGGTAGAATCGTTAGCTCGTAATTATGGTATATGGTCCAAGGTTCTCACTGGTGATATTTGCTATGACAAGCGATACTGTTGGCGGGCCATCTGGTGCAGAGTTCGGAGTCCAGATGACATTCTTCTGGTCGGGGGTCAGAGTGAGGACGCCATCCTTCTTCTTGTAGGCTGTGGCACCTGTCGGAATGGCCATCTTGTATCAAACAAGATATGGTACTAAAGTGAAGAGAGACCGTGTAGTGACTGTCGTTGAGAGGTGAAAGCCTTTGTCTACATGTAGTGCGGTGACGTCGCGCGCAACGTAATGTCGACCCTTACTCGTGTGTACTTGAACCCGGGGGAAAGAATACGAAAGGAACCCTTAATGAGCAATCTATCGGTGCAACCTCATAAATGGAAATGCATGTGTTCCGATAACTCTACAGAACATTAGGAGGGGTGACGGCTAAGCCGTTAATGAGTTGAGGTAGGTTTACCTTCACTCAAAGGCGAGTTCAAATGCTTTGTTAGCCACAGATGTCAATGCTGCAGGCAGCCACGCTAGTTGTGTTACCTAAGTATGTGGCTGAAGCTTGAGCTATGCAACATCCCCGCACAGACCAAGTTCCTGCTACCTTAGCTGCTTTAGGTGAATAAATCAATATTCAATAGCGAGGGCTGCGAGGGTAGAGCTCCTGTATTCCGGCCTCTTGAAACAACTTCAGCTACCGGTAGCGAAACATCCAATGAAACAGATCTTTACAACGTCAGCTCCATTATAAAGGTTTTAAAATCTCGGCAGTTTGGTTATCGCCGTCTACTCGGGGAGCGTGAGATCTATGAATCACTTTGGATGGGATTGTAGACTCCACTATATGGAATGCGCTCATTGCCAGTTGCCGTTCTCTGAGAGTCTGATAAAACCCTCAGGTTGGTAGCTACATGATATATGTATGTAGGTACGTAATGTCCCATAAAGTATCCACTACGTGCCCGCTCTCCTCATGGATACTGCCTGAATCAATCGTCAATCAGCGTCGACTTGATTACTGTTAGGTATCAACCACTACCACCCAGACAGTCAGGTAATGCTGAATGTATCCTTTATAGCCAAGCTACCTACCTAACGTAGGTATATGCTTAATGCCAGATAAATGCAAGAAAGTTGAACGATGACCTGAGCAATTAAAAAATATTCAAAAGCCGCTCTAGCTATGCACGAAAAATTCACATTGCCTCGGTGGTTTTTTACGGCAAGATTCGGGCCTTTCTACCGAATCAGAGGTCAACACTTACAGTTCTCAGCTTTGTTCTGAAAGCCGAATTTAGCCTGTAAATACAAGTCATCTACTTATTACGTATAGTGGCAACCGAGAAAAGTCGGCTTAGTCGAATAACCTGTACTGTCTAGTAGCATATTCGGCTGCCCCGGGGCTCTACTTGATCTGCGACCGGGGGATGGTAGGGAGCTAGTTAGGGGCCAGTCGCAGTCGTTAATCCGTACATTTTTCAATTTCTCCAACTGGTACTGGGGGGGAGCATGACCTTGCAGTTCCTTGACCCTTGACCTTTCCCAGTCTATCCCAGTTTCTTTCCCTCCAGCTTCAACACTTTTAAGGTATTGTTCACCCAAAGACTTACTCCGCCGCTCCTTTGGTTCTCCTCGAGATCCCTACCATCTCGTTGTTTAGTAGGAGTTTGTTTAATAGTCCTTTCTGGTCTTTCAATGCCAGGATAGACAGGCGGAGAGCAAGCGATTTTCTCTTCCTTATACATACAGACCTAATACCCTATTTCGTAGCTGTCGAAGCATAAGCCTGGCGCCATGCTGAGCAGCTCCCTCCGAACTTCGAGCAGCCAGCTCTTTAGAGCTAGCTGCCGAGCCTCAAGATGCGCCGCCCAAACCACGAGGTTCTATTCTCTGAGCTCCGCCCGCCGTCCCCTTGCCCTCTCAGCCCAGAAGAGACATGCCTCGACCACGACGACAACCTCGTCGTCACCGTCTCCCAACGATAACTTCCTGTCCGGTAATACCGCAAACTATATTGACGAGATGTATTTGCAATGGAAGGAGGATCCCGAGAGCGTCCATGTGTCATGGCAGGTCTACTTCAAGAATATGGAGAATGGCGAAATGCCTATCCAGCAGGCCTTCACTCCTCCTCCCACCCTCGTTCCCAACGCGACGGGAAGTGTTGGTGCTGCTGTCGGAGTGGGAGTTGGAAGCTCTGATGTCACAAACCATCTAAAGGTTCAGCTCCTGGTGCGTGCATACCAGGCTCGCGGTCACCACAAGGCAAATATCGATCCTCTCGGTATCCGTAACGAGGGTTTTACCGACGTCAAGCCTAAGGAGCTGACCCTCGAGCACTACCAATTCACTGAGAAGGATCTGGATAAGGAATTCTCTCTTGGACCTGGTATCCTGCCGCGTTTCAAGCGGGAAGGTCGAGACAAGATGACCCTGCGCGAAATTATCGATGCCTGCGAGAATATATACTGCGGTTCCTACGGTGTAGAATTCATCCACATACCCGATCGAGCCAAGTGCGACTGGCTGAGAGAGCGCGTAGAGGTTCCCCAGCCTTTCAAATACTCTATTGACGAGAAGCGCCGGATTCTCGATCGTCTAATCTGGAGTTCTAGTTTCGAGTCTTTCCTCGCCACTAAGTATCCCAATGACAAGCGATTTGGTTTGGAGGGTTGCGAGACCCTCGTGCCGGGAATGAAAGCTCTCATCGATCGAAGTGTCGACTACGGTGTTAAGGACATCGTCATCGGAATGCCTCACCGTGGTCGTCTCAACGTGCTCAGCAACGTCGTCCGAAAACCGAACGAGTCCATCTTCAGCGAATTTGCGGGTACTGCCGGTGCCGAGGATGAAGGATCGGGAGATGTCAAGTACCATTTGGGTATGAACTTCGAGCGTCCTACGCCATCCGGCAAGCGTGTCCAGCTTTCTCTCGTGGCCAACCCGTCGCATCTTGAAGCCGAAGACCCTGTTGTGCTAGGAAAGACGAGAGCTATCCAGCACTATAACAATGACGAAAAGACGCACCGAACTGCTATGAGCGTGTTGTTGCATGGTGATGCAGCGTTTGCCGCGCAAGGCATCGTTTATGAATGTCTCGGATTCCACTCTCTACCCGCCTTCTCAACTGGTGGAACGATCCACATGGTAGTGAACAACCAGATTGGTTTCACCACCGACCCTCGGTTCGCCCGCTCGACTGCGTACTGCACAGATATTGCCAAGGCGATCGATGCCCCCGTCTTCCACGTGAACGCCGATGATGTCGAGGCTGTGAACTTCGTGTGTCAACTAGCGGCGGACTGGCGCGCCGAGTTCCAATCCGATGTCGTCATTGATCTCATCTGCTACCGCAAGCACGGCCACAACGAGACGGACCAGCCCTCCTTCACACAGCCCTTGATGTACAAGCGTATTAGCGCCAAGGACACGCAGATCAATATCTACGTAGAAAAGCTACTTGAAGACGGTACATTCACGAAGGAGGACGTCGAGGAACACAAGCAATGGGTCTGGGGTATGCTAGAGGAAAGTTTTGCTAAGTCCAAAGACTATCAGCCCACATCGAAAGAATGGACCACCTCTGCTTGGAACGGCTTCAAGTCCCCCAAGGAGTTGGCGACGGAAGTATTGCCGCACATGTCCACAGGCGTCGATAAGAAGACTTTGGAGCACATTGGCGAGGTCATTGGCTCTGCTCCTGAAGATTTCCATATCCATCGCAACCTGAAGCGTATCCTGCAAAACCGCTCCAAATCGGTTCTTGAAGGCAAGAACATTGATTGGTCGACCGGTGAGGCTCTCGCATTCGGTTCGCTCGCCCTCGAGGGTAACCACGTTCGTGTTTCCGGCCAGGATGTCGAGCGAGGTACCTTCTCGCAACGACACGCCGTTTTCCATGATCAAGAAACCGAAAACACATATACGCCCCTTCAGCACGTCAGCAAGGATCAGGGCAGATTTGTCATCTCCAACTCGTCTCTTAGCGAGTATGGGGCTTTGGGTTTCGAATATGGTTATTCACTTTCTTCTCCGAACGCTTTGGTTATGTGGGAGGCGCAGTTCGGTGATTTTGCCAACAACGCCCAATGTATCATCGACCAGTTCATCGCCTCTGGCGAGGTCAAGTGGATGCAGCGAACCGGATTGGTCATGTCTCTCCCCCACGGTTATGATGGGCAAGGGCCGGAGCACTCATCTGGTCGTATGGAACGGTATCTGCAACTTTGCAACGAAGACCCTCGAGTTTACCCGTCAAAGGACAAGCTTGAGCGTCAACACCAAGATTGCAACATGCAGATTGCCTACATGACGACGCCTGCGAACCTGTTCCACGTCCTTCGTCGACAGATGCACCGCCAATTCCGAAAGCGTAAGTCACCCATAAAAAGAAAAACTCTGGATAGAATTCGTGGTTGCTAACTGTCGCAGCTTTGATAATATTCTTCTCCAAGTCGCTCCTGCGCCATCCCTTGGCTCGCTCCAACATTGAGGAGTTTACAGGACCGGATGCTCACTTCAAGTGGATAATACCCGACCCTGAGCACGAAACCGGTGCCATCAAATCTCCTGAGGAAATTGACCGTGTCATTCTATGTACTGGCCAGGTCTGGGCAGCCCTTCACAAGTACCGTGCCGACAACAAGGTCGACAACGTGGCCATCACCAGAATTGAACAGCTCAACCCCTTCCCATGGGAGCAACTAAAGGACAACCTCGACACGTACAAGAACGCCAAGACGATCGTCTGGGCCCAAGAAGAACCGCTTAATGCGGGCGCGTGGAGCTTCACGCAACCGCGCATTGAGACTCTACTGAACCAGACCGAATTCCACGATCGTAAGCATGTCATGTATGCTGGCCGAAACCCTTCGGCATCGGTTGCCACGGGCCTGAAGGCTTCGCATAAGAAGGAAGAGGAGGACCTGCTAGAGATGGCGTTCACGGTAACTCAGGACAAGCTGAAAGGCGAGTAGACGGGAAAGGAAAGATGAGCAAAAAGAGCAATGCATTGACATGACGGGGGCGTAAGTTATTTCAGGCTTCTTGTATTTTATCTTGTGTATAAGGCCTCGGGATGACAGAGGCTACATAGACGGGTGGTTCCACTAATGAGGTGTTTTCTGCCGTTAATGCATTTCCTTCGTATCTTCCACCTGGGCAGCTCGGTGTGCAGGTCTAGGTCCAGGTGTGTATCGTTACATATGTCGCTTTCCGTGCGGGGGAACAGGCGAGCGCCGGACCGGGATGCTTGATATCGTTCCTTGCCGCATACGATGTGGTAATAACTGGGGAATGATAAGCATTTTACCTCTCGCTGCCAATGACCGGGGCTTGCTTTATCGCTTTATCTTAGATATCACAAGCCTTGCTAGCCCTGATACGAAATTGCGTTAGTACCAACAAGATCCGCAACGATACCGGTTACCACGTTCCTGGATGCCGTGCGGAATGGAGTCCCCTGGCAGCCTTGGTAAAACGTATATACCGATAGCGTGTCCGCCAATTTGGGACCAAGGATCTAGCCTCCAAGTCCTTGCCTTCATCTCCAAGCGAACTCCAAGGCTCCCCACAGAGCTCAGATAAGCTTGGGAGGTTCTAATAAAAAGGAGTCGCTCGGCCAAACGAGAACAACCTGCAGTCTAGTTCTGCTCGATGCGCTAAAGGAACCATGGACTCGTCTGCTTTGCGACAGCGCGGCCGGGCCATCAAGGAGAAGGCCCATGCTCGGCTCACCAATATACACAGCTGGAAATTGCCTAAGCAGACCAGCAGCATTGCGCCGCCGCATGTCTGGACCAACGCCGGTACGTCTTCAATTGTTCCCGGGTGAATATGGGTATGCTCTCGTGTTCATGACTAACGGTGGCTTCGCGGGACAGATCAAGATCCGGTGCCAGAGGATAGACGGACCTGGTCGAAATGGGCATTCATTGGTTACTGGTACTCCGACTTGGTGACGATATCAACATGGCAGTCTGCCAGTGCTATAATGACCACTGGCTTGACAGCTACTGATTCCATTTTGATCGTCCTCGTCGCAGCCATTGTACGTATCCCCCCGAGCTGTTTTGTTTTGCTACTATTACATCGACTTGAACTCGCCGAGAGACGAGTCCATATAATAAGACCATACAACACACGCGAATAGGCATTCGCTGACTCCAATCCCTACAGTGCAACGCGCTCCCGACGGTTCTAAACGGCGCCATCGGAGCCGACCTCCACATCCCGTTCCCGATCGCCGCGCGCGCGAGCTACGGCTACTGGTTCAGCTACTTCTGCGTGGTGATCCGGGGCCTGCTGGCGCTCTTCTGGTTCGGCGTGCAGGGCGTCAACGGGGGCACCTGCGTCACCGCCATCCTGACGGCCCTCTGGCCGAGCTACGGGCACCTGGCGAACGCGCTGCCCAAGTCCGCCGGCATCACGAGCCAGGGCCTGCTGAGCTACTTCATCTTCTGGTCCATCCAGTTCCCGCTGCTGCTGATCCCCTCCCACAGGCTGCAGTACCTGTTCTGGGCCAAGTCGGCTTTGGTCACGCCCATGGCCCTGGCTATGGTCATCTGGATCACGGTCAAGGCCGGCGACCAGGGCGACTTCTTCTACGCGCCCGGTACGGTGTCCGGGTCTACGAGGGCGTGGCTTTGGTTATCGAACCTGGTAAGCTCGGCAGCTTCCGATGCAAATACTTACTTCAACGTATATACTAACTACTATAATAACAGACTAGCATCACGGGCGGTTACTCGACCCTCGCCGTCAATATTCCTGATTTCTCCCGATTCAGCAAGACCCGCGGCGCGCAGATCTGGCAGCTGCCGGTGATCCCCTTCTTCAAGACGATCGTAGGCGTGTTCGGGATCGTGTCGGCGGGCGCGTCGCGGAAGCTGTACGGGAAGCTGTACTGGTCGCCGATCGACATCATCGGGGAGTGGCAGGGCACATCCGGGGGGCGGGCCGCGGCCTTCTTCGCGGCGTCCATCTGGCTGCTGGCGCAGATCTCGGTGAATATCAGCGCGAACGGCGTCTCGTTCGCCAACGACGCGACGACGCTGCTGCCGAGGTGGATCAACAACCGGCGGGGCGCGGTGATGGTGTCGCTGCTCGGCGGCTGGGCCCTGTGCCCGTGGATCGTCATCGCGTCGGCGTCCTCGTTCCTCAGCTTCATGTCGGCGGCGGCCATCTTCATGGCGCCCATCGCGGGGATCCTGTGCTGCGACTACTGGCTCGTCAAGCGGCGGCGCTACGACGTGCCGGCGCTCTACGACCCCGCGGGCATCTACGGCTACGGGCGGTACGGCACCAACTGGCGCGCCCTCGTCGCCACGCTCGTTGTTATTGTCCCGCTGCTGCCGGCCATGGCCAAGCGCGTCACGCCGCAGAACGTGCACATCGACCAGGGGCTCGTCAACCTGTTCTCCTTCAACTGGCTGTACGGGTTCTTCGTCGCGCTCGTCCTCTACTACGTCCTCAACTACTTCTTCCCCGACCGGGATACGCTCATCCCGAGCGTCGTGCCCGGAGACACGCCGGTCCTGCGGGCCGTGGACGACGACGTGGAGAGCGGCATGACGCCCGACGAGAAGACGGAGGAGGACGATAAGAGGAGCCCGGCCTACGCGAGGGAGATTGGGGGTTCTACCGTCGGGTGATCGTGCTGCGTCTCGGAACTGTTGTTGAAAAGCGTTTAGGCGCAATGGAGAAGAAGAAGAAAAAATGTAGATAAGAGCGTTTGGGGTGAGCATTGTCATATTACTTGGTTTAGGATAGCAAAACAGTAAGATCTTGGGTCTTGGGTGCATAAAGCAAGCATTATCGAACATTACTTTTATTAGGTATATAATAACCATCTTATTTTCGAAAGGTTTCGCTATTGTTAGAATATTAAGAATGATTATGAAGGAATGAAAAAGATGACGTTGTGATACCTAATACTGAGACATCTTAGATTTGGAAATTTATGTATAAGGTTGTCTTTTTCTAAATTTTGACTATTTTTAATATTTTTGAAGGTAACCGTTTTTATTAAGTGACCAATGCTTCTAAAGAATTACTACTCTCTAATACATAGAACGGGTTATCACAGAGAGGAACCACATCTCCGAAAAGAATCGCGTCTCGGAAACGCCCTTCTTCTCCGCCGCCGCGGTGCGTATCCTAATCCGCCTTACAGTCACCCCCATTCACCCGCGAGCAGCCGGCCGGGCAGGGGTACTCAGGGTCGTACTGCCAGAAGAAGTAGGGGTCGGTCTCGTTGGTCAGGACGCCGCCCAGGAGGCGGGCGACGTCGGGCAGGTCGTAGGACTGGCGGAAGATCTCCTGGGAGGAGACGCGGATCTGGCCCCAGCCCCGGCGCACGAGCGCGTCGATCGTCGTCCCGTACACGTACTCGCGGAACCCGGCCCATCGTATCGCCGACGCGCACATCGGGCAGCTCTCCGCGTTCGTGTACAGCGTCAGCGACGAGAAGGCTGCCAGCGCGTCGCTCCCCGACAGGTTGTAGGGCCCCGACGGGTCGGTGAGGATGGCCGTGCAGTTGGCGATGGCGGACATTTCACCTGTGGTTGGCTTGTCAGTCTAGCTGTCTACCAGGTAGGTATGTGAAGAATATATAGGAAAGATGCTTACCATGGAGCGTCGGGTTGCCGGTCAAGGTTCTGTTGTTGGCGCCGCTGCAGACGAGCTCGCCCAGCTCGGACGTTCCCGTGTGGTTCACGATGACGGTGCCGAAGGCGGCGAAGGGACACGGCTGGCCCAGGGCAATGTTGGCTTGTCGCATCCAGTAGGCTCTCGTGCTGAAGGGAATGCCGTTGATGGCGAGGGTCGGGTCGCCGATGAGGGCTTGCTCTCCTCTGGAATGGAGGTGATGCTCGTGAGACAGCACCGCTCCATGGAAGCTGGACAGGAGAGCTACGTGAAGTAACGATAGGAGCTTCATCATGACTACCTGCTTTAGAATTGAGCTATGAAGTAGGTTACAATTCTTGAAAGATGAGAGCCGTGATGAGTAAGGAGTGCTACAGCTATGTCATTACTATAAGGGAGACAATAAGAAATAACCCGGCAATAACCCAATATATACCAGCTGCCCGTATCCCAAGAATAAACAGAAACTAGAGAAAAAAAAGGAAAGATAAACGTGATAATTTCGGTGTGCTATGACTCGCGAGCTATTGACCTTAGCTACCTCCTAACCTAGACCTTGACTTACATGAGAGCCCCACGCGCATCTAGATACCTTAAATGAGCTATCGCCAAGGGTCCGGCCCAGAATGCATATCAACGGCCACCTCCGATAGATATCTATGCTTAGTGATAGAGCATATCAGCGCCGACGATAGCTTTACGTATATCAACAACATACTTAATCTCGGGATCTACTTTTATTCAAGCTATAACTTGGCTCCCTGAGTGACTAGATTAGTATTCGATAGTTTTAAGAAATAAAGCCGCCATCATGTCTCCCAGCGCTATGGTCCCGGATCCCACCTTCACGGTTACCCCCATGAACAAATCTCCCAAGGAGAAATACAACTATGGCGCAACAGTAACTGGCTTGGATCTAAACGACATCAGTGGTGAGTACAAATCTTCTGCTGGCCTTCAAGTTTTTATATTAAGATCTAGTCAGATGCGGACGTCCGCCACCTCTCCGATGCTATCTGGACCCACAAGGTCGTCTTGGTCAAGGGGCAGAAGGACCTTGCGCCGATCAAGCAGTGGGAGCTCGTCACGCGCTTCGACCCCAACTCGCCCCAGGTCCACTCTCATGGCGACTTGAAGACCTTCAATAGCAAGGGCGGATTGCTCTCCGTAAGTAACACAAGTGCCCCTCTTCTCTTGCGCGGGGGGACGAGTCAATACTGATAGTGAATGAAGAAAGCCCGGGAAGTTGTAGGCATTCCGGGTGCTGAGAACGTGCGTCTGATCGGCAAGGGCTTCCAAGGAGAAGACCACTACGGCATCAAAAACAAGACAATTACTAAGCCGCTCTCCCACGACTGGCATTACAAAGAGCTGCCGCAAGAAGAGTTCGATGCGGGGAATGTCCGGTTCCAGCGCTGGCACATGGATGCTCCCCTTTACGGGCGAGACCCGGCCTGGTTCACCACTTTGCGCTGCATCAAGCGGCCTACCGAGCCCCAGGTCAATATCCGATGGGACGACGAGTCCGGTCTCAGCATGAAGGCGGAACCGGGCCTGACTGCCTTCTTCAGCAACGTCCAGATGTACGAGATGATGACGGAAGACGAGAAGAAGATGGCTGATCACAGCTGGGTTGAATACGCGCCTCACCCCGTATGCAGAAGCCCCCTACACCTCTGGAGTCCAAAATGAATGCTAATGTCTATCGCGACTAGTATATGTGGATAGGAGATTGCAAAGGAAACTCCAACGGTCTGGGCCTCGTCAGCCAAGGCAAAGAGAAGAAGCTGGAGGAGCTAGGAGACTTCGACCCGAAAGAAGTAAAAACGTATCCGATGGTCTGGGTCAACCCCGTGACCGGCGAGAAGGCATTCCACGTCCACGGGATCTGCGCGAGAAAGCTATTCCTCCGGTCCTCCCTAGCAGAAGAGCCTCGAGTCATCGACGACGTCGTGGAGATCAGGAAGTTGTTGAAGACGATTCAAGAAAGGGTGCTGAAGCCGGAGTATATTCTGATCCCGACTATGGATGAGGGGGACATCATCATGTGGGCCAACTACCAGGTGTTCCACACCGCTATCGACTACCCCGAGTCGTACGGGCCGCGGACTATGCATCAAGCCAATATCGCCTCATCTGCTGGCCCGGTAGGCCCCAATCCGATCCCGAGCGCAGCTTAAGTCTGCACTAAGCATGGACGGATGGAAATGTGTTGCTTGAATACTTGATAACATGAATAAAAGTGCTTTACTGCGTTGCAACTAACTGGGATGCTAAGGATTTGGACTCAATGTTAACTTCCGGGTCTCTAGGGAATTCCATACGTGATAACTTGCCACTGAGTTATGTATTTCATTGAGATGAAATGACAAATCGATCAGATAGCATCACCCCTAGAGTCACCTTGGCAGCCCATTGTATCAGAGAGTGAATCATCAGGTCACCATCGGATGATATTAACCAGCGTTCTCCATGTGACCTCTTAGTCCCGGATTTTCTGCACAAGCTCGTCCGCCAATCGCTTCATATAGAAGTCGCGCATATCAGGGGGCAACTTGCTGAAGGAGTTAGCGATACGTGCAACATCTTGCCGACCCTTTTCGTACTGTAGCACCCAGAGTTAGTAAATGACATTGACGCCGAGGACATTTTACATAAGCAAGTCTCAACAGTAGTCCGGTTCTAAAGCGGAAAATGGAATCGATAGAAAACAACTATTGTACTCACAGCAGCAAGGTCTCGGTTTCCATACACGTCCCTTCCAGCCGAGTAGCCGTTTTCCAGATTGCGGAAGAAGACATTGACAGCAATGCCCAAGTTGCTCAACGGGCTTGCGGTATGCATCCAGAGAGGTGGAAGGAATAGTATGTCGCCCGGCTTGAGCACAGCTTCGTGGGGGTGAGTTTCTGCAAGAGACGGCGATTCAAGCTCCGAAAATACATCGATGCTCGAGCTTGATGAGCCCGGGGCGAATGAGAGCCGATCGACATCCGTCGGTGGGAACAAGATGAACCGTTTCGAGCCTACTACTTGGCAGTATACATTCGCCATAACCTAGTTCAGCGTCAGTCAACCATATGAAAGGCAAATGCTTCACATTCCTTACATCGTAATGCAGCCACATATTAACCGGCCCAGTTATTCGCAGCACGGAGCTAAACTCGTTTTCTGTAACAAATGACAGTTCATCAGGGAGTTGGAAATCGCCGACCAGCTGTGGAAAATCCGCTTTGATATTGGCTGGCTGGTCAGAGGGGCGATCCTCTGAGAGGGCACGGAGATACAATTTGTGGCCGTTGGTGATCTCTTTCATCATGTCTCCGAACCGCTTTGTGACGTACGCGAAATTCTTGCTATTGAAGTCCATTTTGGAACTACTAGCTTCATGGACGACCACCTAGTGACTTGATTAGGCTGGAATGGATTAGGGGTAGGCGCAGTTGTTACCTCTCTATCAGGACCAAGTTGCTCCACGATATATTCTGACGACCAAGTCTGTGTGCAGCACCCCAGTTTGCTTGCCTCAATTATCACAGGTTTTCCAGCCTTCAATATTGCCAGAAACGCATCCGCCGTATTGACTTGGAGCCTGGGTATATCGATCTTAACCGCGGCTCGGTCGTTCCCTCGAAGATCATATGCACGTTGGCGTTCTGTCTGCTCCGTAACTTCGACGACTTTCGAAAATGTCCAAGACCCAGCGTGGCAGGGTGATCTCGTTTTCTTGCCGGTTATGAATTCAGGATCATATGGTGCCGTATAACATCCTGGATTCCAGTAGGTCCCCATGGAAAAACACGTAGCGCCACCACCCATGATAACTATTTGCCCATCGATCATTTCGGTTGACACACCTATTAATAACGGCCTAGGGGTGAGTCCTAGGCAGCAGCTTGCGAGAATTCTATAAGGGCGGGATTGGCCGAAGGCGCCTAGCATGAGGACATCAAGATCTTGCGTTACTATATCATTAGCGATGATGCCTCCAACTACGCTTATATATCCCTCGGGGGAAACAAAGCCAGAAGCACCGAAGCGGTTAACTAACTCAACGAATTCATCGTCTGTTCGAGTTGTGGGGTTGGAGCTCCCTGGACATAAATTTGTGAACGAAATCGTGGGTTTGCTATTGTTTGGAAGCACTAGAGCCCATTCTAAAGTTTGATTAGCGACGGTCCCGTTTTGGCTGATGCCACCTGCCAACACGCCATAAAACTCATGTCCAACAACAACACCATGTTCTGTCATGGGACGGCCTGTGTGCGGGTCGCAAACTAGCAGGCCGCCGAATACTGGCATGTATGTAGCAGGCCCTAAGATCTCACATTCGAGCCAACCAACCCCTGGCTGGTAAAGGAGACATCCATCGAAGATAGTCGACTGGTCGGATTTTCCTCCAACTAAAAGAGCTAGACTTGAGTAGCCGAGCCTCGTTATTGCGTGCCGATATAGGGGTACTGGGAGGTCTTCCACCGGTTGCCAATTGTCAACATTCTTATTGAAGAGCCAACAGTCTCGTAGAGCGTTCGATGGAGAGGTCCTGCCACCCGTGAGGAGACTTCCATGGTCGCCTAAGTCTGTAACAGTGTGACACATACGACCACTGGGGCCGGTGTGGTGTGCCGTAATATCCTCAAAACGGAACTCCTTTGTGTAAAGATCACAAGATCTCAACCGACTATTTGTCCCAAGTCCAAACGTGTTGGCTAAAAAATCGTGTCCCATATGATTCTTCAACTTTAACGCAGCCCCAAATCGACGTTGACCTCGAGTTCCAGAGTAGTCTCTGCTGGTTACCTCTCCTTCAAAAATCTCGGTTGTCTGAAACCCTCGAATAAGTTTCGAATGGACAGGAGTTGTTGCGATACTTGCAATACTTCCCGGATAAGCCTTGGCTATGACTACGCAATAATGGCTGGCGAAGAGGGCAAATTCCTCCCACTCATCAAAAGGCTCAATAGCGTCAAGCCGTCTTCTTTCGTCTGCTGAAAGCCACCGGTCATTAGACCATATTTGCCAAAGAGAGCTGACGTCAACATGCGACCATCCACGATCCGCAAAACGAGTCTGTTGGGCTTGAAGATCTGGATAGGTGAAAACAGATTTTAACGGAGTTTTCAACTTCTCGAAGTGGCTCAACATTGTCTTTGCAAATGGGTGGTCTTCTCCGTCCGGAATGATCTGCTCGAGTAGACAAAATTCGGCTGAATCCGTGTCAGCAACAATTTGTTTGAGCTTTGTTGAGTTTCCTACCATGTCCAAGTGTGCTAGCCCATTGGATGACTGAATCTGCACCTTCGGTCTCCATGTAGGTGATGGAGACTTCAGCTACAAACATAAATTCGCACTGCGAAACATCGATAAAGGTTGAAAGGGCCAGCTCAATATCAGGGATACGACGCAAATCGCATCCGATTTGGACATATTGGTCACTCTGGAGTTGTACATTATTTCCCACATCGGTTTTCAAACCAGTCAGGGGAGAGCTCAACTCTGGTGTTTCCTTGACGACTCGACACTTCTTTTTTATCAAGTCTGGAAAGTCAATATCGACGAATTTGGTTTTATGACACCTTTCAGGATATCTAGTCAAGCATTGCCATGGGAGAACGTCACTAGCAGAGGTCAGGGACAGTATCACACGGGATTACGAAGTGAAATACCTACCTCCCGCAACCCAAGTTGACAACGACCTTCGTTTTCTCCGAAGGCCTTTCGAGGAACTGGCGAACAGCAACGTCAATGACGTGTAATCGGATATGGTAACCACGATTAATCAGGGGTGCTCGTCGTTGGAACTTCTTGACGAAGAAACGGAAGAAATGAGGCTCGTTGGGGTAATATATGCGTTCAACGCTCCTCTTAGAGACGATGCTGCTGCTGTTTGTCTTTTTAAGACAATGTCAATACTGTCTGGGCTAGGGTTGGTTAGATGAGACATACAGCCATGACCATGTCATCTAGGGCTTGTTGCCTCGCCGAGCGACCAGGGCCTTGAGAGGCCTTGGTGCTAGAAGTAGGAGACATTTTGTTCGAGGAAGCTCGAGTAGTTATCTAGGTCCATTCATGGTCTAGGAGGGTTGCGGCGGTACTGGTATCTCGAAAAGTGAAAAGGTGAAAATGGGGTTGTGATCTACATGCTATGAGGTGCCTGCTCCATAGCTATCTGCCAGTCAACAATGCCTAGATAAGGTAGCTTAGCTGTAGGATTATTCAAGCTTTAAGAGAAAGAAAAAGCGAAGAACAATGGAGTTGACTGAACAATACTGTATTAAGTTTGTGGTGGCCCTATTTAGAATTTGTCGTCGGCGGCGCACAGATCCATGTCCGTCAAGTTCCTCAGAGGTACCTACTGGGGGCGATCAGCACATGGTTGGCATGGTTTGGCTGTTTGGGCGATGGGACACGGGGCCTAAGCCGCATAAGAAGGGTCCCAAGCTCCATCAGAAGCAAGCTATTCTGTACAGGCTATAGGCTACAGCTTACAGGTGTAGCAGGCGTATTGCGCGCCGTTAGTGGCAGGTGTTAGCTACATGTTAGCTACAAGTGTACCCTTGTAGCACCCTAACCCCGCCTGACGTTGGCATCTGATTGACGACGATTTCAACCTTTCCAATGTTCTCCACCGAGTTATCTACACCTCCAACCCCCTCGTAATTTTTTACTATCTAGAGCTACAACTTGTCAATGAATGCTGCTGTATCCATCTAGCGCCACTATAGTCCTACTAGCTCGCTATCGTTTTTCCTTTCTGTCATGCCGACAGTCAACGCGAAATTGAGACGGCGTTGACGCAGAGAGTGAATTCGAGCTTCTCTTCATCTTAGCCGAGCAAAGCCCCAAGGTCGTCATCCTAAAATCAGGCGACCATCTTGACTTCAGCTCTCTCCATACTTGCCGTCGCCAACATTCTCACTTCCAGAACTACCAATACATACGCCTCGCAGCCATGTCTAACCCAGCGCTTAATTTCATCACATTTAACCAAGATCATAGCTGTTTAGCTGTTGGTACGTTAGTCCTCAATGCCTCGGTGTGGTATACACTGAGAGTATACCTGAGTAACTAACGGTTCTAGGAACCTCGAGGGGATTTCGCATTTATCATACAGATCCCTTCTCCAAGATCTTCAGTAGCGATGACGGGAACATCGCCATCATCGAAATGCTCTTTTCCACCTCCCTCGTGGCGCTCATCCTCTCGCCTCGCCACCTCATAATACAGAACACGAAACGTGCGTCCGTTATTTGCGAACTCACATTTCCTTCTGCTGTCCTTGCCGTCCGCCTCAACCGCAAAAGACTGGCTGTGGTGCTCGAAGACGAGATCTACCTCTACGACATCTCCAACATGTCGCTCCTGACCAATATTGCGACCTCTCCGAATCCAGGTGCCGTCTGCGCCCTATCACCCTCCTCCGAGCACTGTTATCTCGCGTACCCTTTGCCGAAACCCCGTGACGATGCCCAAGACAAGCGACCGTCGCATGCGCCGCCGGCCTCGCTCTATGCTCCGGTAACGTCTGGAGACGTCCTCATATATGACACCTTGACTCAGAAGGCTGTTAATGTCATCGAGGCTCATCGCTCGCCCTTGTCATGTATCGCGCTGAACAATGAAGGAAATTTGCTTGCAACCGCAAGCGAAACAGGGACAATCATCCGAGTATTCTCGGTACCTCGCGGCCAGAAGCTTTTCCAATTCCGGCGCGGCACATACCCAAGCACGATCTATAGCATGTCCTTCAACATGGCAAGCTCGCTGCTGTGTGTCTCATCTACTTCAGACACGGTGCATATATTCCGTCTCCAGCAGCCTGGACCAGGTGGCAACAATTCTTCGTCTGAAACGCAGACGCCAGGCTCTCCTCGAAAAGATCGGTGGTCCCGTAGTCGTAGCTACGACAGTAATAACGGATCTCCTAGCAGCGCTCAGGGATCCCCGCGCAGCGAAGTGGGCGACCTTGCGAACTCAACAGCCAACAACCCAGCGACGCATAGAAGGCAGAGCGGGTCGTTTAGCAGTATGCTTCGTCGGTCTTCGCAAATTATGGGTCGTAGCGTGGCTGGTGTCGTGGGTAACTATCTGCCGCAAACCGTGACGGAGATGTGGGAACCCCTACGCGACTTTGCGTATATCAAAATACCAAAGAGCACGGCCGCTGCACCACGGCCAGGCACTCTGACTGGCGGGCAGCAACTGCGCAGTGTCGTGGCGATGAGTAGCAGCAGCCCGCAGGTCATGGTTGTCACCAGCGACGGGGGCTTCTACGTGTTCAACATTGATATGGAACAAGGCGGCGAGGGCTACCTCGTAAAGCAATTTTCGTATGTGCAAGCATCATCTTACCTTTTTCCTCCCGCGAGGCTGATCGAACTGACCATCACCCGTTCTAGAGTTCTTGATAGTGACGATAAGCTCGACGCCTCGAATTACGGACCATAGGACGACGATTTCAGCAGGAGTCCCAACAGTCATTCTCAAATTCTGGAAGATGACTCGGACTCGGACGGGTTGGAGGCTCTGGGATGGCTCTTTGTCACTTCATAGCTCTGCCGTGGGCTTGGCATTTGGAAGGCGTTTAGGCTAGGGGATCGTGTTGATTTTTCCCCCGTCATTTCATTGCTCGTATCTCTTAATGCAAAAGCCCACCAGCTGAGCGATCATACCCTAGGAATTTTGTATTTTACGCGAAAGGGGGGTCCTCTATTCTGCATCAGCGTTAGGCGTCTAAGCGGCTCTTATTCCTAGCTGCGGGTTATCAAGTATAATCTACACCAATGCTAATTTTCTATGATATTACCCCTGAAGAATATGCCATGGTTGTGTGGTGGATGGCTTATGATGAGCAGGAAGCCGAAATAGAGCAGCATCTTCTAAAACATGCATGATCAAATTAGGGGACGATCGACTGGCACGACATTCACATCTGCACTCTTTCGGACATTCTCATTGTTGGAATCAAGTCATGAACCCGTAGAACCTGGAATTTCATTTAACCTAGTCATATACATGAAGGTGGTATTACACCAGTACAAGCAATCCGACAAACGTATCTAACCCCTCCTAAAAGGGACATATGATGAGTTACATGAGATCCAACTCCCTCAAACCCGTCCACTGGAAGTGATGTAAAAGAGAATACCTCCCAAAACAGTGTTCCCACGACGCCATCGGATGATAGATGCAACGGGGTCTGGAGAAAAGGTGATGTCTCCCCTCCCCAATTTCCAGCCCCTTCTCATCACAAATATTCCACAGAACAGAAAGAGAGCAAATGTCATGGTCATCCCGTCGTTAGAAGTGAAAAGTGTCTGATCCAGTCCCGACAAAATACCGCCTTCGCCCGACTCCAAGATGAACCATGATCGTTAAACCAACAATGGTGGCTGGGTATGTTTCCCTTGAAAAATCAAAATCATTAGACAGACAACGGGGTAAAGAGAGCCAGTGCCCCTTCCCCTATACTTCCTCTCGGTTCCTGGAATGGGCCCCGGTATTTTCAACTACAGTTTCGGTTGTTTTCGCAAGGCGAAGTGTACAAGCCTTGTACAACTCCGTAATACCCGAAGACGTGGCCTTTCGGCAGTGTGGAGTCGTGACTCATCGCCGGCGGTGTCATCAGGGGGGGCCCTAAGGAAGTTTGATAGGATCCCGCGTTTTTGGTGTTTGCGTGGTAGTCGGAGAGACCAATGATCAAACCGGTTACCTCGCATAGGGTCGATTCATAAGCGCGATCTCTCTCGCGATCTCGCCCCATTCCAGCTCCCTCCGGCCCTCTCCGGTTGCGCCCTGGGCATTTTCGGCCCCTTGACGCCTGTTCTGCAGCATCTCCTCCCACTTGAGGAGCTCGTACGCAAATCTCAGATGCGGCTGGATGATCACGTTGAGTCGACGAGCCCGCACGAAACAGTACGCTCGCGGGAACGAGAGGTTCATGGACCGCATCACTTCCGCGATGCAGATTGTCGCGCTGCGCGAGACGCCCACGCGGCAGTGGACCAACGTTGCAGTGCCGTTCCGACGGCCGCGCTCTATAACACAGATTAGTATCGATTTTTAAGAACTTGCTTGGCGGGGCGGGCCGAAGCTCTGTTCCAATTTCCAAGTCGAGAAAAAAGCCCTAGGGCTAATGCTAATGGAAAGTGGATAACACGTACCGATGAAATCTAAGCACTTCTCAAACTCTTTAGTCAACGGGTCGATGCCGTTGTCCTGAACTTTCTCAACCACAAGCACGTTGTCCGTCCCCCAGGCTTCCAATTCGCCGTCCCGCCACATGGCCGTCTCGCCCACGCTGAGGATCTGGTTGATCCCCATCGCTTTCAACAGGTCGGGGTTGTTGGCATGTCCGAGGTTTCCCAGGTACATGTAATCGAGGATGCGGCTCGGGAATGAGCCGTCGAGCGAAGCGAGCCATCTAGGCTCTTTTCTTACGAGGCTCGTGATCTCCGAGAGGCTCATGTCCGCGCAGACTGGTGACTCGTGAAGCAGACGGGCTGCGATTGAAGTAAGTAAGGACACGTCAGTTGGGTAGGCAAAGAAGTTTCGTTTCCTCATCGTATGCAGGTCGAGCCAGGCGTCGGGGACTGGCCGGCCGGTGCTATAGCTGAAGTAAGCGATACCCAGCATAGTGGATTCTGTGTATCCATCGGCACAGTGTATGAGGATTTTCCGGGGCCGGCTCCCAGATTCCACCTCGGTCGCTTCCGACGCGTCTGACATGTTCGAATCCCCGTCCACATCAGTCATGTCTGACTTGGGCGGCAGGGTGCCGTGGGAGAGGTGCCAGAGCCACTTGCACGTGTCCAGGATGCCGTCAGCTTCGCCGTGGGACCACGTCGGAGGAAGAATACTTCCGGATGAGGGAAAGTCGAGGTAAGAAGGGTGTCTCGTGCCGTCAGCCGGACTTTCAGCAATTGCTTGCAGCGCGCTTGGGTTCAGCCGGCCAAGGTCACTGCATTCGATAAGAACATCATATTGTTGCTCCTCCTCGCCCGAAGACTCAGGGGTCGGACCCATCCACACATTATATGATATCTCGGTCGCCTTCGTCATCGTGTACATTTCCAGCCTCTCTTGGTGGAAGAAGTCGATGACTGCCCCTGTCAGACGACCCTCGGAGTTGACTGCGACGATTTCACCATGGTTTTTCTCGAATTCCGAAAAGGGATTGATGCAGATAAAGGTATTGTATCGCGGAATGGTATCATGTTTTCTCCGCCATTTTGCCTGCGCCGACGCAATTTCCCATCCTACCTTGCGAACGACGCCAGCATCTTCGCCGTATACGATGATATCAGATGTTATGGCTGTCTTGGCGGCCTGGATCTGAAAGTTGCGGACAGAGAACCCTTCTTTCGGATCGACCTCGATAAACTCACCGTCCGAACCCGGTTGCATGAACTCGGAGGGTGCAATGGCTCCCTTTAGCCGTGCAACAGAGAGTTCACCATCAGCTTTCACAACAGAGACGCCGCGCAGGCAACAAGGTATCTGCCGCACCGCTTTGCTCCTGCTCATGAAGAAAGTCTGTTGGATATGGTTGTTGGGATGCAATCCGTGAAACCAGGGGAAGACCTGCACGGGGTCTGGTAGAGGCTGTCGAGAGACATAGTCTAAAGCAGCCGCTATGTCGGCAGGGCTGATCTTATAGATAGAGAGCGGTCCTGCTTCCAGACGGTCGAACTTGTCCGGCGGATAGAGCAGAGACGATCGGCGCAACTCATCCTCACGACCCGGAGAAGGAGGCGGGGTGTTGGGCTCACGAACCGGCGCCGGGCCTGTAGGACAGACCGGTATGTGCTTGTTTGGAATGGGTGTTGGAGAAGCGCTGGATACCTGCTGAGAATTGATCGTTTCGATTGCTATCGGCGACGTTAAGGTGACGATTCCAGAGGAGGAGCGATGCGGCGGAACTGGTCTAGGAAGGGCGACCGTCGTCATTGTCCTACTCATAGTACTACGTTTATCTGATTGTTGCTAGAGAAGGCTGATAGGCAACGTTGGCGACCCTGTACCTCATATCAAGGCCAAAGCTCCTTCAGGTCCAAAACACTGGGGCAAATGCAGCCTGCTAGGCACAATTGCGGGGGGTAGAACGGGGCGGCAGGGCGGATGGGGGGGAGGATTGGGGAAAGCCTCGATGAAGTAGATAGCGGGGGTAAGCCTGTCGATGGATGATACGTTCGGAAACTAAAGGAGGAGGATGATGTCTATAAGTTAAAAAGTTAATGATTATATCTTGCTTTATTAGAACATTAACAGCTTGCTTGGAAACCGGTGGAATGCGACAGCATTGGTAGTGTTGAATGATATGGTCTCCCTCCTCGATCGACCCTATGTATGTATCGTGACTAAAAAGGGGAAGAGAGATAGTGACTTGGGGAGAGTCAAGGGTGATAGAGGCGGATGAGGAGAATCTAAGAATGGATGGGTACCTACCGAGAAGAAGACAAGAAGGCCAAAAAGGTACGATGGAATGAATTAGAATATTGGGATGAGAAAAGATGTCAAGTGAGGAGAAGAGTCCAAGATGTATCTAGATATAATGTCAAAAGGCTGGTCGGAGGGTATATCAGAATCGTTTCACGCTTTCAGCCATGTTGATTGGGAGTTGCAGCCTTATCGCGCATCCCTGACGATGCAGTGCAGTGCCGTGCAGTCCCCGGCCAAGCAGAGCAGCACCAGCGGTAGATAAGACGAGTTGTGGTCGAATAGATAATGGTGCGAGATTGGATCAGATGGGATCATGGGTGTACTACATCGAATGTATATGATATCCCCCAGTCCCCCAAGTCCCCCTACCTCATAGTGGTTCTTTATACAATGGATCTACCTCCTATCCATTCTTTTTAGTTGCCTACTTGTATCCACATATCCTCTTACCCATAACATGCTCTATCCATTGTATCGAACAGGAGAGTCTTTTTGAAAAGCTGTTGTGAAAGGGACCGCCCGACCTGCGTTATGCCTTGCTTTAAGTAGAGAGAAGACCTCAACTCGCAAATTGCAGCGTCTCGTTTGCACTCAGCGCCAAGACAATGGACAGCATTATCAGAACTTGGCCCACCCTTTTTGGTATTAGCCTTGTCGCTTTCCGGCAGGCCTTCCCCTCTAAAAGGGAATCCTCTGAAAAGGCACCCAGGGTTCCAAACGTTGATCAGTGCCGAACGAACTGCATACGTACCTATCCCTCGCCCCTGTTCCATGGATCTAGGCTCCCCTGACTTGAACAGAGGTTACCAGGTAGGTATCTAAAACATACATATGAAGATATTCGACATGACATACGAGACATGTTAAAATCGACAAAAGGAAAGGTAGGATAGGAAGTAATAAGAGAGAGGTTCTATAAGTCGATAGCTTCCCTTTTCTATCTTCCCCTCCTTCGAAGTTGGGGTCACGTCACCAACGAGGCATGTGGCTTACACACTAGCTGCGATCCTAAAATCCCAGTGGCTTACGGTAGGCGATTCATGATAGGCTCGCGTGCCGCCTCGAAGCTGATGATGAGTGTCGACATACAGGTGGTATGGCTGTATGGCTGTATGGCCACGACAACGTACATGCGTGCAAGGGCAGCGTAGCAGCTATATAAAGTAGCATATGGGGCCAATCTGGCTCGTCTGGTCAATGGAAGTGAAACGAGGGGCCAAACATCGTCGATGCTGCAACCGCAGATATTTTGAAGACATCATTGGCCAATAAAGGAGGTTGAAGACCCCGCTCCGAGTGTGGCACACCCAGTTCCCTATCAGCATTCTGTATTGCCAAATCCGCAGCTGGGGTTTCGTTGGCAAGCTGCATCCCGGACCCAATCGTCAGGGACTAAGTGAGACGGGCCACTAGATGGTGGTATTTGGTATGCAGTACACTTCAGGGCCAGTACCACCATCGCCACCTAAGCAAGCGAATGTCTCACTCTTGATTGACCGTTTGCCAGAGTGTCTGAGTGTCCAAACTGCTGCGTACTATGCTAGTGAAGTGCCAGTGCATACTGCAAGTAGTACATTAGTGGATGCATCCACTAGCCTGCCAGCATCCATTGAGCCGATATCCCTTGCCTCTCTTCTGGCATCTAAGTCTTTCTATTGGTACGAAGGCAAGCAGAGGATACGCGGATGCCTTCGAAGGTTACAATTGATGTCGTTCTATGCCCGTCGAAGCCGTCAGCCAGCCGGACAAAGCCTTGGCCACAACGGCATCTCGTTAGCTTTGTTAATATCGCGTCTACTAAGAGCATAAGCTTTCGCCTTTATTTCCTTGAACCTTGAACTCTGCGATATACCGGGTCCATGCTTGAACGTTTCCCGCTATATTAGGTTGTCTATTAGGTTGCCAGCATTGGGGATATTACGCGTAAGTGGAAACATCTGCGATATGCCGTCGATCCATGACATCAAAAAACACAAACTGACAGAACGGCCCGCGGCTGCGATGCGGAGGTCCCTTGGGGTTTCGACGGATAAGGGAGGTTGCTGTGTTGAGCATTACATTTGTGCCATATACCTATTCGAATTCGGGCAAGTATACCATGGCGGGTGTGACATTCTCAATGGTAGTAGGTTTGTTGAATCCTCGGGAGAAGAGAAAGGGAAGAAGTAGTAAGAGTCTAGGTTAGATTGAAGTGTGAATAGTTTCGACTGGCAAAGATGTTCAAGAGAAAGACCCATATAATAAGTGCTTCCCGCTGTCCCGATGACCTGAGTGTGAATGAGGCGTGGCGGGGCGCACGAGGAGGCAGCCACAGCGGGGTTGAAGCACCGATGAGGCGGCATCCACTGCGCGTTGCGTTCCATTCCACTTAATTTATCTTCACTAAACCACGTCACCGCCGCATACAAACAAACACATGCATGCATGACACCTTGCAATATAAAAATTGTACTTTTCTAGCATCTGCCAATCGCTTGCCTACGAAAACATATCCAAAATGTTGTGTACCGTTGACGATCAATACTAGAAAACCTAACCTCTACGCTCATTTACGATGCTTATTCTCTTCGTGTGCAAGTAGCCGTCCCAACCAATCGAACTGCGAGCCGAAGATAGATGTTCCGAGCGCCTACGTCCTCCATGCCTTCGCTAATACGGCTGCCTGTTGCTAGCATCACAACCCTGTGGCCTAGTGTACGATAGTTTTCTCGACACGTGGAAGGGGGCGTTGAGATTTAAAGAAAATCAAGAAACCGAAATCAATATTCGGAAGCTTGAGTAGATAATCCTAATACGAACCGAACATGCCTCAAACTACACTCCTCAACTACGGGCAAGCTCCGAAACCCCATAACTATGGATCGACGTGTCGGCTCGCTCCAATATCCCACCCTGCTTCCTCAGATGCCGATGACATTCCGCCAGTGAACGCTCAATACTTCTACCTGTCTTCCATCCCCATCGATGATCCCCTTTCCACTACCGTTGCTGCCACCACCGATCCGAAGATAGCTAGAAGCGGCCTTCGACCCTTCGCACCTGGAGACAATAACGCACTAGAGAGAGCTTGGCTAAGTCTCGCTTCAGATGCCTATCGCCAAAACCACAACAATGCACGGCAGAATCGACCTCCCAGTCCTTTACTAGCCAAGGCGAATGGCGAAAAGCTGCATAGCATCGTACGTCAGTTGGCTATGCAACACGCTGAGAAGCATGCACGCGAAGGCCCTTCGCGGGAAAAGGTCCAGCCTTTTTCCGAAGCTCTACCCGAACCCGAAGCTGCGACGCTGTTATGCTGTCAAGATCTTCTCGTCGACGTTGGGATTGCTCTACGGACATCATTCTGTGCCGTAGCAAGGCGGAAGCAGCATGAGCTCAACCGGGATATGGTCGCTCAGGCTGTTATGAGTGAGATGAGTACACTACATACTGACTCCACAGCTTCTGTTACAGAACGAGATGCACCGTCCAGCAGCATACCTCCGAGTCAGTCAAAGGTCGACGATTTAATGAGCCCAAGCCATAATGATGAGCAGCCCAACAGTCGGCCTTCAACTGCAGTGCCAGAGTCTCATGTACCAAATCATGGCTTCTCGGCTGACAAAGCCATCAGTATGTCTGTTCCTACGAAGCCCTCTTTCGTGGACGATGGCATCTCAGGTAGGCCCTTTGTCCGCGTAGACACACCGGAGACTCCCATCATTTCCCCGCCGCCGTCTTTACCCAGGGCTACCTCGATCTCACGACCTAGTAAACCCACCGAAGACTTCAGGAACGGAGAAGTAGAATCCCGTCGTCCTCTTTCAGGGGGGAATGCGCCATCTGTGCCCAAACCGGTGGAAGTCCCGAAGACTCTTTCGCGTGATGTGACGGTTGGCATCTCCAGATTACATGAAGTTTCTCTGCCTGCTTTGCAGATGAAACCAATATACTGGTCTCCTGTTAATGATATCGCCACCGTTCTTCGCGCAACTTGGTTCTATCGGTATTGTTGCCCCCTATCCTCAGCCGTACATGAACATCTCGCTAACTCGGGACAGTGATGATATGAGACCACTTGATCCCACTGTAGCTAATCAACTGGAAGCTGGATATAGGGAGCTTAAACCTCATACTGAGACATGGAACGATGAACTCAGATGTGCCGTTGAAGTTGGCCCTCTCGGCGAAGAGAAAGTCTCACACCCTTTATGGCCGAAGCCACTCAATAAGTCGAAGAAGGCAGATGACCTGATGGAGCCTCCTATTTCTAGTAATCCTTTCTGTGCTGCTCGTTGCTTCCGCGGCGAAGCAGCTGCGGAAGGTAGTATGATACCGACACCGAATGAGGATAACTCCACTCCACTCCCAACTCACAAGAAGTTCGAGCAGTATCATGTGATTTACAAAGACGAGACGACGGCCTATTTACTTAAGCCCAGCTTGAAGCCCTCGGCATATTACGGTCGCCGGCCAGTAGCAAAGATAATGAGGGGCTTCACCGTCGGCATCCCAGTAGTAAGAGGCTTTGACTATGAAGCCTGGATGAGTAAACATGAAAAGAAACAAGGCCAACAGCATCAACAACCCTTTTCTACTGGTGGTATATCCAATCAAACGGCTGAGCGTGGTACTTGCTCCGCTTGCAGGGCCGAAGAGGAACGCGCACATGTGACAGATTTAGTTCTAGTCGTCCACGGTATTGGGCAGAAGCTGGCTGAGCGAGTAGAAAATTACCATTTTACTCACGCCATAAATGCCTTCCGTCGAGCAATTAATGTCGAGCTTCGAAGCGATGCGGTTAAAGGTGCCTTGAGAGAGGGCCAACATGGCATAATGGTTCTTCCTGTGAATTGGAGGCAGAATCTCTCGTTCGAAGATGGTGGCCCAATGAAGGAAGAAGACAAGGAGCATTATACGCCTGGTGGGTTCACCTTAAAGGACATCGAGCCTAAGACTATACCTGCCGTCCGGAGCATGATATCCGATGTCATGTTCGATATTCCGTTTTACATGTCACATCATAAACCGAAGATGGTGGCCGCTATGGTTGGCGAGGCCAATCGCGTTTACAGACTATGGTGTCGAAATAACCAGGGTTTCGCACAGAGGGGGAGGGTTCATCTGATCGGCCACTCCCTCGGCAGCGTTATGTGTATTGAGGTGTTGTCGAGGCAGCCGACCGCCATACCCCCTTTGCAATTGACGAAACCACTCCACTTAAAGCACTTCGAATTTGACACTAAAAATTTGTTCCTCATCGGCAGTCCTGCCGCATTCTTCTTGCTGCTCGAAAAGGGTGCGCTGTTACCAAGGAGAGGACGTCGGAAGCCAGGGGCGGATCTTAGCGATGTCATGTCTACAGAGATCGGTGGGGAGCCGGGACTATTCGGCTGTATCGCCGTAGACAATATCTACAATGTCTTAGCGCGAGAAGATGCTGTCGCGTACCTACTCAACGGCACCCTGGACCCGATGTACGCAGCCAGCTTGAAGACTGCGTATGTTCCGAGCACATCGACGTCTTTCCTACAGTCCATGGGTAATGCAATGAAGAGTATTGTCCCCGGGGCTTCCGCTGCACCAGTAAGTGGAACCGCCGGCGAACTCGCAAGACCGCCAAATATGCGTCTTCCATCGCAGCTCGAACTCGAAGTCCACGACTTTTCGCGCGAGGAGATTGCCGAGAAGAAGGCCTTCCTTCTCAACGACAATGGACAAATCGACTTCTTCCTGCGGTCGGGTAGTGGACCATTGGAGCTACAGTATCTGAACATGCTGAGTGCCCATACGAGCTATTGGGTTAACCACGACCTGATCCGCATGCTATGCTTGGAGATCAGCCGGAAACCTGGAAAGACGAACACGTTGCCGGCGATGCGAGCAGTGAAAGCTGCGAAGCGAGTGTATACCTGAGTTAGTTCACGAGAATTTTGTATTTTTGGCCAGGTGTTAGGGGGGATGGTTAGATGTTAGACTTGGGAGGACAAAATGTAGACAACAAAATACCCACTTGCTAATCTTCACTTCATTCTCTATTCTCCATATATCCATCCGTTATGCTTGGGAACTAACAGGTTTTACATATCCTCATCAATTATGCTTGGAGACTTGCAAGTTTGCGACCATTTGCGGGAGTTGGTCTCGTAGCATGACGAGTTATCATTACCGCTTAGGTCAGCATCACATCCATCGGAAGGGGGCATGCTACTCGATTCGCATCGTCCAGGTTCCTGTCTCGAATATACTTGCACTATACTTGCGACCTTCTTGTTGGTCCCTTAATTAGTAATGGGGATGGATGGGTTACTGATCGCTTATAGTAGGACGTGGCTGTGCCGGCTCGTACGTGCCGCGCCGTTAGAGAGAGATCCTTCTCGATAAACCCATTCCACCACCAAAATCTTAGATATTCCCAATAGGGCCGCAAGACTACCTACCTAGGTACATATGACGGCTTGAAACATGGTACCTTTAATGATCCTTCTGGCTCAGGCAAGGCTGAATACATGCTAGCTTGCTTGCTGGTTAACCCCCCCCCCTGTGGATTATTCATCGCCGAGTTCGAGCAACACGTTGCGGACGAGGCCGGGGTCTTTCTATTTCCCGAGCGCCTAAGCCATGGAAGGGTAGATCTAACGAGATTCCTCCAGGGCTAGGGCGCTTGGAGAACGGCTACTGGAAATTAGGGGGAACCCTGCCCACGTACGTACCGGAACGGGCAGTCGAGTATAGAGGTAGGTGCCGATTACAGAAGGAGTGAAGATAGACCGGAAATTAGCAGAACGTGTTTCAGGGGTAGTCTGGAACTTCACTATTGGACTTGTTATGCGTCAGCTGTCGGCTGTCGGCTGTTAGGCTCCTTGACAGGACTTCATCGAAGCCGTCGTGGTGTGGAGCAATATCAGTACTTGCCGAGGTGTATGACTACTTGGCGATCCTTTCCAGGTCTCTTGACGCTGGGCGTAAATGATGGTATACGCTCTAGGAGCCGGGAAGCTATCAGAACCTTCGTCGTAGCATGTGCGGTGATGCACTACCGTCGTCCCCCCCCTTTCGCCTCATCAGCTCGACTACTCCTTTTGGGTGCATGCCGAATTCGCGGAACATTAAAGCCGCAGTCTGTAGTATCTCAGTTCTTGGTTCTTCTGAGAGTGAGTCTCCAGTGGTCTTATTGGTTATACTCCGGTGTAGTCGGCTAATCGAAATAGGTCCGTGGTTCACTCGGGGCTCTTCGGTCTACAGCGAGACTGTTCGGTCCCGATTCGAGGTTGGTCAATATACGTTGGGAATTGTGGCCAGGTCGTTGTCGATCGTAACGCTCGATTGGGTGGCAAGAAGGTGGAGCCGGACTTCACGCATATCCAAATTTGGATGGGGGTCTACTCGTGGCAACATAGGGGAGGTCAGAATCTAGTACATGAAGAGATCTTTGAACCACTATGTATATTTTAAGAATTACGAAAGGCTTTAAGAGATCAGTGAAGGCTATGATTTCCGGACAGTTCGTATGAAAACAAAGCTGTTGGTAGTGAGTGGCCTTCAGAAACCCCCCTTAGTGACACATCACTTTCTAGCAGCTAGCATTACCAAGTAATAGTTTGGTACCGTTCCCTCATTATCCACGGTACGGTTGATAATACTACTGGGCCGAGGCTTTCCTCTTATGATCGCGACTAGATGCAACGTTTTACACCGAGCACGATGTTTAGGTAGGTGGGTAGCTTCCCCTATCTTGGCTGTACCACCGTTACGCCTGTACAGTACCGCGCTGAAATATTTCACTATCTCAGGCATAGTTACTCGGGTTTGGATCGTCTAGTCGGCAATGGCATAGATTAAATACCCAAATCTGCTAGCTGTGCCGCTCGAACACCGTTCGCCACGCAGTCTTGAGCATATCGTCTCATTGTCAGGCAACAGCCCGTTAACGGCCGCGTTTTCTCGTATTGCCCATATTTCCCAGGCTGGTTACACGCCGGCCGACCGAGTCTGATTCGAGATGGAGGTACCTAAGGATGAGACAGGGAGATAGAGAGGTACCTTGACTGAAAAGACGACCAGTCATATCGTCATAATCGGCAGCGATTGGACGTGCGGCACCGACAGGGCGTGAATATTATGAGGTACTTTGCCCCAATGGTCGTGTTTGCGACCTTGTATCATCGAGAATAGAGGTCCACACCGGCGAGCGATGGGCCAACAACCTCATGCTTACCAAACCCACCGATCTCTTGATGATGCCTCCACGAGCGGCTCTAGATGCTCCGCCACTCCGAGTCGTAAGGGCTGGAATCCTATCACACATCAATATGCTCGCCGACTAGCATCGGCATATAGATCACAATGATAAGTTGCCTAACGGGTACAGATTGTACTTACGATATAACGACAGGCATGCTGTCTACCGTTTGACCCATGAGAAGAGGTCTCACGAGACTGTGAGGTTTACTCACCATATCGCTTCCAAACAACACGTGTACTTCCAATGGAGAGCCAATTTTCCATCCTCCACTACCACGACGGCCTCTTCTTGCTCCTTTTCCTTAGCTCCGAGCATGATATAACTCGCCATCCTCGTCCGCCAGGGCCCCGATACAGCCGGAAATAAGCATTGTATCGTATAGTGGTTGGGACGAGAATACCGCTGCGGAGATGACATGGCTTAGAATCCAGCGACGAGCACCAGGAAATACTGACGAGCAGTTTTTTCTCGTAGGAATGACATCTGCCGGTGGATTCGTATTGTCCCGCTTAGTAGGTAAGCATTTCGAGTCACGATCCTGGACTACCTAGTGGCGCAGCATCGTCTTGGACTTAGACTTGGATAATAAGAGCTTGGATGACGAACCATTCCTTGACGGTAAGCGACGTTTGGCGCGCGTGAAGCTCCATACATGCGCGCGGTCGACGGAACTCTCCACTCCATCCTCCCCTATACTGGAAGGTATATCGTCCCTGGCCGTCCCCTGCGCATCCGTCGCTAAGAAATCCTTAGTTATATGTATCAGAACAAGGTGCTGATGGACTGTATCATCATGGACAGAAGGATGCAAGCAAGTAAGGTACGCATTAGAATAATCAAATCCCATGTAGAGCTCGCCCACAGTGGACCTCTTGTCCCAAGGGTCATCGATGCCAACGATGCAGTGTACTTCAATAAAGTGACACGTTATGGCACGTACATAATGGTAAGCTCTGGCATGCGGGTTGGTACGATTCGCTTTCGAGATCCACGGTGTTGCAGATTACGGAATGGGATGTTGGAAAGGCAGATTTCGTTAGCGTGGGTCTATGTCTATACTATGTCGGAGCAGGTCGGGTTAAAAATTGTTCTTTTTTAAACCTTCTACCGTTTTCCTCTCTCATATCGTTAGCCCCATCTACATATGTGTCAACCTTCATTATCGTCAAGGTTTTTGGTGAGATTGCTTCCATCTCGTCGACTAGGGGGCCATGATAAACTGGGGATCATGACTGCAACACCGGACAGGGGCGAGGGTAATCTGTATGAAGATTTCGAACGACCACGCGCGCCGAACCCGCTCCACTCACGACGTGCAGCATCTCATGTACTGCTGCGATATGTAGATATCGTACCTACCGCAACCCCCTGCAAACCCCCCTGCGCATATGTCTCCACGAGCTGAAAAGCAGGGGGGACGTGAAAGAGAGGAAGGATGCTGAACTTATTATTAATCTAGGCCCGCATATCCAACATACAGTAGAACCGGAGCAAAATTCAAGGCCAGCCAACACTGATGTTATGTTATCACTGCTAGGTACTTCGTCCTTTCGGGTGAATCGACTCCCCGCCTCACCTGACAGTTCCAGCTGCCCCCATCTCACTCATCTGAGCGTTGACGAATTGTTCTAGAAGGTGACTCTAAGTGAATCATTAGGCACTCACTGCTCCCCCTCGGCAACGGACCAAGGCAACTCATCCTCGCCAACAACTGCCGCGTCATCGGCCGACGTTGTTAGGATTCCCTAGAGTCGCTTTACAGTTGCAGTATACGATGGATAGGCTATTGTGCTTCTATTGTACTTTGTTCGAGTCATGATACCTTTCAAGACTTCGGCCGTAGCAATGGACGATGGCTATTCTCGTCTTGGCAAATCGTCTATAAGTCGTACCCACTAGCGGGCCGAGGTCTAGTGAATAGCTAAGGCAGAGAGGTGGATCTGTGTATACTCAACGGCTCCTAAGCTGCATTCGTGCCCAGCTAAGCGATTACTTATACCGTAGGAAGCAGGAGAAGTGACGCCTGTCAAAAGTCGAATACAGTAGCGCGATGGCCTAATGCAGAACATTACACACTCTCGCACTATCTTAGGTATATACTAAGGTAGGACAACTGCACACAGCTGTCTCTCGACTAATACGGGATCGCCAGTTCACAGCCCATTGGATCGACTTACTTCAAAACTGACCTCTAGTTGTCTGTGCTTACGTCATGCTCCCTACCCTCTCTGCATGTCCCATGTCCCATCCGCAAATCCCATCCTACGTGACCCTGCTTCGCCCTGCATCTCGGCGGATCGAGCTAGACAGACACGTGCGACAGGATTCCGGAGCGGAGATTCGAATCGAGATGCTCAGTCCGTGGTCATTTCTCGGCCCCCAAAGATAGCATCATCAGCCGTTGGAGAAAAGAGAGAAAAAAAAGTTGGGGGCCCACGGCTTCGAGAAGCTCTTCATCTAATCATGCAACACCTTACATTATCGCACACATACATTACATCGCAGATGCAAGGCGAGACAAGACCTATAGGGCCCGTAGGGCTCGTCCGGCCCCCATCGTGTCACCCTCGCCCGCGACAACGGCTCAGTCTCCAGACGTCGTCGCATTGCATTTAATATACAGCAGGGCCGAAATCTAGACTGCGGTGCGTCCCATCTCACCCCCAATCTACGTCCCCCCGGGGGAGCTCGAGGGGCGTGGCGTGATTCGGGAGCCACTTGCCACGCAGTGCGGTTACATCGCATCAGGTCGTGATTTGAGAAAAGGGCTGCTTCCCCCACCCCGGGCGGCGCGTAGGCAGGCAAGGTAAGAGACAAACAGAGAGAAAGAGACAGAGCCCTATTCCCGTAGGGTTGGATCCGGAAAACAGGTTTCTTTATATGGCAGCGGCCTGGCATATCACGAGGGTGGTAGGTCGCAGGCGTTGCCGCATCCGGAAAGAAAAAGAGAGCCCTACCCTACTCTACCCTGTCGTCCCTATGTCGTCCCTAGGTAGGTAATGTAAAAAAAAGTGTGTGTGGCATCGTAAATGTACGAAGACTCGGATAGAGGACCGTTACTTTCCCAAATCTGATACTTAATAAACTCGAGGCAGATTCATGTGCGTTTCGTCGCATCGAATCGTACATCCCCTACCGTTAGGGCCAACAATAGTCGTGCCGCGGTGATGTGTCATATTCGTACCTAGCCTTCCGTATATTAAGCTACGACGATAGTGGCAAGCTTCCTGCAAGTCATAGCCTATAATTAGGCGATGCTGCCCTGGCCTTGCTCGTACCGGTCTATACGATATTGTAGTCTATTGTTTTAATATGTAGACCGATCTTGATAGTCACCTCGGTCTCGTGAGTCGCTTTCGGTCGGCTGTTAAGAAAACCGACTCCGGAACCGAGTCCAAATAACCACATGGAAGTAATAATCAACATCGCGGGGAAGAGTAACTGGAAGTTCGGTGGAGCCAACCGAGTCGTCATCGCGGCATGGGGTCCGTGGATCTACGCTAGATTAAGGTAAAATGAACGTACGTTGGCTTCTCGATTCGGTATCGGCACCGTTTACTAGTGGGCTAAATACATGGTACCCAAGAATCGGTTTCTAAGTTTATCAACACCATGTCATAGCACGTAGATCGTATTGGGACTCGCTAACCCGATAGTAGCTGGTTGGCTGGTCTGCTGGTCTGCTGGTATGCTTCACCAGTCACGTCGTGTTGGTCGTCATCGCGTGTGCGGTACCCTGTCCTTTGGATGAAGGCTGTCCAGAGATGCACTGTACTGGGACATACTGAGATGAAATAATGTGGTCGCAACGGTAACCCCAATATTTCGTTGAAACGCAAGAGAGCAAAGCATCGAAAACCGAAAACCAGCGGGAGAGAGATTCGTTCAGTTCACAGAGAGAGGTTCTCTGTTAGATCTGCTAGGTACACCGCAAGAACAGATGGGAAGCTCGAGTGACAGGGACTGGAGTTACACGACACCATTCCACACCTGGGGATCCGCACGTCGGACAGGGGCTCTGAGTGGCCACATCGACGTTGTGGGTTGGGTTCGCGACCTCGGGTAACGAATCAGAGGGGCCCGGCCGGGCGCTTAAGAGGCCAAAGTCCAAAAGTCATAGGCTGACCGCCACTCCCGGTCCAGAGAGTCGGACTTGGGTTCACTTGGTAAAAACGGGTTCGTGGACCGCGGAGGTGGTGCGCAATAATCTGTGAGAGGACGAAATAGAAATATTGGAAAAGAGCGGGCTTGAGCAGAAGAGAAAAAATTTGGAAAATGCGCGTCGGGAATGGCTGGGCTGGTCGGGTCTTCTCGGTTGGGGTCGTCATCCGGATCGCCCTGAATAAGGTACCTACTCACACAAGCTCGTGAGATCTACCAACAAGTGAGTTTTTGCGTGTATATGCGTGGGCGTGCGCATGTAGTAAGCATCTGGCATCTAGACGTGCAACAAAATGTCTGTCCTGGGCTGTTTCACGAAAAGAAGGACGAACGGGTTAAGCGATAGGGCTGAAGAGGGGTGGTCCCAGAACTCCTGTCAGCACTCTGTCTCTCTCAATTCTCTTTCGTAAAGCCCCCAAATCATGGAGCAACCAAGACTCTCTCTCACGTACGAAATACCGATATTCGGCCGACAATAGCTCTCTGGTCCCCCAGTAAGCACTTTCTTTTGGAGACCTTGGATAGTTCCCGCATCATGTAAGCCCCGTCTCGTGGCGGCGGGGTTACGATTGCGATTGCGATTACGGTCGTAGGCCGTAGGCTGTAGGCTATGCTAAGCCGCCGTACGAAGCGAGTTGGTGGTCGCTTATGGTCCCGGGACTGTGATACTGGGCGTGCTGAGGTTATTGGGGGTTCCTGCAGCATAAGGCTCCTCCCGCATGGCCATGTGGCCGTACTTGTCTGATACAGTCCGGTGGTAATGGTGGTAATGGTGGTAATGGTGTAAGGTAGCCTTATACATAGCTTTAAAGGCTAGTCGATCTCCTCTGGACTATACCGTACGCAGTATATGTGGTGGTAGATCGCGACCTTGGCATAGGTCAATAGCAACCCTTCTCCAACCGTAGATTACCGTTCTACGACCTACGGTTTCAGCGCGCTTATTGCTAGTCCAGTGGCACTGTCCCGCAAGGCCGGCGATGAGCTAAACGCTTTTTACCGTACGACATAACGACATAGGACAGTAGCAGCTGAATTGTCAGCTTACGCGTGTGATTGGTGTTACCAAGTGCTGTGTTTCTCTCTTGTCTCTCCGCCTCTTCGTTATAGTAGCTTACACGCGTATCAGTATACGGATATTGGCAACCCGTAGATCAGGTAATCTGTATCCTTACCAGTCAACAGCTAGATAAGGTGAGACAGTATCGTACGGATCAACGCGTTAATATGAGATCTATAGTATGTACTTTACTATCCGACCAATCGTCTTTGTCCCTGCGTCTGATGATACTCATTGGACCCAAAGTCTGTAGACCCATCTGCAAGGATCTGTTAGGCTGCGTATACTAGTACCAATAAAGCCAAATACGTATTTAGAAGCTCAAAGAGCCAAAAAGCCAAAAAGCAAAACGGTGCGACGCTGCCTCGGCATCTTGCCCAATCGGTAGCGAATCCACGAGGTCGGGCCCGTAACGGAAACCTCTCAGGCACAGGCAACCCCAGACAATTCGTTTCAAAAGCTGTGGGTTTTTGTCGCATTCACCAACCCAACCCTAATATGACTGTATCCTTTTTTATGGCTGCTGCCTACGGTTTCTTTCGTCGGCATGGGGTCAGATGAGCAACGTGCATCCTCGTGTTATATCCGTGGACGGGTGTGTCATCGGTGGGATTGCTCATCTCGAGAATATAACTCTTTTGGATAGCGGGGGTGCTATCGACGAGTTACACTAGGAAAGGACCAGGCGTTTAATGTGTGTACTTTTGAAAAGCGAGGCTGTGCTGGCTGCAGTCGCAGTGTGAACTTTTGTCACCTTGATGTTGGGGACTTTGTAGATTGCCTGACGTATAATACGGCGTGTAAGAAGCGGCCTAATGGGTCTCGGCAACCATATCCGTCTCGGACGGTCTCGGACGGTCTCGCGTACATCATACCCACTTGGCCGGTAGCAGATGCAGGGCCTACAGTTACAGTACCTACATGATGTAAGACCCTGCGTAGTTGGTTGACAATACCTAATGTAAGTGAACTGCATCGTGCTGAAATGCAGTTTTGGGGTTTGTAATTACGACACCAACCAACAACGAAAACAAAATAGAAGTCATGGGTAAATTATACGGAGTACGTCGTTGGCTTGGCCTCGGAGACGCCACGGTCCGACTGCAACTGCACTGCAATACCACACTGTTAGTATTACGTTCCATCCAGTATCGCCCCCGACATACTCCAGCTATCTTGTGTGTCGTTCCACAGCGCGGATGCATGTCTGAGAGGCAAGGCTGAGCTGAGTTGGCTCTCGTACATGCCGCGTCACTTACGGAGTAGCTTTTACTGCTAGACAGCTACTCTGATCAGTAAACAGGAATAGGAAGAAAAGGAGGTAGAGTCACTGGATGGGCTCAGATACGGTAGGTGAAGTAGTAGGTGGCTGGAAGCCCAAAGACGAAAAAATAGCATTGTTGCTTTGTCAAGCATTGGACGACAAAGCTGTGGAAACGAGAATGCCCGCTCCTTGCCCAACTAGGTAGGTATACAGTAGATGCCCAGAATCATCCTGAACGCCGGGTCGCTTCCCAGCTCGTCGGCCTCGGGTAAGCTCTTGTGGGAATAATCGTAGTAGTACAAGACTAAAAAGAAAAACAATATCCCGCTCTCCATAAATCAATGCCCAAAACATGATAGCTTGATCCACCCATGGTTACAAGTTTCTATAGCCCGTTTTTTCACCCGTCGAGAACCCCAAGGTATGCGTACAAGTGGAAGCGAGGTCGAGGTATAAAATCCCACAGATAAAAAGAAATAGTGGCCCCCCTCGTCCTATCGTTATCGTCGTCGTCGTCGTCGTGATTGTGTTTCGAATAATCATCTTTTCGTAAAAGGCATAGGCGCTAAGAGACTACTGCTGCCGGCCTGTGACATCGTCATAGGCGGCAACTGGGCTACGGGCGCAGCCAGGTGCCCCGTGCTGCCGAGTGTTCTCGTCGGCGTAGGATAAGCATCGTAACCCTCAGCACGCAGGTCTAAGGTGCCTAGATCGAAGCGCTTAGCGCAGCCATCTTCCATGTGTCTGTAGTAGAATTCTACGTCAGTTACTTGTTCGACACTGGTGAAAGGGAGGGCAGAATGAGACCCACCTTCGAAGAGTGTCTTTCCTCGCAAACATCCGCGCACAATAGTCGCATCGGTGGTTCTTCTCTTTCATGTGGACGCTCTGGTTGTGCCTCTGTAGATCCGTCTTCCGTACGAATTTCTTGTTGCAGTCCGGGACCGTGCAGGGAAAAGGGTATTCTCTCTTCTCGTCGTGGGTTTCCATGTGCGCCTTGAAGTTGTAACTCCTGCTAAACAGCTTGCCGCACCCCTTAACCTCGCATTGGAAGTTAGCTTCCTCCTTCGTCGTTAGCTTCCGGGGCTGTCTCCTCTGCGTCCTCGGCACGCGGAGCTGCCGCCTGTCCTGAGAAAAAGAAGTCCCGGGCCCGCTAGGCCCAGCGTAGTATGCGTCTGACTCGAGGGAGGGATACTCTGACTTGGGCCAGGTGCCCGAGGGGACATCAGACAGATAACCCGAGCTGCCGGCAGTCGAACCATAGCTGCCAGTCTCTAAAGATAGGGCATGGGCGGAACGAGGCGATGGATACTGGGTTAGTTCTTGACCATCACCGTAGTCGGCGGCGGCGGCGGCGGCGGCACCTTCCATTTTGATCCGCGGTATTGGCGAAACACTATGGGAGTAACTGAAAGCGTGCCTTGAAGACGGGTCTGGTGAGCGAGTGGTGGAAGACATCGGAGGAGGGGAGCCATTTGAAAGGATGGGAGCCTGGGCTGGATGTGATGGGTACATCTCGTGACTGTAATGCGCATGCATGTTCTGTTCGTAATGAGCGAAAGGGTCATAATCGGCCGACAAGACGTGAGTGGCGCCTGAGGTCGAGTTAGGGTGAATCACAGCCGTCCCACTCCACCCGGCCGAAGTCATGACATCCAGGGGCGGGAGCGAATTCTCGGAGTCCATGTTGGAGGGCATCGATGCGCAAGACTGCTCATACATGGAGGCAATCTTAAAGATGGGATCTACAAAATCGGGCGAGGGATAATCCAGAGTAGGGCTCTCGGAGCAATTTGTACTTGGTGACAAGGTCAAGGACGGAGGTGAAAGATCCATCACGAGGGATGACACGCAGGATACGTCCAACAGAGTGTAATGTTGGTTGTGTGTGAGAAAGGGGGGGGCCTGGGTGTTGTGCAACGAAAGCGAGTCCGGTTCAGCAGATAACAGGTAGCTATGCGTGGGTGGCTTTGTTCAAGCTATGTATATGTATCGGATCTTTTTCTATTGAGCCTTGATGGAGGTGTGCGTCGATAGAAGAAGGCTCTGAAGTAGTGGGATGGGTAAGCATAGTTATACAAACATACCAAAGCACACACCCCTAGATGCCATGCCAGTCATAGCCATCAACGGTGTAACAGCGGGAAAGAGACTCGAGTTAAGTGTTGTAGCATGCAGCACGTAGCACTGAAACGGACGTACTCCATATAACTGCAGCGAGATAAAGATAGTGAGGCAGACAGACACCGGGCCAGGAACATACAAGCGCGATGCGTCCTCAAGGCAGACTCCGGAAAATTATACATATTATGTATATTGGTATATATTACAGTACATAGTACCATACCTCCTAGGGTAGTATCCATAGTACCGGGGTGTAGGTAGGTGGATATGCTCGTAAGGCCAGGGACCCATATTTGTCTGCTTGTCATAGTGTGTAGTATATCAAAATTGAAGGTATACCAAAACGGCAAGGGGATTCGCAAGGGGGGTGAGTGGTCGGGCTCGAATGAGAGATGTCTCGAGACCGATGGGTGACAGGTGTCAAGGGGGACATAAGAAAGTACATAACGTCAGAATATGCATAGTATTTCCAGGTAGGTTAAGAGATTTCCATACTTAGAAATAAGAAGGTCAGTGGACAAGAAAAGAGAAGATTGCGAAGTGACTAATACTTAGCACCGTACGACCTCGGTGGTTGGAGCCGGGGGGCGGGGGGATTTGATGAGCAGCATGCCGGGGAACAACTTGAACCAACCTATCGCCTGCCTGCCTGCCTGCCTACGCTTGTAGTTTGTATTGGTTTAACGACCGTTATGTACTGTCCAACATGTCTTAGTGCCGAGTCTCCCAGCTCCGAGTAGAGAGACCGTGCAGCACAAATCTAGTGCTACCACACCCGCACGCGCGCAGGGTAGCGTACCTTGTTCTAGGTAACGGTCTGACGGTCTAGTGTATATAGGAAAGCGGGTAACGGGTATATAAGTTTGCTGAAGAATTGTACCTAGCCCTACAAGCCCCTTGTTCGGTAGGTTAATGGACATGGACGAAATAAAGTTCTTATTCGAGCGAAACGAGCCTGAACGAGAACAGGTAATCGCATATTCAGAACGCAAGATGTTGCTGTGCTAGCACTTCAGGATAAAGAATCTGACTGACAGCAGCACACAGCAGGACGAGAATAGGAGAGGAGAGGGGAGGAGACAGCATACAGTACAGAAGCAAATTAGCGTGTACGCATCTTTAGCATTGACAAGTAACAGCATGGCGTGATGCGCAATGTTGTTGGCAGGGCAGTTGGTTCGAGTGTACATTAGAGGTGGGACAATAGGGCAGAAAAGCCTCGCACAAATTTGGGGTAGACATAAGAGACGAAAGAGACGATACCGGAATAGCACCTGGCGATAAGATGCAGGGGACAGCAACCGCATTGAACCGTTCTGGAGCGAGCAGGGATTGGGTTACCTAGCCCTAGCCTCATGAATGGGTTGCGGACCCCGTAAGGAGAAAACCAAAAGCCGTCCCGGCGTTAAGGATGAAGGACGAAAAAACTGTAAACAAACACCAGCTACAGTAAGACTTTGTAAGGCTTACACTATATAACACCGCAACTGTCATCCAGTGTCAAGGTGCCAAGTCTGATAGTGGATGAACCATCATGAATCATGGTGACCAAAATAAAATAAAAAATCATTGAAATAACAGCCTTCGCTGCGGTCAGAGCTGTGCTATCATCAATTGCGGGTGAACAGGTTGGAGCGAGATGACGAGACCCATAGGTACTTCACCGTGTACCTAATGCGAGCTGAACCCCTACGGTACGAGAAACCCGACTAAACACATGCATAGCAGTGCATAAAAAGACAATATGCTATATACTTGACATAGCAAGGGACGATGTAACATCTTTTTATTCATTTTGTGTTTCCAAGTTGCAAGTTGGGCAAATGCTAAATGATCGCTGTTCCTGCAAGGCAGACCCGTCCAACATCTCCAGGCGAGCTCTACCCTTTTTTTCTTCCTTTCCCCAGGGGAAGGGACTTGGTATTTAGAACTAAAATCCCGAAGCGCTAAGAACTCGGCTCTTGAGAGACTAGCGACTAGGCTGCGCCACGGAATGTCTAGCAAGGTATTGTTAGGTTAATAATATAAGGCACTTAATTAACCCAGACAAAAAATTTTTATGATAGAGATGCATGATAGTAACGGATAGTCGGTAGGTATATGAAGTCATAAGAAGTGCAAGAGGAATAAATTCAAGGGGTGCACCGCCATACGTCGATCTTCGATTAGGACTGATGTCATTCGAGCGATATCCTAAGGTTCCAACCAACTAAAAATTATCGCCAGAAGCTAGGGCTTAACTGCAGGTACGCAGGTACGCAGGTACGGAAGTGCGAGATCACCGAGAATATCGACGTGTCATTACCAGTATCTTGCTAGAGGCTCCTCTTCTCGCAGTTACCTGCCCATTCGTGAGGCCATCCACTGCTAATACTACCTACATAGACCCGTACTAACCCATCAAGCCCCATCGTCAGGGGAGGTGGACCTTGTACGATAGATGTTGGATGTCGGATATACTACAAAGTAGCAGAGCTGCGACACAGCTGTAAAGCTGAGAAGCTCCTCCATCCGGCCCCCATCTCACTCAACTCTGCCGTAACCCACGTGTTTCGGCCGGCTCCCTCGGCGACCGGTATATGTAAGCCTTGAAAGGCTCGTCTCACCAACTGCCGTTAGATATTATCTGACATCTTAACTGGGAAGAGAGAAAAACATAGCTTTTCAGACGTGGTAGTCGGGTTTGCCCCCGCCACGTTTCGGTACGCTACCGCTACACTAGACGCCGAGGCTTGGAGGTTGGAAGGAATCAACCCCATACATCATGCCCGTTTCAAGATGATCGCCAATGATCGGTTAGGTATTGCTCGCTATTGGCTTCCCAAACAGTGCTCCCATGCTACGGAATGACTGACTTTACTCGTCCCTCATTCGCCAAAATTTTCCCCATTCGTCGTTTCTAACATTCCACTACCTACAACCGGCCTAACACCATCTTTATATAGAGATATGACGATATGTGTAAGGTATAGGGAGCGTATTTCTAATAATGAGTCGGTGGAGGCGGGGTCGCTTCATGTAAAGTAAACCGGTCAATGCAAATCTCGCACCCTTAATAGGTGAAATAAGGCTGTTCATTATTTCATATCGAACCATATGATGGAGTGATTCCACATCCTTAAAGGTGTTGTAGATCGTGGGAACGAGCCGAGAATCCGTGATAATGCTTCATGCTGCCTTACACACGTACGCACAGCTTTAAAGTGGGCAAATTTGGTTGGAACCCAGCCAGCCCAAAGTACAGTGCTTACAGTGGCTACATGGTGGAGAGAGTACTTTTAACAACCCCTACCATGCTGGGACTCTAGCAGTCTAGATACGCAGGACTCCCCATACCGTACTTTGGATCTCTGCCGGGGATGGTCAAAAATGTATCCACACTTCAGGGGCTCCATTGGGACTGTTTCTATGGATTCTTTAGCAAAATGGCTCGCTGGGGAATATGCCGCTTGTCTAGTAGGTAATAATGACAGCTTGGTTCAGCTTCGGGGGCTGAAATTGGGCTCATAGGAGTCCGTGAATCCTTCACCATACATGTAACTGAATTGTATGCATATGTAGTACTACAACCGCAGAACTACAAGCTGTTGGACCGGATGAGCATTTCATAAGCAACCATGAAAGACGAACCTCCCGGTTCTCCTATCTCGGACTTGCGCTGCTCAAGCAAAAACAGCAAGATTGACCTCGCCGGTGGGCTTAGTCGAACTCTTGCACGACTCCGCAATAGTCTCAATCTATCGAGTTCGGAAACAAGTTCCGGAAATAGCACCTGGGTCTCGTGAAGTCGAGAAGTCGACCTTGCTTCGCAAAGCTTAGTAAACTACCTATGTAGGATCTTCTAAGCTTGATATTGGCACTCGCCTTGTGCAGTTGGCTTACCTAGGTTGGATAGCTCCAGCGTGTCGTCGTTACATCGTCCTCCCACATGTATAGTTAGCCACCTCCCTAATAGTAGATGGAATGTCACCAAGGTTTGAGGCGGCGAAAATAGATTGCGTGTGTCAACGAAAAGTTGCTAGTGTGAATGGGTTAAGGCGACGTCGAGGATAGATGTTTTCTTACTATAAAAGTAGTCGTTTAGTGTGAACACCTTGGCGCAAAATGGCAAGACCCGGAGGATCTGCAATTTCTAGCATCACCTGAAACAAGATTGATTAAATACTCTACCAGGTAGTATTTTCCGCAGCCTCGGTGGTCAGCAACAAGAAATCGACGACATAGTTTCCTCGAAGAGTGCGGCCGTGTAACGTCCCAAAATAGATATGCAGGTAGGGCTGAAGGCTGAGAGCTGACGGACCCTGAGAGGGTATTGTGCTACGGTGTAAACCATCGCAGCTTCGGTGGGAGATCGGAAGAAAAAATCCTGCCGTCGGCTCACCGTGTCCCAAACCTTTGCTAACTTCCATGTTCGCGGTCGACAAACAGATACCGACCACTTCCTACCGATCTACCGGTCCCGAATTGCGAGACAAATAAGAAAAATGATCTGTCGAAACAATGATTAAGCTTAACGGACTGCGCCGGATCCGACAGCATGGTTCCAGGTGAGACGCCAACCCAACTCCATGGTTACGGCGAAGGCCATCGGAAGAGTTGTCCGCCCATCGGGACGGTCGTTCCTACGGTGTCCACGATACGAACCGTCCTATCAACTTTCGGCTAAAGCCGATGTCACAAAACGTCGATCTGTTTTCCATTTCCAGGTCTAAAAACCTTATTGCGACTTCAATTCCACAAGGTTACTCAAACATCGTCAAGTCGATTAAGTCTGATGAGAACAGAAAACTGGTGTCGTTGATTGTCCCTTCAATGGGGCTTGACGCAGGACGGAAGCTTTTGCAGCTAAACCCTCTAGCATTGAAACGACACCGATTGAAACTACACCCGTTGCACGCATTGATTCAGCCAATAATAAAGGGAAATTAGTACGGAATAATAGCGTGCTTTATTCTTGTCTTTCGGGTACGTACTAGCTTCCACTAGGTACTAGGTATAGGGCTGTTATGCGGAGATCTGTGGGTAGCAACGATGCACGGGCCACTAGCTGTACATCTTACACACCGAAACTGCACTAGCTTATCTTATCAATTAACAAGGAAGCTTTAAGCTCTACAGCAACAGGCGTAACTTCGAGGTTGTCACCAGTCCTTTATGAGAAGATCAGTTCACCAAACAACACACAACTCCACAAGGAGATATTCTTTACTACAAGAAACGCGCCGGTCGAGCTTATCGTTCTTTTGGAGGTCTAAGCATGTAGCGTGCCACCCGTAAATTTCACCGCACCTGCAATTTGAAGACAGGGTATCTTAAGGCTGTCTCGAGGACGTAGGCAAAGGGAGACGTTCTACCTAAGGGATACATTATCTCGAATCAGCTCTTGTGTAAAGGCGCGCTCTATACCTACAGCACACCTACACAATTACATCTTGTCGGCAATCGGTAATCGGCAATCTACCAAGATGAAGTTCTTTATTGATGACCTCCCCGTCCTCTTCCCGTATCCTCGGATATATCCCGAGCAGTATGCCTATATGTGCGACCTTAAAAAAACCCTCGATGCAGGTGGCCACTGTGTCCTCGAGATGCCTTCAGGCACTGGCAAGACCGTATCTCTACTCTCGCTAATCGTTGCCTATCAACAACACTATCCGGAACATCGCAAGCTCATCTACTGCTCCCGTACCATGTCCGAGATCGAGAAGGCCCTAGCAGAACTGAAGGCACTGATGAAATTTCGTGCTGACGAGCTGGGCCATATTGAAGAATTCCGCGGACTGGGGCTAACCAGTCGTAAGAATCTCTGCCTTCATCCCTCAGTGAAACGAGAGAAGAGTGGTACCGTCGTGGATGCCAAGTGTCGAAGCTTGACCGCCGGCTTTGTCAAAGACAAGAAGGACAAGGGAGAGAGTGTCGACACCTGCATATACCATGATAACCTCGATCTTCTGGAGCCACATAACCTTGTGCCTAATGGCGTTTGGACTCTTGACGATCTCCTAAAATACGGCGAGCAGCATAAGACATGTCCTTACTTCACTGCGAGGCGGATGGTAAGCTTCTATCATTATGAAGTAATCTTGGAAGCTCGAAAGCTAATCATTCTCCGTTATACTTAAGATGTCCTATTGCAATGTCGTCATCTACTCCTACCACTATCTGCTGGACCCCAAGATTGCAGAACGGGTATCGAAAGACCTCTCCAAGGATTGCATCGTAGTCTTCGATGAGGCCCATAACATCGACAACGTCTGTATCGAATCTTTGAGTTCTGACATAACAGACACGTCACTGGACAGGGCCACCAATGGCGCACGAAAGTTGGAAAGCAAGATCTCTGAGATGAAGGAGACGGATCGGGAGCAGCTCGAAAACGAGTATCAAAAGCTAGTCGAAGGGCTTCGAGATGCCGATGAAGCCCGTCAGGAAGATGCCTTTATGGCAAATCCAGTCCTCCCCGACGACTTGCTGAAGGAGGCGGTCCCCGGAAACATCCGGAGAGCAGAACACTTTACTGCTTTCCTAAAACGATTTATCGAATACCTGAAAACACGTATGAAAGTTCGGCAAGTCATCTCAGAGACGCCAACTTCGTTCCTTGCCCATTTAAAGGAACACACATTTATCGAAAAGAAGCCGCTCAGGTTCTGTGCCGAAAGATTGACCTCCCTCGTCAGAACACTCGAACTCACGAACATTGAGGATTACCAACCGCTCCAAGAGGTCGCTACTTTCGCAACCCTTGTTGCTACCTATGAAAAGGGGTTTCTGCTCATTTTGGAACCCTATGAGTCAGATACCGCCGAAGTGCCAAATCCAGTCCTACACTTTACCTGTCTCGATGCAGCTATTGCTATCAAGCCCGTGTTCGACAGGTTTAGCTCTGTTATTATCACGTCGGGTACTATCTCGCCTTTGGAAATGTATCCGAAGATGCTGGGGTTCACTACAGTCGTCCAGGAATCGTATGCCATGACACTGGCCAGGAGGTCTTTCTTGCCGATGATTGTCACACGAGGAAGTGACCAAGCCACAATCACCACGAGTTTCACGGTCAGGAACGAACCTAGTGTGGTTCGCAATTACGGGAACCTCTTAACGGAGTTCGCCAGGATCACTCCGGATGGCATGGTTGTGTTCTTCCCTTCTTATCTGTACATGGAGTCTATCATTAGCATGTGGCAGGGCATGGGCATCCTAGACGAAGTTTGGAAGTACAAGCTGATCCTAGTCGAGACGCCAGATGCTCAGGAGACCTCCCTGGCCCTCGAGACGTACCGCACAGCCTGCTGCAACGGCAGAGGCGCAGTCCTGCTGTGTGTCGCCCGTGGAAAGGTCTCCGAGGGTATCGATTTCGACCACCAGTACGGGCGCACCGTGTTGTGCATCGGCGTTCCGTTCCAGTACACGGAGTCGCGAATCCTCAAGGCCAGGCTCGAGTTCCTGCGGGAGACGTACCGGATCCGCGAGAACGACTTCCTGTCGTTCGACGCCATGCGCCACGCCGCGCAGTGCCTCGGACGCGTGCTCCGGGGCAAAGACGACTACGGGATCATGGTGCTGGCCGACCGGCGCTTCCAGAAGAAGCGGCTCCAGCTGCCCAAGTGGATCAACCAGGCTATGCACGAGAGCGACGGGAACCTCAGCACCGACATGGCGGTCATCACGGCGAAGCGCTTCCTGCGGGACATGGCGCGCCCCTTCAAGTCTAAGGACCAGGAGGGCATCAGCATGTGGAGCCTCGAGGACCTGAAGGCCCACCAGAAGACGGTGGACGAGGAAAGGATCCTGGAGCTGCAGGAAGGAAGCGCGGCCGTGGAGGCCTTCCAGAGGGCGCAGGCGATGCAGACCTACGACGAGGACTACGATATGGATGACGATGACCTCGACGAGGGCATGATGGAACTAGATGCAGCAGCTTAATTTGGGCATCACGAGCCCAATGTTTCTATTGTATAGCACTAGGATTTGGCAGTCTTTTAAGGGTATTTGAGCGTTAGGGACGAGGAACAAAATAGTTGTATGACGTCCATAACACGCCTAATACATTCAATTGCTTGCGATGCTGACTCGCCGTCGCAAATCAACTCCTATCCGTAGATATAATGACCCTATACTACAACCTCCAGCCCGACCACCGTAATTACAAATTACCCAAGGTAAAAACCTATTGCGTAGACTTTGCCAGGTTCCAAAAGTTCTCCAGCTTGGACCTGGACAGCACTTCTCGGGCCTCGGGATCCGTCTCGCAGACCTTGGAGCCCCACTTGCGGAAGGCGCGCGACTTGATCTCGCCCTCGAAGATGAGCTTGCACCGGTTCTCGGCGAGGTCCTTGAGGTCGCCGTCCTCGGTCTCGGCCTTGAGCCACTGCTTGAGGGCCTCGTTCTGCGCGTCCTTCTCGCGGGACGGCGCGTTCTCGGTCCAGTTGATGCGGTTCAGCATCAGCTTCTTGTAGTGCTTGGTCGACCACTCGCCGCCCTCGACGACTACTAAATTCTGCTTCGGGTGCATGATGACGATGCCCGTGAGCGCCAGCTGGTCCGCGTTGATGTTGATCTTGTACCGGTGCTGCCCGTTCGCCAGGCTGTTGATCTTGAACACGAGCATGTGCAAGCCCTTGGCCGCGTCCTTCTCCTGGTTCGTCGCGAGCTTCTCATGCTTCTGCTCCTTCGTCAGCTTCCGCTCCTCGTTCATCTCCTCGTGCTTCGAGTGCCGTTCCGCAATCTCGCGGTTCACTCGGGCTTCGACGGCCGTTGGATCTTTGACGGCCTCTTCGCCGAGCACGCGCATCAGGTTGCCCTTCTTGACCTTGGGCGGCGGTGCCGGGACGAGTCCGAGTCGAATTTTGGCTTGCTCCTCTTTTAAGTCTGCCATTCGGCGCTGGCGGCGCAATTTCTTCTGTTCTGTGGCGGTGAGGTACATGGGTTTCGGCGGAGGGATGTTTTTATCCTGGGGTGGTTCGATGGGGACGGGATGTTGGATATATCGGGTTACTATAGTGTCTTCTGTGTAGATCTTCAGGACCTTGGGGTCTTCGATGTTATCGTAGTTCTTGCCGTCCACTAAGCCTTCGTCCCACCACTCGATATCCGGCGGCGCCTCTACGATGAAGTTTTTCTCCACGTCTTTGTCCTCGTCTATTCCGACCTTCCTCGTGCCCGCTGCGATCTTCTTCTTGAGTGCCTCGAGTGCAGCCTGCCTTCGCAGCGCATTCGCCTGTTGGATGTACTTTCCCTTCTGGTTGAATACGAGGGTACGAGATTGTCTCGGTTTGGCAATGCCGGTGCCCAAGCTCGCGTCGTAGTATGGGTTACTCTTAATCTCTTCCTGAGACGGGCCGGACAGATCGAGAACCTTATGCTTCGATTGGCCCTTGCTGTTATCGTTGCGCGATCGCGAGCCGAAAGAGCCAGATTTCGCATCGTTGGCCTTGCTGCCGCCCGGCTTCCATTGTCCGATATCCTCTAGCGCTGGGTGAAGACCGACGTTCAGCCCACCTTTGGCCTTGGTGGTTCCGATGGCTGCCGATACACGCGCCTTCAAAGCAGCGAGCTTGGCTGCTTTGTCTCCGGCGGGCTCAGGTTTCTGCACTCGGGATGCGTCGTTGCGCGGGCCGAGACCCGGTGAGCCGTGTCGGTCCATGGAGGGCGGTTCACGACTTCAGCCTTGTCGAGATGAATAAAGGGAGTATCGAAAAGATGATATGACCTGCACCTGTTTAAATCATTAACCTAATCCAGGGCCAGGAAGGTACATGTCTTAACTACCGAAGCCGACTGAGCAGGTCGTAGGTTGAAGATTTTGGTCTTGTATCTGGATATTAGGTAGGTAGATGTATATAAAATCAGTACTGAACAAAGACTCCAAGACGCTTATCTGCTAGCTGCATATTCCGTTGCCCTCAAGGTAAAAACTATGATAATGATAAGATATGTCACATGACTTGACATTTCTGCCGTTCGAGACCGCTAAAAAGTTCGAGGCTCCGAATTTTTTGAGCTTCGTTAAACCCCACTTTTAAAAAAAAACCCTTTGCAGTAGCTCTATAAGTCCATAAGTCCAACCAGCCAGCCATCCGATATAACATACAGAACGCAACACCATGCTATCCGTGAGTTGATAGAGTTCGTCGAGAACTTCTAGTCAGCTCCCTAACTTCTGGACGTGTCTAATAGCAGTCTAAGTCTTAAGAATTCACTCGAAAGTTTGCGCTAGGCTATGAAGTTATAACATCTCAGCCATGAATATCTCACAGCCTATATCGTCGAATATCGACAGCGTCGACTTCGACTTCCTCACTCCCACCGAAATAAAGGCCATTTCGGTCAAAAGAATTGAAAACCCAACTACATTTGATAGTCTTTTAAATCCAGTACCCGGTGGTTTATATGATCCTGCTCTGGGAGCGTGGGGAGATTCAATGTAAGTAAGATTAGAATACAATAATTATCGCAACCCAATTAACTCCCATAGATGTACGACTTGTAACCTTGCTCAACCGAATTGCCCTGGCCATGTTGGCCACATCGATCTTCCCGTCCCCGTGTACCACCCTGTCTTTATGGACCAGATCTTGAGGCTACTTAGAGCTCAATGCCAATACTGCTTTCGCTTTCGTATGCGACGAGCCGACCTCAGCCTTGTTGCGTGCAAGCTACGTCTTCTTCAATTCGGTCTAATTGACGCTGCAAATTACCTCGACGATATTACACCCGAAAGTACCGATATAGAGCTAGACGACGAACACCAGTCTGATGGCGAGGAAAGCTCGGTACTTGACAAGCTCATTCGCATGAGAGAATCTTATACCCAGACTACCTTGAAGAAACACAGGTTGGGCACCGCCCAGATCAGGAAGGGCAAACACGAGGGTGCGTCGGAAGCTAGGAGAGAAGTACTCAAGAACTTCTTCAAAGACATGACCAAAGGAAGAGCATGTGGGACATGTCAGGCCATATCTCCAAGCTTCAGAAAGGACCGCTTCGTAAAAATCTTCGAAAAGCCACTCAGCCAGAAGGACCAGGCCAAGATGGCTATGCGCAACATGGAGCACAAGGATGCCCTAGCTATCAAGCGAAGATCCAAAGCAGATTCGGCTAAGAAACGAAGCTACGAAACAGACGAGGGAATAGCCGATATTGACCTGCCGTCCAGCGAGGAAGAGGCTGAACAGGAAAACGGCGAAGACGATGAGGGCGAGGGCGAAGAGCTTGACGAGAACGGCGATGTGATCATGTCAGGAGGCGACAGTGCTACTAAATCGTCTAAGGCCAAGAAAGACACAACAGCCAAAGCTCCGCAACGTTATGTCAACTCGATGGAAGTCCAAGCTCGACTGCAACTTCTATTCGAAAAAGAGCAAGACATAATGAGTCTGGTGTACAATTCCAGACCTCTTGGGAAGAAGCTTCCCGCTGATAATTTCTTCATACAAACTGTACTTGTCCCACCCAACAAATACCGCCCAGAAGCCAGACAGGGTGACGGAGCGATCGCAGAATCGCAACAAAATTCTCTCTATAAGCAGATCCTTGCTTCGTGCGCTCGAATTGCCTTGATCCATCGCGAAATCTCACAGCACGCAAACGATGCCGACTCGATAGCCCGGCGGCGAGACATATCCGAGATGCACGAAGCCTGCGTTCAGCTTCAGGACAGCGTAAACTCTCTGATCGATCGGGATAGAAATCCTATCCGCGGCGCTGCTGGGAAGAGGAATGAGGACGGTATCAAGCAAAAGCTCGAGAAGAAAGAAGGTCTCTTCAGAAAAAACATGATGGGCAAGCGTGTAAATTACGCCGCCCGAAGTGTCATTTCCCCGGACCCGAATATCGAGACCAGCGAAATCGGCGTCCCTCCCGTCTTTGCCAAAAAGCTAACTTACCCCGAGCCCGTTACAAGCCATAACTTTAGAGAAATGCAACAAGCAGTTATCAACGGCGTTGACACATGGCCTGGCGCTGCGGCAATCGAGAACGAGAACGGACAGATTATTAATCTGAAGAACAAGTCCGCTGATGATCGAATCGCCCTAGCAAACCAGCTTCTCGCCCCTTCGAGTCATGAATTCGCCGGAGTGAAAGGCAAGAAAGTCCACCGCCATCTAGGAAACGGCGACGTGGTGTTGATGAACCGTCAACCGACTCTCCATAAGCCCTCTATCATGGGCCACCGCGCTAGAGTCTTGCCTGGTGAGAAGACTATTCGTATGCACTACGCGAACTGTAATACGTACAATGCAGATTTCGATGGTGATGAGATGAACATGCACTTCCCGCAGAACGAACTCGCGAGGGCAGAGGCTCTGAAGATTGCCGACACGGATCACCAGTATCTCTCGGCGACTGCCGGGAAGCCCCTTCGAGGTTTGATCCAGGACCATTTGTCCGTATCCGTAGCCCTTTGCAACAAGGATACCTTTTTCGACAAAGGCGCTTATCACCAGCTTGTATACAACGCACTGCGGCCCGAGAGTGGTCATATCGCATCTGACAGGCTTGAGCTTGTACCACCTGCTGTCCTAAAACCGGTTAAACGATGGACCGGAAAGCAGGTTATTACAACTATCCTAAAGAACATCAAGCCAGCTGGAGCCGGCGACCTTTGGCTCGCCGGAAAATCGCAAGTAAAGCCGACTGCTTGGGGGAAGTTCGTGGAAGAGGGCGACGTACTGTTCAATGACGGCGAATTCATTTCCGGTATTCTCGACAAGTCACAACTAGGACCTAGTTCCGGCGGCTTAATTCATTCTATACACGAGATCTGGGGACCCGAAATCGCTGCCAAATTGCTCAGTTGTCTTGGTCGTCTTCTTACCCGATTTCTCAATATGCGCGCCTTCAGCTGTGGTATGGACGATTTGCGACTCACACCCGAAGGTGAAAAGATCCGTAAGCAGAAGCTGGAAACTGCCAGCCATATCGGTCTTGAGGTCGCCGCGAAGTATGTGAGTTTAGGTGACCGCCCCAGCATTACCAGCACGGACCCCCTATTGCTGGAACGATTGGAGGACGTTATGCGTGACGATAGCAAACAAGAAGACTTGGATCACATAATGAACGCGCGATCCGGTGAACTATCCGGCGAGGTCAGCACGAACATTCTCCCCTCGGGGCTCGAGAAGCAATTTCCCAAGAATCAGATGCAGTCGATGACAACATCCGGGGCGAAAGGAAGCACTGTCAACGCGAATTTGATTTCTTGCAACCTTGGCCAGCAAATTCTCGAAGGCAGAAGAGTCCCTCTGATGGTCAGCGGTAAATCGTTGCCATGTTTCCGTCCCTTCGAAACCAGCGTGCGAGCAGGTGGTTATATCGTGAATCGTTTCTTGACTGGCATTCGTCCTCAGGAATACTACTTCCATCACATGGCTGGACGAGAAGGTCTCATTGATACGGCCGTCAAAACATCACGATCCGGTTATCTACAGAGATGTCTGATCAAGGGTATGGAAGGCTTGAAAGTAAGCTACGATTCGTCGGTGCGAGATGCCGATGGATCGATGGTCCAATTCTTGTACGGAGAAGACGGTATAGATATCACCAAGCAGAAGTACTTGCATGACTTCGGCTTCGTGCTCCGCAATCAGACGTCCCAAGTTGATCGGCTTGGAATCGCCGAGAGGGGATGGGACCAAGAAATTTACGAATCCAAGGACTTTGCTCAGAAGTACCAAAAGAAAGCCGTCAAGCACGCCAAGGCGAACGACCCGAAGGGACTCGATCCTATCCATACCGAGCTCAACCCTAGCCGACATGCTTTTGCCACGTCCGAGAAATTTTACGAGAAGGTGTCGAACTATATCAAGAGCAATAAAGACGGTTTGATCAAGGAGAAGGGTGAGAAGAACTCGGGAGCTACACTGATTCCTCGCAAATATGCGGAGAAGATATTCCATTCCAAGTATCTCAGCTCTCTGGTGGAACCTGGCGAAGCTGTAGGCATTGTCGCCGGCCAATCTGTCGGTGAACCTTCAACGCAAATGACACTGAACACTTTCCATTTGGCTGGTCATTCTGCCAAGAACGTCACCCTTGGTATTCCTCGATTGCGAGAAGTTCTCATGACGGCTAGTGATCATATTTCCACGCCATCCATGACGCTGATACTCAACGAAGAATTGTCGGAGGCGGACGGCGAGACGTTTGCGAAAGCGATCAGTATTCTCCCGCTCTCTCACGTCCTAAACAAGGCCACGGTAAAGGAACGCGTCGGGAAAGGCATCGGTCACCGCTTAGCCAAGATGTTCGATATTCACCTAGAGTTCTTCCCCTCGGAAGAATACTCGAAAACGTACGCGATAGGCATTTCCGACGTCCTCGACACTCTGGAGATCAAGTTCCTACCAAAGCTAGAGCAGTTCATCCAAAAGGAGTTCAAGGCCAAGGAGCATTCCGACGGCGCTGCGGTTCCTGAAGTTGGTGCCAAGTCTGGAACAGTGGAGATGGCGGCAGCCAATGCCGATGCTGTTGCTCGCGATGAAGATGACGACGATGATGATGGCGATGATGACGATGCGACAAATGCCAAGCAACGCGCAAACCGGACCCAGGCCGTCTCGTACGGGGCAAATGATGACGATGATGACGAGATCCAGAGACGCATGGAGCGTGAGGCATCACCCGAAGATGTAGAGGAGCCTGAAGATGAAGGATTCGGTGGTAGCCCACCTCCGCCAAGTGACGACGAAGACGAAGGTTCGAACAAGAAGAAAAACGGAGCCAGTGGTCGGGAAATGCGTGTTAAGGAAAGAACCCCAGCCGTATCTCGGTTCGAATGCGACGAGAAAAAAGGCGAGTGGTGTGATTTTACACTCGAGTACGACTCCAACATACCCAAGCTCCTCATGTTGAACATTCTTCAGAGCGCGGTCAAGAAGACGCTCATACAGCAAATCGATGGTATCCGCTCATGCACGTTTGTAGCCAACGAAGAGGTTCAGGATGCGCGGACCGGGGAGAAAGAAAGGAAAGCGGTAATCCACACGGACGGTGTCAATCTCCGAGCCATGCAGAAGTATGGCGACTTCATCAACCCCAATAAAATCCAGACGAACGATATTGCTTCGGTGCTGCAGGTCTATGGGGTCGAAGCAGCACGTGGCAGTATCATTCGCGAACTCAGCGGGGTGTTCGAGGGTCACGGCATCAGTGTCGACAACAGACATCTCAACCTCATCGGCGATTACATGACGAGGAATGGTGGATTTACTCCGTTTAACCGCAACGGCTTGAAGGGCAACGTCAGTCCATTCACCAAGATGAGCTTCGAGACGACGCTGTCGTTCCTGAAGGACGCCGTCCTTGACGGTGACTGGGACGATCTGAGCACACCGAGCAGTCGGATCGTCATGGGGAGACTGGGCAAGATCGGCACGGGCGCTTTCGACATCCTGACGAGGGCACACCCGAAGAACACGAAGAACCAGCTGGCTTGAGAGGGGGGCGGATGTTTCATGGGAAGGAAAAGCAAAGGCATCGGAGTTTTACATGTCGGTCTGAAGTACTGTATGTACTTATCATTGAATGTTGGTGAATACCAGATATCTTGTTCTACGTTATACTCGTGTTGTATTGCGCTCTCCATCGTGGATTCGTGCCGCTCGTGTGCTTGTGTGAGACTAGAAATAAGGGAATACGCCATATCCAGGACATAACATGTTTGTATTAAGACACCATCTTCCAATACCTCCCACCAAGAGGGACGAATATCAATTCATGTCTAGGCCCGGGCCTCGATGTAGAATAGGTGCCTGATCAATAAATATATACGATACCATCTAACGCCCCATAAGCGTGTTATTTACATCATGATAAAGCTGTCTATCTACAGATTCTATCTTCCAGCCTCGTGTAAAATAACGAGTCCATAGGTGGTGTTATCAATGAGTCGTCTAACACTTGCGTGGAGCAACTAATCCGGATAAATGCATCAACAAAGAATGAAGCGTTGGCAACGTTCAAAATATATCCAGACACGATGCTCCTCTGTCCTATCCATACGCGACATCTAGAAATATCGGTACCTAATCGTTGTGGGTTCAACTGCCTATGACATCGGACATTGGAGACTTCGGTCCGGACTTCTACCTGCATCCGTAGGTCAGGTGCACAACGCCCGCGAGTCAGCCGGGATATTATACGATGAGTCAATCGGCCGAACATTACGGCCTCCTAATACATACCGATTTAGGCACCCTTCAGTCCGACGCACTCCTTAGATGAACACCTAACGTCCTAGGAGATCCGATAAGACATAGTATCTCGAGAACATGGTGGAATCAATAGATACACCCGACATGTTTGGATAGGCACCAACTGCCAGCAGTAAGAGATCGCACGATATCAGTATTTACGATTTCAGCAGCACTACTTACGAAGGCCAGACGATGGAAAGGTCATGTCTTAACGAGATGAATAGACAATGCCAACATATCCATGTAACATTAGACAAACACGTATATGAGCTTCAAGTAGAGGGGATAATAATTCAGTCCGAAGTATCTAGTAGTAATATTATAGGAAGAGTAAAAGAAAGTCAATGATGGAAGCCTAAAGTACCTAGTCACCATGTCAGCGTAGCAAATGTTATCTGTTACCAGTGGCCCATGTAGCAAGGATGTGCGCTAAAACGCGCGTCGCCACCATTGAAGCCAACAAAGCAGAGGTGTTAGGGAAACAGCCGGGTGGCAATGTGCTACGGTTCAAGTCACCGCAAGAGAAAACGCAGTCAAGTATTTGTTCAGAAGCTCAGTGCCTGAATTCAGTATTGCAGAGCGAATCGCAGCTGCTTACTACTGTGTACAAAGCCATGCCGAAAAAGCAAGTTGTTCATAACGCCGTGTGATTACCCGTGCCCTGAAACCGAATCATCATGCCATCCCTGTGAATCATAATAGTGCAACACCCCCAAAGTTTCCCGAATCCACCGAGGCCATAGTGTCAAGTGTAGACGGCTTAGTTGCGCTCGCCACGGAGGCGACGGGCAAGCTGGATGTCCTTCTGTAGAAGCTGTTAGTAGCTGCAATGCATGTGATGGCAGTAATGTGGATGTACTGACCGACTGGATGGTGACACGCTTGGCGTGGATGGCGCACAAGTTGGTGTCCTCAAAGAGCGAGACGAGGTAAGACTCGACGGACTCCTGCAGAGCACCGATGGCGGAAGACTGGAATCGGAGGTCGGACTTGAAGTCCTGGGCGATCTCACGAACCTATTACACGTCGCGTTAGAATAGTGATAGATGGACCGCGTTGCGGGGATTGTCACGTCATTTGGAAGTCGCGACCGCGAAACCTTATCGCCATGTGACGCGTAAAGTGAAGCGGCGGCGATGTCTCAAATGCGAGTGATTGATTGAATGAACTTACCAGACGCTGGAAGGGGAGCTTGCGGATGAGCAGCTCAGTCGACTTCTGGTAGCGACGAATCTCACGAAGAGCGACGGTACCGGGCTTGTAGCGGTGAGGCTTCTTGACACCTCCGGTGGAGGGTGCCGACTTGCGAGCTGCCTTGGAGGCGAGCTGCTTACGGGGGGCCTTGCCACCAGTGGACTTACGGGCGGTCTGCTTAGTGCGGGCCATTGTAGATGAAGTCAAGTTGTTCTGAGATGGAAAAGTTGATGATTGATGGTTTGTGTTGATGGAAGTTGTTGGGTGGAGGTGGAAGTGGATGTTGTTGTAAGATGGGGGAAGAGAAAAGGATTGGAGGGAGGTGGGGGACTGGTTAAATATCTGAGAAAGTGGATTTCGCCGTTGGGCTGATTGTGCTGCAGCAGTTACCGGGGTACTTGGCCAATGCGCCGGGGGGGATCGAAAAAAATCAAAGTGGCTGCTGGCCTGATTAGGACGGTTGTTGTGTTGACTATTTTTTTCGGCGGGTTACAGGGGTGCGTTTTGCTATTCAATTTTGCTTTGATTTTAGGTGGGAGTTTTTGATCCTTGGTCGCTGCCGAGCGACTATCAAATTTCTAATTGGGTGCAGCACCTCGCCGACCCCCACAATTCTCAAGGCTTAACTGCTTTCGTCAGTTCAGGTCAAGGAAAGAAGGGAATTACTGTGATAGGCAGAAAATAGGCACGATAGGACATGTACATGCACGTGTGCAATAATTCAGGCCAGGCACGGCATTTTAGATACTGCAACATGGACTCCCGGCAGCCATACCTTAGGACATGAGGTACCTGCCTGTATTCTTCACCATTGTATTACACCTAAAAGTCTATACTGAGTTCGTTGTGCATCTACCATTCTCTACCTGCCTGGGTACCTTGATGTATCCGAGCAGTCATTCACAGGGAATTATTTAAAGTTTCCATACAGTAGTATAGATTCGTCCTTTGTCACGAGATGGGGCAAAAATAGTCAATACCTGAGGTATTAAAATATGCACTGTTTATCTATGAGCAATGATTGGTCAGATACATGTGAAATAATAGCCGGGCATTAGGTCATTCCCAGAATAATGGGTATATTGACTTGACACCAGGCAGAAAAGAGGTAAAGAGAATGGTTGCGGCTATGGAAGTTTGGTGGCACATGTCCGTAATAGGCGGCTGACTGTCTTCCTGAGGTGAAATTGAAAATCGATAAGGGAATACGATTTAATGATTGGCCAAGTCGATTTAAAGTGCTGCATGGAAATGCGTCTCGAACGGGATTAGCTTTGCATATCGAAGCTGCGGCGCGACTACCAGTGGGGCCCGCATGTTCTTATTTTTCGATTGGCTCAAAGTTCGTTGCCTTTTTATTTTGGTTACCGGGGCTGATCAGGCACAGTCGCGTCAAATCCCTTAGGTAGAGACTGATCTGATTTTGAGCTACCGCCCCGTCCCCAATCTCCCGTATTTAATACCGTTCCTTTTCCCCACGTCTCAACCTTTCCTTCTACAAACCCATCCCACTTCTACTCTCAGCCTCATCTGCAACCACCTGCATCAACCAAAACAAACCACACCACTTAATCTCTTCACTCAACCTTCAATCAATATGACTGGACGTAAGTTGCATCCCCATTAGTACATGTCGCCGTGCCTAGCTGCATCGAGCCCTATATCAGCCTCACTAGATCATCGCTGACACGTCTTCAATAGGCGGCAAAGGTGGCAAGGGCCTCGGCAAGGGCGGTGCCAAGCGTCACCGAAAGATTCTTCGTGACAACATCCAGGGTATCACCAAGCCCGCTATCCGACGTCTCGCTCGTCGTGGTGGTGTCAAGCGTATTTCTGCTAGTAAGTTGTCGTCCCAGTCGCGTCGCCTTGCGCGTTGATGTCTAACGCGTCTGCCCCACAGTGATCTATGAAGAGACCAGAGGTGTCCTGAAGTCCTTCCTCGAGGGTGTCATCCGTGATGCCGTCACCTACACGGAGCACGCCAAGCGCAAGACCGTCACGTCTCTGGACGTCGTCTACGCGTTGAAGCGACAAGGCCGCACCCTGTACGGTTTCGGTGGTTAAGCTTCCTGTTTTCCTTGCCCGGTTTTGGGATGGGGTTGGTTTCACGTCTGTTATGAAAGTCATTTTTCGCGATTGCCACAAGCGACACTCACATTGTGGCTGGTCATGATCATGGGATAGGGTCTTGCGCGTTTAGGGTGTTCACTGTACCATAAGGGAACTAAGGGGGGTCACTACATGGATTTGCCCGTCGAGGCGTAATCAATTCGATGAACACATAAACAGTACTCTCATGTCTTAATTTGTGATTACTTCGTGTCCTTCGTAGGTCTTGATAGGCGCGCGGCCAAGTCGGTGCCTTGAGGTATGCTAGTAGACTTGAGCTTGGCAGTGGGAGGATTGATCATCCGATCTCGCGAAGAACTTGATTTGTATCCGGCTACTTAGTCTAGCGTTGTTACCTTGGTGAAATGAGTCATTGGTAATTCAGGCTCCTAATGACCTGAAGCCTACATGTATAGCTTGAATGACTGATTCATTCTACTTGGTCACGTTTATGCCGTTGGTTTTCGCATTCGGTTCATTGTGGATAATAGTTAGGATGAGCCCGGAGATATGACCACTTGTGTTGGTGAGACTACCTATCTGATGATGCGGAAGCGATGGTGCCTGTTAGTCATTTTGTGACTTGAGTCATTGCGGTGGGGTGGTGTTGGCTGCCACGTCTGAGTTTCACTGAAATTCGGGTGACCACAGAAGATATCACAAATCAATCTTACTATCAGGCAGAATTGTATATGCCTTATTGGACCTGTTGGATATGACGAGTCGATGTAATTTAGTGATGGTACGTTGTAATGATATTGCTACCTATGCGTAACTTTGGTTTAGGCACATGTAAAAATTTGCTTTCAACGCCAACTTATAGGGACGGTGTTATACCACCTAGTATAGATACAGTGGTAGTATACGTTAAAAAGCTTCTTACTCGTAGCAGGTCAATAATGTGCTTGACTGGATGACATGTGGAATGAGATAAATCGTTGGTGTTGCTCCGTTGCTGTTATTAGATATGTTTACACGTATCTACTTGCATTGTTAAGTTTTCGTACAACATTGATTCACATATACACCAACCTTAGTCAGGGACACAGAACGAACAATAAGCTGCTAGCTGCTTTTACCATATCCAAAGGTCGTATTACATACGTGACTCTTCAAATTCCCCTTAGGTCAAGCAACTATAGCATAACATATAACAAATCAAACTCAAATACCAATACACATTTCTACCACTTCTATAAGACTATCGATTAGATCAGAGACCATTGTCTTATGTCGGTGTAACTCGAGTACCTTTTATACGACACTACTTGTAACCTCTTTGATTTAATTACTTAAAAATCTGTATATAAAGAAAGAAAGAAAGAAAGAAAGAAAGAGTCTTGCCACAAGTTAAGTTCGGCGTAGTATGTTATTACATATAATAGTGATTTATATTCTATTGTGTACGTAATGTAAGATCTGCCATCCATTATCATTGGTATCAGAGTACCTATTACGACCTCCTAGATATGTGTACCAGTCTATTCAAAGTGAGGATATATCTTGCTGTCCTACTTCAAGTGTTCCCTACCAAATAAATCCCACTTATGATAAGGGATAATAGACATTCATTTGGAAAATTTACAGATGAGCGCATGAAGGGCAGAACAGTGATGCTAGGCGCCTAAGAGGTCTAATGGTATACTGTTCGTTGCTATGCGATGTAATATCAAGTCAGCTTGGTTGAGCCTGGCTAAGACATACCTGCACGCCGAGAATAGGCACCACTAGATAAGATGATATACCATAACTAAGACCATTCTTGCAACTTGCACGGTTCACACTCACACCCCCATACAGCCTGGATCGGCTGACAATGCTTACGATCGTAACTACTAGTTAGTAATAGGCTATGTGGTGCCTAGCATAATTTCTCCGGCTGATGTAAAGACGCCGCCGCATGGCTCGTGACAGCAGCGTTTTGGTATCATGCACCGTAGTGTATTTGTCACGTCAGTACAATATCTCGGGCATGATGTGGAGCGTAGTTACGTATGCTCGTGGTATAGTATTAGTTTGACCCACGCACAATCCATACGGATAGTCACTTAGCACAGCCCCTTCTATTGCGGTACCAAGTAGCCTATTATCGAAAAGACGAAGCTGCCAGCCCGGCTAGCTGACAGGATCCCATGGGCGCGCCAAGTAAGTTTCTCTACTGATAGTACGTAATACATCGAGAACTAATTCTCATCTAGATGCCAGAACGCGGGAACCGGCTCACTATGGATGACCCATCTAAGGATTCGGCCATGACTGGTCATATAACCTCAGCCTCAGCCTCATCGTAGGCCTTGGAATATACGTTGCCCACCTGACCAATACAATGCTGACATCTATCCGCGTACCCCTGGTCCTATGACTCGACTACCATGTGGCCTCCAAGACAGACACGCACGCCTAAGTGCCTAATTCAGGGGTGTTACGTCGCACTGCGCGAATGGCTAACGAATGATATAATTCAAACTAGGTCCTAATTTTGCTTGCCCGAAGTAGAACTGCCTCCTCGATCGATGAAAATTTCGTCGGTCATGGCATAGCAAAAGATACAGTGAAACCACCCGTATCCACTACCTGCCAGGCTCTTAGCCCTAGCTACTTGCTTGCTACTTGGGTAAGACTGCACCTAGCTAGAGTCACAGGGATAGCCTCTTTGTCCCCGCCCTATGTATATACACAGGGCCTGGTAGCTGTTAGATTCCTAGCTCTTCGTGCAACAATATCATTAGTTCCTCATCGCTTAGTTGGCCTCGTGACACCATTGATCTAGAGTTTCCTGGTCACACATACAAAGTCTACGTGGATGGTAAAACGACCAGTGCGCGTTGAGCGCGAAGTTAGGACAATAAGCTTTTCAGGCCATTCCTGAAATATCCGATGAAGGTATACTGGACAACGACGTCCTTGTGATGTAGCACTCCCTACCTCGTAACTTCACGACAACAATGGGCTCCGCCACGGCAGTTACGTATCGTGACCAATGCATCGTCTAGTTGCAATAGGACAGCCGAGGTTCCGACATGGTATTACGTCTGTACCCAGGGGGTGGCATGGCGAATATGGCTTGTCCATTCTTCACACCGTGAAGGTTCCTAAACTCGTGAATGAACCCTGGCAGATGTGAAATGGCTGGCCATACAGAGCCACACGTGAGTCAATAGATAGCTTATTGGTTGACTATCCCCCGAGACCGAGATGGCAGCCTGGTGGTAGTCAACATCGCGGCGAGTTCGGGAAACAGGCTCTCCCCTCAACAGTAACTAGTGCAAAGCGGATGAGAGAAGAGGTAAGTGCACGGCCGCACTGAACAGAAACGTATACGGCTAGGCTGCAATGGTTATTGGTTGACCTGCTTCTGCACCCCTGATCACCAGCCACACAGTGCAAGACTTGTTGCTCCACAAAGAAAGAAAGAAAGAGAAAGAGAAAATAAAAAGTGCAAAGAAAGGGGGAAAAGAAAGATCAAAACAAAAGAGAAAGAGAAAGAAAGAAAGAAATGTCGAGAGACTGGTTGGGGGTTATATGTCCCATAGTGTGTGGGGAGAGCCAGTGGCTGATTAGAATCGAACGCGTATTTTCGCGTTGACGACGCGTTTCATGCTAAATATTCAACCACAATTCTATCCAACTTTGGACTAGGTTAGCATGGGCCGGGATCAGTATCGTCCTGACTCTCAGCTCACTTTAATATATATATAGTTATCTCATCTCATTTCCAAAAATTCCCCGCCTCCATCTCACGATATAATCACTGCTGGATGACAACTCCCAAATTTGGTCAGTTTTAGGTGTAGACTTCGATACCACCGTAAGTTCCATTGGCATATACTGCAGTATTACATTCATTGGACCGGGTGCATCTGCCTGATCTGCCTGGTATCGTCATACGAATGGCATTTACGATTTACGATGCGCTGCCCATCCCGTGTGGCAACCTTTGCTATAAGTTTGCCACCAGGCCAAGTCAATGAATCTGGTAGAGATCTCCCTCCTAGAACCAGGTGTGCTGTATGTATGCGGAGAATATCCCCGGAGATGCTCCCGCTCCCGCTCCCGCTGTCTCGGCAGTTGAACCAAGAGAGATGTGTGCTGCGCGAGACAACGCCAAAGTTCTAATATTAGCATGTCGTAGATTCAGCTCGAGAGGCATCTTCGAGCGTCGTCCTGCACCTTGGTTAGCATACGGGGCCTAGGCAACGCCTACGGAATGAAATCTGCTTGTTGAGGAGGCCTCGATTCTCGGTTGTCGACAAGGAGATTACTGATCTTGCCAAGTGCCCGAATTCGAGAGCTTACAGACGTTAGATTTTGCACGAGGGCTACGTTCTTGCAACCAAGTACCTATCCGGGGCCGGGTACCTCGAGGTATGTTCTAGATGGGACTGCCGAGCAATGTGAGCTGACAATCTGATAATAGCTGGTTGATAGACAGACTCCTATGCGCGCTTGAAAGGGCTGCTTGCATCCTTTTCAGCTGGGCGCAAAATTTGCGCGTTGTGTCATGGATTTTGTCTGGATATGCGAGTAATCCTCGGATTCGTGATATGCGGGAACGCGGTTATGTGCACGTCAACGTGCCGCCGATGTGCGGGGAACCCTAGGAGGAAAAAAAAATTCGCTGCCCACAGGTCTCGTCGAGGACCGAGCAGTAAAATGGCAGCGGGCCCGGGCGCAAAGCCACTAAAACCGGGGTCAGCCGAAGCTTTAGTACTGTAGCGTATTAGGCGGCTGCCACGTATGGTAAGGTATGTCTTAGTATTCGTGTCTCTGAATAGCTTTGTTGAGGGTTCTGGCCGGATTTTGGATAGCCAATTCGGTCCAGGCGAGAACAGTCCCACATGGGAGACCTGAATGTCACTTCAGCCGCAGTTGTAGGTCACAAAGGAACACGACATGAACGGATGGGATTGCAGAATCGTATTTTGAACTTTCCCATCTTCGTTATCGAGTTCCAGCCTTGTGTCTCGTCAGCACTACAGGTCGGGTTGGAAGGCAGTGCGCGCTTACACACCTTTACAAACCCTGCCCCTGGACCAGTGTCATCGAACCGAATCGGTTTCCAATAAGCTGCTTTGAGAAAAAAGATGACAATATATGATCTCATGAGACATTGGGCAATCGAATGTGATTAGAGCCGACGCAAGTAACGACCTATCACCGAGTATATCCGACCGGCACCGGGTTTCGATTTATTTATGGGCGGCCTCCTAATATACTTTGCGCTATAGATACCTAGGTATATGTATGTATCTTAGTCCAATGGTAACAACCATTATACAGCATTCTCGCTTTAGATGCTCAACTCTATTGGTCTGGTTAGGCATAAGCGATCAAGTATAGTGATACCCGTAGTATATCGGTACCTTATAATTTTCCAGACGAGAACGAGACCCGTGAACCGGGACTACCGAATCTGGCCGTGTTGGTATGTAAGGTACGTGTGCTCAGCCACATTCTTGCACCATTGCACCACTCATCTACCCTTGTCCGCTTCGCCGGGCCCATGCACCACCGTAGAATGTTCCACAATATTTGTCGAGCGAGGGTCCAGAATTTTCAACGTCTCTGATCTGCCGGTTCCAGATCTCTGGGACCCCAATCTGCGAAGAAGCGCAAACGGAATTACGCAAAAATGACCTCCACTCTGAAAACGGCGACCACCGTTAGCTGCCCATGTGGTTCAATGTCGCGACCGGGCTCTGGGTGTCACGTGTGCTATCGGTGCTGCAACTCCCCCGGGTTCGGGGTCTGGGTGCATGTGGATTGAAGCGATACTACCTGGTAGGTACTCTTGCATACTCTCCTCATTACTATTACTCATCTTCCGCTATTTTCGGCATCCGCAAGAGTCAACCGCGGCGAAAGAGTCAAATGCATCGGAGCCTACGGACTCATCAGGATGCGATTGTGCCACGACTGCCTAGTGCACGTATGCACTGGCAGACTGGATGAAGGCAAAGGTCGAATGCCGGAAAGATTTCAAATGATTGTCTAATGCCGACCAGGGATCATTAATCGCCCGTGTTAGAGTCAAGCGAATGTGTAAACGAATGCTGTAGTTAGTCAAAGCCAAAAGAGGGAATTGCTGCGGTAGTGTTGCATATCCAGAGGTACCTGGCCCTGGACCACGGGGCCTGGGCTGTAAGACCGATGCGCTATCGCCGAATGCTTGGCACATCGTGGACCTCGTCAACTCCGAGGCACAACTGCGGCGGAAGGAGATAGCACCCGAAATATATTCATCGTAAGCATGCTACTGACATATTTCATCGTGAAATCGGAATGCGGTAGAGCTTTGAGTATGCAGTTCGTGATTTGATGTTGGTGTGTGATTACGAGTGTGGGACGATAATAGCCCGACCAACACGAGAGATGATGCGACCGGTACCTGACCGTTCCCGCGGTATTCTGTAAGCACAGACACATGCTGCCTAGATCTCACACGTGTAAACAAATCTTCGATACCAATTAGGTACCAATTATCTTAGACTTGTACCTAAATTAGTATCTTACTTTTCGTATGAACATTGGATGACTTGATACTTGTTCTTTGTTCTACCTCTAAGCTTTTCATAATTCCTCGGAAATGCTTGCCCACATTGGAGGTATCCGCTTGAGACTTCAAGAGTCTCGAACCTCTTGTCTGATGAATAATCGTGGCTTGGGAAGACTTCTAGAAGTGGCCGTGCAGCGGTGATCCGCGGATAGCCGGAAATACATCGGAATCCAGTGGTCAGCGGGTGTACTGCATTCTGCACCTAATCAAGGATCCCTTTTTGCCAATTGAGGGTAGACACCCAAATGACTAAGGTGATGATTGCTTCGGAAAACCATTGGGCGGAGTAGACCTAATGGGCAGATATGATGCAAAAAATGCAAGGCAGCGTATAGGGTGTATGGAGCGTAAAAAAAAAAAAAAAACAACTTGGAAGACTGCGACGTGGTACAAACTCTTGCACCGATCGATCCACACCTGCATCTTGATCAGCTTCGATGCCAGCATACCCCAGCAAGAACTCACACCCCCCTGTTCACTTAGAATGAGCAAACTGCATGCCAGTTACGTCATTCTAGCCCGCTAAGGCCAGGGCTGTCCGTGGTCCCATGCAAAGCATCACCATTACATTCGCGGATGTACCGTCTTGCATTTTTCTGCCCTCTTCCACCCTCCCATCACTTCTCTCGATGGGAGATTACCTAACCGTGCCACTAAGAATGAGAATCGGCATTAACACATACGAACATAACCTAAAGCCCTATACTGCCGAAATGGATAGTTGTATACGATGAACGTTGCTTGGGTGCGAAGCGCTTACACGTACAGGACTAATACCTCAAATACATAACATAGTAATAAATATATCATCATCTCCAAACACCGTCTTATCCCGCATCACTTGTCCAAACCACAGAGAATAAAAGATCAGAAAAGCCTCACCACACACCGATCAAACTCCGACAACCATAACCTGTCTCTACTACTTAGCCCAGAGAGGCCGGTTCGGACAAGCAGAGTCGAAGACAAAGGCGCACAACCTTCAAGCCAACAAGCTAGATTGACCACATGACTTAGCGGGTTCATTATCAAGCCATCATTTATTTTTTCTCCCTCCACACCACCTGACGATTACACGTACTCATTCGATCCGAGAGGAGTTGAAAGAGATACCGGAGAGGATAAAGCCCCAGGGACTGTCAACTCATTCAAGTGTCTTTCTTCATTGGTGACTTGGGTCGGTGGAATCCGGTTCCGAGTCGTTCCAGTTCCCAATAGGGTTACTGGGGGCCTTCTATTAGGGTTCGTGTGGTAGAATAGAAGTTACCTGAGTAGGTTCCTCGGAGGTAGGATTGGGAAAAAGAGGTCCCCTTGTACCTCAAGTATCCGGGTACTTGTCAATACTCAAGTACATATCTCATGTACATATGTACCATACCCCAGTCGCTACCCTCCCCTTGTCAGACTAGCCTCCCTGGCTTCCATTGGACCCTCATATAAGTCATCGTTCGCCACACCCCTTCGACTTCTCCCACCCCACACACTCTATCTACTACCTTACCCTGCCGAACGAATACATAGCTACCTAACCCTCTTCATACATCTATCTGTCACATCCTATTTTGTCTGATTTATTCCTTTGATCTCACAAACAATTTCGCAAACATACAAAACATACACGACTACAAAACACACATATCGCTCGACGCTCGTTTTCCTCGATCGATCGCATCGGCACGCAATACGATGCTTGCATACAACAACTACCATCAGCCTTACCAGTACTCTCCACAACAACAGCTCGACGCCAGCTCGAGTACGAATATCGCCCACGACAGGAATAACGGGTTTCAGCCATCCGCGTCTCTCTCCAACTTAGACACCGCAGCCGCTGCCATCGCTGTGTCCCAGCGATACAGGACACCCGTAACGTCGGCGCAGCAGGGATTTGACGGAGGAAACAGCAGCCAAAGTTTAAGTCAGGTCCCTGATTTGATGCCTTCAGATTCGTGGATGCTACACGGCAACCAGCAAACTCCTAGGGCTTCGCATCGTTTTAGCCACCAGCGCGAGTCTTCTCTCTCATCTTTAGGATCTAACGGACCAGCTTCGCCGTACAATGCCAATACTTCGAATCCACAGATCGCAGTTACCGACTCGAACAACGATGGGTATCACGACATAGGTAGTGGCGAGAACAACTACGCGTACAACTTGAACAAACCCTTGCCTATGAACGATGGCTTCTACACGAGTGCCCTAGGCAGTTTCAACAGCCACAATCGCAACGGCAACAAGGCCGCGAACGGTAACAGCAACCGCGATGCGGTCAATGGTCAACAAATATCACGGGATGTATCCTCGGTTGATACCTTACAGCATCTAGCGAATCAACAGCAGCAGAGGCTCCGAGGCGACCGAGGCTTAGCTCCCGCTCCCGAGTTATCCATTGGTGGTGGTGGTTCTACGAGATCTCATCCTGTGTCAGTGGCAAGTTCTGTTGCAGGTGACTCACCAGCTACGCCATCGTACCATGAGCCGGAAGATGAATGTCGAAGGTCAAGGAATGGTGAGGCCTCCATCCTAAAGGCGCAACTTATCTGCGACCACGAATATGATTATGATTATGAACATTACTTACACCTTTTCGACGACACAGCTTTCCACACAAACCAAGTCCCAAAGTTAGATCGCACCTTGACCGACGTCTACAACGACGAGCTGTACAACCCTAACTTCACTATCACGTCAGCATCTCCGCCGCCCCAGACGCACATTGCTATGTCACCACCACCAGGAGGGAACGACCTGTTCGCGCAAAGGGTTCAGGCCGCCAATAGCCAACACCTGAGCGCCGTGCAGTCACCAGTTTCAAACGCGTCGCGGGAGAACCAGTCGCCTTTCCGTCATGGTTCTCCGTATGCCTCCGCTCTAAACGATTTCCCCCAGGTTGGCATGGATCAAGGACGACTAGGATCGGCACGGCAGATGCACCAGCAAATAAAGGCAGAACGTGAGGCGAAGGAGTTCCAACAACAAATGGCACGCAATGCTTCGCAGCAGCAAGGGACTCCCAACACAATCTCGCCAAAGGATGCGATGCTCGACTTCAACGAGTCGGACGACGGATCTAATATGCCTTTGTTCCCGGTGCAGGAGACCAATAACTTCCACCTCGACCAGCCAAACAACGAAGGGAACAACGCGACGTCCAGGGCCATCTCGCAGCACTCTAGTCCGTCCTACCAGTCCATGTCGGTATCGTCGACGCCAATGCAAAACGGGTTCAATTTCTCCATGCCAAGCAACATCCAGATGCCGCAGCAATATCCTTTTATCCCTCATCATCGGCAGCAGCAATCGCAACAGCAGCGCTCAACACCTACAACGTCAACATATTCTAGGGTGAGCTCAGCTGATGCGAGCAATTCGGATGGAAGTGAGGTGTCTAGCCAGAAGCCTGCGGGAGCCAACGCAGACGGAGGCACCTACACTTGCACTTATCACGGCTGTACTCTACGGTTCGAGACACCAGCTCTGCTACAGAAGCACAAACGCGAGGGACATCGGCAAGCCAACGCTATGAACCACGTCAGATCGTCGCCAGTAGCATCAAACGGCCTACCCGGCAGCATTCTGAACAGCCAAGCTGGGCCGCACAAGTGCGAAAGGATAAACCCGAGTACGGGCAAACCCTGCAACACGATCTTTTCTCGCCCGTACGATCTCACGCGCCACGAAGATACTATTCACAATGCGCGCAAACAAAAGGTTCGCTGCGACCTCTGCACCGAGGAGAAGACGTTTAGCCGAGCAGATGCCCTTACGAGGCATTATCGGGTCTGCCACCCGGATATTGATTTCCCCGGCAAGCACCGCAGACGGGGTGCTGTTGGCGTGTGAGCTGGCTCAGAGTTGAAATCTGAACACGCGCAAGGTATCCAATACCAGGGTAGTGCAGGTTGCGGGCGAAGTTGTTCCTGGCCATCAGCCATCAGCCATCAGAAGGGTCTGGAATGCCCAATACAAAGCCGAGGTGTCCAAGTGGGGCGGATGCGTTGGAGGAAAGGATCGATATCAAGGGTCCAACGTCAATCTGCAGGGTCCTGCGGGCTACTCATGCACATGGCTATTTGCGGCATGGTGGCCTTTAGCGGTGGTCCGGGTCAAAGGCCTGACAAGGGTGTTGCTGATCAATCAGGGCTCCTTGGGCATGCTGGGCCTCTAGCTTTGGGTTGGGTGGATAAGGACCCTTTCTTTCCACCCCTCCACACACCCCCCTCCCCGCAGCAGCCCATGACTGGCCCTGGGCTCCATGACGTCGCTCCATGACGTAACTCAAGAGCAGGAGAGCTTCCCGGGTGTGGGCCGCGAAGTGTAACGGCATCACCACCTACATCATATTCCATATCGCTTATCATCTGTCTGCATCATTGACGACCCTTTCTGGTACATTCTACCGGAACATCACATCCTCGATGCCCGTTTCTGATGAGGCCCATGTAACCACTCGTTTGGCCCTCAGATCATACCCGACTCACGCATTATGATGTTTCGCATCTGTCATCACTTTGCATTACGGATTCCTCCTGGGAATACTACGGGGAACTAGGCGTCATTCTGGAGCAAGGAGCGATAACTAAAAAATTGGGATGAATCAAGCTCATCTTGGTTTTTTTTTTTCTTCTTTTCTTTTACCTTATCCATTTTGCTTTCCTATACGTCAACTGGGATGTACTTCCGGGGTTGCGGATTTCGGGGTACCTATAGACATGGGAAAGAAAATTGCCGGGATCGGATCAGCGATGATTTTTCATTTACACCTTTTCTTACCCTATATCGTTTAATGCCTTTTATTTTTTTCGTCTGTACATTTTTCGTTTATACGGGCCACTGAGCAGTATTTATTGCGGTTCTCGTGCACTGGAGTGCTGTACGATTCTAACGGGAAAAAGAATGAAATTGAAACAGACCTTTACGATTGGGGAGAAAGGTTCATGACGAGACGAATCCATTTTCCTACTTACGATTGTATGATCAGCGGCTGCTACATCTATTCATCAAAGGTCGGCGCTTTACCGGGTGGTACGCAGGATAAAGAAAAATAAAACGCGACTTCGGCAAAAACGATTGGGGTTTTTTTTTATTGTACGATAGGGAGCGACGGTAGAGCCGGCTGGAGAGTTCATATCACTACAATAGAAGTAAATAGCACAAATCCTGCGAGGGTAAATAATACTACCTAGCACTCCTTCCAAAAACCTAAGCTTGCCATGGTGTGCTTGTATTCCTGCGTGCTATCCCGTTCTGACAGCGCGCATTTAAGCTTATATTCAGAGCGCGACCCCAACGTAGCAAGGCGGCCAGCTTCGTTCACGGAGCTTCGCCATTGGCCCGACGGCCTAACAACAATTGTCCAGGCATATCGAGCTCAACACAGGTATGCAAGGGAGAGAGGGGAACGCGGTCCATTTTTCTTGCCTATGGATGTTACCTGCAGGTGCCCGGGCCTGGGGAAAGCATCTTCAAACCAACTCCTATTCCTCCTTTCGTCTGTGTCTTTTGGTTCGTGCAGGATCATATATGTACCGGGATCTATAAGCAAAGCGAAGCTCTGTAATCAAAGACGGGAAAAAAAGAAAAAAAAAAACAGGCTAATGACTGGCGACAGACGTCTCCACGTATATCACCAGGTTGGCCAAATGAATGGATGACCTCAAGGGCTGCTCGTCTGGCTGCTCGTCTGGCGGCGCATTGGCAACGCACCGGGGGGGCTATCGTATGCAGCATGTTATGTGGTAGATACCTCCCTCACGTATGGTAGATAGATAGATAGAGACCTATGTATGGCTGCATGTATGTAGGGAGCCAGCCTGCTCGTTAGGCTATCATCTCACCCTACGTACATACATCTGCATTACATCCCTAGATGCAGCTTTGCGTCGACAAAAAAGGCCCGTCCTCAAATAAAAAAAGCTACGTCAGATACGCCAACTGCTACCGCGCTATCTATTACATTAAGTATCCCGCCTTGCATTAGCGACAATACCTAATGTAAGAATAGCAAACACGGAAACGCCTTTTTTTTTTTTTCCTTTTTTTTTTCCTTTTTTTTTTCCCCTTTACAAGATGATCATCTATAATCTACGAGGTATCGTATAACCAACGTAAATGCCAAGAACCGATGAGAGAAGACAAATGGTACGCTAGACCAGGTTTGCAAAGGGGGCTTGTTCGTATAAATTCGCACCTTGCAATCCTCTAGGTACCACCACACGCACGCACACACATACGAACAATTTAGACTTCTGCTTGCTGCAAGACATTCTCGATTGTATGGGGTAGCCAAGGCAGGGCAGGGCGTGGGTGATGTAATCGAGCAGCAGAGAAAACGCAGACACGAATTAATGTGCACTTTTACGTTACATACACATGTACATACCTACACATGCATGCAAGTACGTACCGTTTGTAGGCAGATATTCAGATATGCAAGCAAAGATAAGAAAAAAATAAAAATAAAAAGCATGAATGATCTTTTTTTTTTTTCATTCCGTACGCATGAAGTATCTGGCTGGCACCGACGAACTGAGACGGGCAGCCAGATGTTATCATTGCATCGGGGTACGTGGAGGTACATGGCGTCGATGCCGCGGCATGGGGAGAGCTTCGCAAAAGCTTCCAAGCGCCCTATCAGTGCTCTCGGTGCGTCGACCGATTCCCCCCCTCCCCATACGACGGCTGCCCGTGTAAGTGGTACAGCATGTGCATCTACTGTACCTACCATACAGGGCCAGGGTGCCAGGGTGCGTGTAACATAACTCCGTAAACCGCTTGGGAATTTTTCATGCCTGCTTGCTGGCTTGGGCTTGGTTGCTACTTGAATCTTCTCCAATCTTCGATCCTTCTGCCTGATCCCCCTTCTTTTTCGTCGGGTTCTGGAATCTGCTCGGCACTACCCGAAGCCACATCCGAAGCCACCCGCGCTTTGTGGGGGGGGGGGGGGGGGGGGGGGGGGGGGGGGGGGGGGGGGGGGGGGGGGGGGCGGGGGGGGGGGTGGGGGGGGGGGGGGGGGGGGGGGGGGGGGGGT